>OZ025241.1:39327073-39337073 GCA_964019155.1 Osedax fenrisi
TAATTTTACTTGTATTATTATGTAATTATACTATTTAATTATACATAATAATTAATATTTGGAATATTATTTAACATATTATTTTTATTTTTATTATTTAAATCTAATTATATATTTAATTCGAATTAAATTGTAATTTATTTTATATTTATATTTGTATTAAAATTAAGTTAGTATACTTTTTATTTACATTGTAATTTCATTTAATAATATATATATATTTATATATATATATATACATTGCATACACTTTGAAATATATTCCTTATGGGGCGGTGACACGTATAATTTTTTAAATAAATATATTATTAATAAAAATCATATTATTAAAATAAATCAATTTAATTTATTATATATAGTTGTATGTATATACGTCCTATAAATAATCATTTATCAACATAAGCTTGTCAAACATAATATTTAATATTAAAAATAAGTCTGCGCGCGTGTGTGTGTGTATGTTACAACATTTCAAAATGTATATTCATAAAATAGAATAATTTTATTACAGCGAATTGTCCGTAATTTGTTTCTTAACTTTAATGTCAACTTTTTTTAAACACCGTTATTTTTTTTTAAAGTTAATTTTTATCTTTGAAGTCACAAAACTTTTGAACTAATAAATCAATCTATATGAAACTTTCATGATTGATTTATGATAAACATCTATTTAGCTTAGATAAAACACATAATATAGTCTATATATATATAGATTATCTAAGTACATATAATTATTATAACATTTCTGGAATATTTATTATTTTATAAATTCGTAACATGTAGGTCCCATTCGTATAGTCTTATACTTATTATAAAATATATAATGTTTAAAACTAAATATTCTTGAAACTTAATATTACTTAAGAATACTTACTTATATAGTACTTACAGTATAGTATACTTGTAGTAATATACTTATAGTACTTACATAGTACTTAGTAAGTAAGTAAGTAAGTAATTTATTTATTTATACACATATACACTTTTATACATTTTTATACACATTTATACACTTATACACTTATTTATATTACTTACTATATATAGTATAGTATAGTATGGTATGCCATTATATTTCTCGATAGTTATATTTATTTTTATGTTTATTATTATTTCTACATTTTTAGATTTTATTCGTAATTTATATTAGTATTTTTTTTCTCATTGATGTCGATAAATTAATGTTGTCATTTATGAAGACCTTAAACTAATACCTACTAATTAATCTAATATAAATATCCGTAGACAAGTAATATAATAATGTATTTTGTAAATAATCACGATATGATATTACATATATATATATATATATATATATATATATATATATATTACCCATATATGTGCAAAATAACATAACATATTATATATTATATTGAACTTTAGGAGAACAAATTATATAAATATCATTATAAATTAACAGAAAAAATTTAATTATTCTAGTAAATATTATTATTATTATTTTATCCCAATCGAATATATTTAGTACGGAATAATTTATAAAATATATACATATATATATATAATTTATAAATTCTATAGTCATACATGTCGCATACTATATTTTTAGTAAAGGGCAGGTAGTACTTAGTAGGTAGCATTGATTGATATGACTAAGAAGACGAGTATTATAGACCTCGTCACCCACTGAGACTACATCCTGCTATCAATCTTATATGTTGCGGTGAGATGAGGCTACCACGTGCTTCACTGAAACGGAGTAGCAGACCGTAATGGCCGCAAATCTTTAGATTCGCGTGAGAACGAACATAAAATAATTAATCGACTGTAATTCTTACCCAACTAGCAATCATTAAATAATTAAGTGTGGTCAATAGGAAGTATAATTGCTCACGCGCCGCATAGTGTACACCTGTAATGTGTACAGGTGATAACTTGTTAACCTGTATACATATATATGTGTGTAGCAAACCATTTAAGGTAACTGGATAATATGGATAATCGATATATTTAAAACAACAGCGATTTATGTTAAAATATGATCGCATGTTATAAATATTAATTTCTATTTCATCTATTGATGTTATACCTCTTACATGTTATATAACGATAATATAATTTGATATGTGTTCTCAATGACTTATAATTAATATTATTACCGTTCTAAGTTATCATCATATGCATTATACTCAATGTTAGATAAATCATACTTGATAATTTCTATTATTTTACATTATAAAATAACAATACATGCATGTATTGTTAATAACATGTTAAAAATTATATAATACAATAATAATACTCTATATATGTACTATATACATCATATATATATATATATATATATATATATATATATATATCGATATAGTGTGTATGAAGTAAACACTGTACGACGTAATAATAATGAATTTATTTTCCAGATCATACTCTCACAGTACATATTATATATATATATATATATATATATATATATATATATATATATATATATATATATATATATATATATATATGTGTGTGTGTGTGTGTAGAAAACCATGTAAGGTAACTGTATAATATGGATAATCGATATATTAAAAATAAAATATAAATAACTTGAAATCTCGCTAATTTACGTAATTGCATTGTTTATGTTTATTTTATGTTTACAAGGACAATTATTTGAATTTTGTATATTGTATTTATATTTTATAGTAATGGATATATGTAATAATATCACTGTTGATCTATTCTTATAATATATAACAGTAATATATAGTACATATTATCTATAGTATACCTAATTACATATATAATAAAATTTTAAAATAAAATAAATTTTCCATATATATAAAATTTGTCTAAATTAAGTAATATTGACTATCTATTAAAATTATAAAGAGGGATTTTTTTTAATTTATAATATTTTATAAGATGAGGTAGATAAAAAAACTTAAAATTTGTAAAGGTACCAACTCCACAGACAATTTTTTTCATTTATTAATGATTTTTAACAAAATTAAATAAATATTATGGTATTTATAATTTGTTAATTCAAATAGTTATATATATTGTGATAATGATTAATGAATTTTTGTATCATATATAATATAAATTATTAAATATAACAATTCTGTAAAAATTATAAGAGTAAATTATGAACAAAAATTATGGAAAATCCTGTGAATTAAAAAAATCCTAGAAATAAAATTATTGTTGTTATAAATTTGATATTATACATAGGAACTATACACATTACACATATTGTAGCTGATAATTTAACGATTGTAGCTTAATTATAAATGTGAAAAATATACATAATTATGTTTTTTTCATATTTTAATCAAATTGTATTGATAAATAATAATATATATTTGTGAATATATATATATATATATATATATATATATATATATATATATATATATATATATATATATATATATATATATATCATAGATATATCAATTATATATCAATATAATTCATTTGTTATGAAATAATGACAATTATGATGATGATTATGATGATGCTGCTGCTGCTGATGATGAATATCATGATGGTGGTGGTAATAATGATGGTGGTCATTATAATGATGTAAGTGTTGTCTGTGATAGTTATATTGATGATGATTATGATACTTATAGTTATGATGATTACGATGATAATAATGATAATATGATGCTTATGAAAATTAGTATACATTATTCACTATATTTAACTAAAAATGAAAACCTATTGTATGTTTTTCTATATTTAGATAGTGTGCAGTGCACACTGTGCACCCATTACATTTTTGATAAATCATATTTGTAATATGTAATGATATAAGTAATTTTTAATATATTCAACTATTATATAATGTATTATACACACACTCATAAACACTTATATATAAGAGTATACTCTCACAAATTTACATACACATATATGAGTATACTCACACAAACAAAAAAAACATACATATATATATTATTTATTAAGTTAATAATTTATTAAGTTAATATATTCATAAAATATTAATTGCTGTATATATTTATAATTAATAATGTCTTTCTAATATACTATTATATTTATTTAAATTATTTTAACATATATAATATAATATGAAAGTACTATATAGTGTATATATATTTATGAGTTTCATACATATTAAGTTATATATCTCATAATATATAATATGTAATACCTTTTATTTCATAATAAATACAAATAAAATGAATTGGTAAAAATTATTACATGCATTGAATTTTAAGGGTGCGTTTTTTGTAACGTACCACAGTACCACAGTATCACAGTACCACAGTACCACATTACCATAGTACCACAGTACCACAGTACCATCCTCGATATAGATATAGGGAGTGTTTATTTATATTGATGTTTCCAATGAACCATCTGAAACGCCCGCGAATTTAACTCGTGCGCGAATTAAACAAGTGGTACTGTGGGACTGTGGTACTGTGGTACTGTGGTACTGTGGTACTGTGGTACTGTGGTACTGTTGTACAGTGGTACGTTGGTATGTTACAACAAACGCACTGACGTACCACAGTCCCACATGTATGCTTATACATGTAAACTCAAGTGGGACTGTGGGACTGTGGTACTGTGGTACTGTGGTACTGTGGGACTGTGGTACTGTTGTACAGTGGTACGTTGGTATGTTACAACAAACGCACTGACGTACCACAGTCCCACATGTATGCTTATACATGTAAACTCAAGTGGGACTGTGGGACTGTGGTACTGTGGTACTGTGGTACTGTGGGACTGTGGTACTGTTGTACTTTGGGATATTTCGTATGATTTATAACATAGTACAGTACCACAGTCCCACTTGATTGTACATGTATAAGCATACAGGTGGGACTGTGGTACTGTGGTACGTTACGAAAAACGCTTGCTAACTTGGTACTGTGGTACTGTGGTACGTTACAAAAAACGCACCCTTTGGGTTAAAGATTATATTTAAAAATGCATTACGTAAAGTATTAGTTACTATTTTAACTTGTTAAATATTGACATATGTAAAGTATAAATATATCTATCGATTTATTCATGTATCTATATATGATATAAAATATTACATATTTGTGTAAATATACAATTATGGCAAAGCAAACTATATTCAACCGTTAATTATATTATTAGATAATGGAATTAAGATATATATATATATATATATATATATATATATATAATATTAATCTTCAACTATTATGTTTATATATATATACTATGTAACTAATATATATATATATATATATATATATCTTCACATATATACAACGATTCCGAAGCAGACCGTGGTCAATTCGTTAATAAGATTACGGTCCGACTAATTAATTGGTTAATTGGACAACTGGTCAATGGGCATCCATAGTATGGTTTGATCATTGCCGTTATATATATATATATATGTGTGTGTATATCTAGAATTCATATTATAGAATATAATATATATATATATAAATATGTAATGTAATATTTATTAATAGTACATAAATATATACGTAGATGAATATAAGTACACATATGTATTATTTTAATAATACTATATATATATATTATTTAGATCAAAAAAATACATTCATATATAAAATCAGAAATATACATTCATATATATATGAAAGTGAACACATGCATATATGTAGATTTTTATAAATTATGAATAACCATTATATCTAGTATTGATGAAGTCATCCTTGCAAAGAAACCGGTTATCATCGACGATGTATAGTTGTTCACCAGTGGACAATTGCTTACGACATAGGATGCAGGTGAAACAGTGCAAATGGAATACCTGAAAGCATTAGTAAGTGATATAATTCGTAAAAGTATGTTACAACGTATTTTCTAAATATAATATCTATCTATAGAAATATATATATATATATATATATATATATATATATATAATCTATATTTATAGATATGATCCATGTACATACATAATATGAAAAGAAAGAGAAAAAAGAGAGAGAGTGTGATATAGAGGTAGAAAAATAGAGGGAGGGAGAGGGATAGAAAGACAGATAGCGAGAGAGGGAGAGAGTTACATAGAGAGATAAATACATAGGTATACCTATATATATATTAATGGGGAGAGGAAAGAGAGAGATCGATATATATATATATATATATATATATATATATATATATATATATATATATATATGGAGATACAAAATAAAGAGAGAGAGGTAGAGAGATTTTAAGGATATGTTCTTTAAGTTTAAGTTATTAAGTTATAAACTAATATAATAAATATATACATTTTATAATAGAAAATGATAATAATTACAATATGTGTATACATATATATATATATATATATATATATATATATATATATATATATATATATATATATATATATATATAGTGTATACACTATAGTTTTATTTATACTAATATATTAATATGATGATTACCTTTAATCCTTAACTAATCAAACTATTTTATTTAAATATTATTATATTAACATTACTAATAATAGTATTGATATTATGTAGTATACACTGGAAGGTATACATATACATTTATATTAACTAATATTTAACTTATAATCAAAATATGTTAAGTTATTTAATTATTATATAAAATTCACTGCGTTATAATTAATAATGATAACTTATATATATATATATATATATATATATATATATATATATATATACCATATAAATCAATATTAATTATTAATTAAAGCCCATTTGAATGTTATATATAATAATTAAATAAAGTATTTAATTATAAGTTAAATATTATTTTATACTCGGGTTTATACATTAATGATAATAATAATAAATGAATTGTAGTATATTTCATTTAGTAACATAAAATAACAAACAAACATAGTAAGAGACTGACTTGAAATGAAATATAAAATATAATATAAAAAAGAAGTAAATTCCTAATACAACTTTAAAATATTATATATATAAAATAATCCATTTATCATAATAATAAAATATTCAGATATTTTATAACAAAATAAATAAAAATATTTATAAATTGTAATACTAAAAATAAAATACACAATAACAAAATAATATACACATAGTAGTTTAAATTCAATAAATTAAACTATGTTATCGATTATATATTAAATATATTTATATTATAAATTATCTACATTAATTTTGTATTCCAAATTATGAAATTTACAATTTGATGTTGAATTAAAAATTAACAATTTATGGAATATATACATATTTATAAATTAAATCAATATTATGATAATGTACATTTTTTAATAAAATGTATGTTGTATATTTTAATTAATTATATATGCATATATGTATATATACTAAATTATATATACTAAATATATCATGATGTATGATTCGTAACGTATAAAACATATGTAGCATATTCTTTAGCATATAACTTACGTTTTAAATCCTCATATATTATAAAGTATAGTATATATAATATAATTCAATATAATTAAATATAATATAATGTAAGTAATATATAATTATAGAATATACTAATTTGTATTAATTATATATATATGCATATTTTATGAAATCACTGTTTTAAATTATTTAAATTATGAAATGATAATGTTATAAATATTATAAATATTTTAAGAATATATTTATACATATATGTATTTATTATATATAATATAGTTTATATAAAATATAGTTTATATATTTTAAATATATACCTATATAATTTGTTATTCTCGTCTAAGATATTTTCGAATAAGCAAATACATTTTAAATATTTAAAGAAAATAAGAAATTAAAAAAATATGTAATGGTTAATACATAATTATTCACAAACTATAGTTTGTAATATCTATAGATATTGATCTGGAATTCATTTAAACTTTTGAATTCGTCTGATAAAAAAAAAAAAAAATTGTGTAATACTAGAAATAAATTTATGATAATTTAACATTAGAAAAAAAATATACAGGTATTTTATTAGATTAATTAATACACCAATAAATTATATTATTTAAACTACTAATTATATATATATATATATATATATATAATATAAACATATAAGGTCACTTATATATATGTATATATATATATATAAATTTTCTAATATACATATATTTGTATTATAATATACATTATATATAATATATAATTTAATAAATATTTATATATTCACAAATTTCTATGTAGTAGTAGTAGTAGTAGTAGTAGTAGTAGTAGTAGTAGTAGTAGTAGTAGTAGTAGTAGTAGTAGTAGTAGTAGTAGTAGTAGTAGTAGTAGTAGTAGTAGTAGTAGTAGTAGTAGTAGTAGTAGTAGTAGTAGTAGTAGTAGTAGTAGTAGTAGTAGTAGTAGTAGTAGTAGTAGTAGTAGTAGTAGTAGTAGTAGTAGTAGTAGTAGTAGTAGTAGTAGTAGTAGTAGTAGTAGTAGTAGTAGTAGTAGTAGTAGTAGTAGTAGTAGTAGTAGTAGTAGTAGTAGTAGTAGTAGTAGTAGTAGTAGTAGTAGTAGTAGTAGTAGTATTAGTAGTAGTAGTAGTAGTAGTAGTAGTAGTAGTAGTAGTAGTAGTAGTAGTAGTAGTAGTAGTAGTAGTAGTAGTAGTAGTAGTAGTAGTAGTAGTAGTAGTAGTAGTAGTAGTAGTAGTAGTAGTAGTAGTAGTATTAGTAGTAGTAGTAGTAATAGTAGTAGTAGTAGTAGTAGTAGTAGTAGTAGTAGTAGTAGTAGTAGTAGTAGTAGTAGTAGTAGTAGTAGTAGTAGTAGTAGTAGTAGTAGTAGTAGTAGTAGTAGTAGTAGTAGTAGTAGTAGTAGTAGTAGTAGTAGTAGTAGGCTTTATTATTATATATCGACCACCATCAAATAATTACATATCTTTTCTCAATGATCTCAATGACTTATTAGCTACTACACAATTAGATAATACTATATTACTAGGCGATTTTAATTTTCATGTTAATTTAAATGATACACCTTCAAGTAATCTAATCTCACTTACAGACTCACACTCACTACATCAACACATAAACAAGCCCACACACATAGGAGGTAATACATTAGATTTAATTTTTACTTCTATATATTCCACACAAATACTAAAAGTACTTAATATTAAATATCTCATTACAGACCATTTTGCTATAATATTTAATATCAATATTCCAAAACCAAAAATTAACACACAATTAATTAATTATAGAAAACTTACTAATATCGACCACGAACTTCTCTCCAATAGTATTATAGAAATTAATCATGATAACATATCGGCGATAGAACTAAATGATCATCTATCATATATACTAAATAAATATGCTCCCATTAGAGTTAAATGCATAAATAGTCGTACAAATAAATGGTTTAACTTTGATACTTTATTAGCCAAACAGGAAATGAGGAAAACTGAAAGATTTTTTTCAAAATATCCATCAGAATCTTCCTTAGAATCCCTACTCAAGGCTAAGAGTTATTTTAAAAAATCTATAGAAATAGCTAAGAATAAATACTACTATACTGAAATAAATCAATCAACCTCTAATCAAAAACATCTCTATGGGATAACTAATTCTTTACTAGGAAAATCAAAAGAAAGAGTCCTTCCAGATATTCCAGATAATATACTATGCAATAATTTTTCCAAATATTTTGTAGATAAAATAAATATTCTATGTAGTACATTTAACAATAATCAACATAATATACACAATATATCAATAGACCACTCGACTTTAATTAATCAATACCTCACAGAATTCCAACCCCCTTCCAATAATCTAATTCAAACATTATTAGCAAATTCTAACTCTACATCCCCACAAGATCCATTACCACTTCCTTTAATGAAAATAATAGCACCGTCAATATCCATTCCCTTAACTACAATTTTTAAAAACTCACTAACTACTGGAATAGTTCCCCCTGAATATAAACACGCAATAATTACACCCATACTTAAAAAACATAAACATGACATAAATGACTTGAAAAACTATCGCCCAATATCACAACTTCCTACTATATCTAAATTGCTAGAACGAGTAGTTACTATACAATTGAAAGATTTTTTATATTCTAACAATTTAATAGATAACTACCAAAGTGCA
>OZ025241.1:39339573-39499573 GCA_964019155.1 Osedax fenrisi
ACCTACGACGTGTACGATAATACTAATAATAGCTGTGTTTAGTTTGAAGGCTAACGCGAGTGTTGCCTATGTGTTAAAGAAGTGCTGTAACGTATACCTATAGGTACAGGCCTATCGTTAGCAGATCGTGTACCTACCACAGAGTTCTACATCGATAACCTCATACCCTGTGTGTTCTCACATGTCTCTCCGTATATAAGTATAATAAGTAGTATTATACATAGTTGATATACATAAACATTGTACGTTACATATCACATGTATTTGCGTAAACGCGTTGTATATAAATACAATATTAAATATAAAAATGCACATACATATATATTTATATATATATATATATATATACATACCTTATAAGGTATGATATATACTCTGAATATATGTGGCTATCATACTATTGTATATGCCTATATTTATTAATATATATATGTGTATGTATATGTAGCAACCACATACAAATATAAAGGAAAAATAAACATATATACGTAATCACGTGTAATATTCACATAAATGTAAACATATATGTAGGTGATTTAGGTGACCTATATATATAAGTGTACTATGTATATATATATATATATATATATATATATATATATATATATATATATACATATGATGTATAAATGAATTAATGGAATGTTCTATATACATTAATATTAATACATTTATTTAATTAATAAATGTGTTTTAATATATTTATTAAATTAATAAATCTATATGTAATTATATAAAGTTATCAAAACCTTAATATAAACCTATTCGTTTAACAAATCAACCTTAACACATACCTTTATAAACTATAGTATATATTAACTACATATATTTACCTGTATACACTCAATTACCGAGTTTACATTGCACATTGTGCATATCTTATTTAATTCGTACGCACCTATTGTATACAACGTATACCTATAGGTCCTACATCTGAATAGCATAATATCACACACATGCGGCGTATACGCGAATACGGTATACCGAATTCATATATTATAATTATCAGTTATAATATAATGTATTAAATATAAATATATACATAAATATATTAGTGTGTATTATTATTATGTTGTTGTTGATTATATATATATATACTCTAATATACTTAGGTATAATGGTATATCATGTATGCTCAGGATACAAGTCAACAATACTGGAGTGTACAGTGTACACGTGTCGATTAGTTTTTGTTCAAATACAATACCAATTAATCAATCAATCCGTCAATATTAACATACATATATTCATACCCTCAAATATATATAGGGTGTATGTATATGTGTATGTATATTTAATAGTGTGTTTATAAACAATATACGAAATATGTCTTATATATTATATATTATACACATTAATAATAGAAATGAGTAATGTGTAAGTTAATGCACATGAATGTAGTTTAACATTTGAATACATTTGAAATATGGAATGTGTGTAAGCAACACTAAACGTTAATCAAGGTTTCATAATAGTCGTATTATTGCATAACGTTAGAGATATTACGTCATCATTATAATAAGCGTGTGTGGTCTATACATAATATTACGAAAACAGTACTGTATTCGTGAGAATTTCCTATGACGTAATATGTATAGATATTAATAGATACCCATTCCTAGCTTTCACGTTAAATAACGAGAATATACGATGTTGTTATATAATAGGAAACAAGTTTAAGCATTATAATCCGTTGATCTATAACTGTCCATAAACCGGTGTGTTTAGACCTGGTATTGGCGTAAATACCGTATACAACCCCCTGAGTGACTCGGGGGGTATTTTATCGATGATGTAATATTACCTCTTAACCCCACGTGATACTAACACGAGACCAGGTGTATCACAGTCTGCGAGTAACCTATAGTTTAGATCACGTGACTGATAACCAGTCGACTCGCACACGTGATAGATCACGTGCTAGATACACGTTGTGTACGGCACGCTTAACCGAGTGACTGTGTAGTGTGTGTGTGTGTGCGATACTACGCACACCGCACCGTTATTACAACATATGGGCTTATGTTAAGAGTGGTGTTATTAGAATACCTGTTACCCATTTCACTCGCTATACCGATAACCTATAGGTTAACATTTACAAATATGTGTATGTTGTATATTGTAAACATCATTATACTAACTATATTAATATTTAAATATGTACATACATATATATGTATATATATATATATATATATATATATAATACACTCGTATACTATTAAGCACGATATTTACAATTTATTGTATATTATATATAATAGAGTATACTCATAAATGATATTTACATTATATATATATATATTATTAAATTTAATTTTATATAACAAATATAATATAATAATGATTATAAATGATTACAACACTTTTAAATAATGACATAATAATTCATTATGGTATACTAAATTACTACTAATATAAATAATAATAATACCATTATTATATTTACAAAAAAAAATATATATAGTGAAACCTCTCTATAAGAAATTTCTTTATGAGAAAATGTGTCACGTGATATGTAGGTCCCATTCGTATAGTATTATACTTATCAACACAAAATGTCAACTATATATATATATATATATATATATATATAGAATTCTAAATGTATTGTAAAATGTACACAAAAAAGTCATTTATTCTTTTATGTATTTCTAAGGTTATGGAGTTTTAGTAAAACAAAAAAAATCTCCTATTTTACCATGTAAATAAATCTCCTGTTGAGCCAGCCCTTATATATATATAATTATAGAGAAATTGTATATTTTAAACAAAAGAGATAAAGTTGTTACAATAGTATATATGATAATATATATATATATATATATATAAATATATAGTTTGTATGTGTATAACATAAAAGTTTAAATTATACACTTTGGGTAAAAAGTTAATACATTTTAAATTGTACCTACAAGTTAACGATACAATTTATATTCATAATAAATTAGTTCCTTAACAATATAATTCTACCTTTATACAGCCTGTATATCATTTTAAAAAATATAGAATATAACCATTATATTTATTTGTTCACATATATTTTCTATTAAATTTATATATATAGCCGCTTCGAATGGACATTAGAGCCAAATGGTTATAAGTGAAAACTTCATCTATGTTACTGGGTTTGATGAAAGGATTCCACCAAATAAAATAACAATAACAATATATATAAATAAATATGTATTTAAAGTATATAATAAATAATAAAATAATATTTACACCTATAGGTATACCATATCTAATAAGATTCACTAATTAATTTTCATTAGTATTATTAAAGAATACATGTATCAAGAATACAGACTATAATTTAAAAATAGATACATATTTATATATACATAATTCATGTTATATATATATGTATACATATATTTAGTATATATATACATATGCGTTATGGTCCAATTACAGATGAAATGCTTTCCAGCGTATAATTGTAGGCCACATCCGATACATATGTACGGCATAATATTATTAATTTATATGACATGACTAGTGGCGACTCGCGTAGGAAATAGCGGCGTTATTTTCTCTTAACAGCTCGACCTGTCAATCAAACGCTAACCTTCCTAGAACTGCGCAGCAAAATATTCCTGCATCGAATGTACATATAACAATGAGATATATGTTAATATGTTAACAGGATTCTGTTCACACTGACAGTATAGTATCATCATTTGTTGTGAGTCCTTATGCATGTGCATGTGCATATATATGCGTTATTTATGTTATTCGATAATAATTATATATATATCCTAAATAAAATATATACCCTATTTAAAATTAATAAATTATCTTTAAACTAGCTAAATTGGCTTTAAACTATAATTTACATATATGTCACATATATGTGTAACCGGTATTCATTAATAAATGCATATGATATACAATACATATTTATGTATGTATATAATATATATTCTAATAATTTCTAATATTTCTCCTATAATCTATAGGAATATAAATATATTTATTACGTAATATGGGCGATCTGGCCGTCGTACATTACATAACGCACGCATTATTACGTCACGAATGATAACGCTGGCGCAATAACGGATTTAGTGTTATTCGCGAGGTGGCGTATACGTGTTGCATACGTGATATTTATGTGTGCGCGCGTGCGCTTGCTACTATTACTATACTAGAATACTATCTGTGCGTCTCGGCTGCGTCTGTATACGCGCGTATGTTTTACGACGAGTATCTTCCTACTACATATCGTCTCGCTAGAGGCGCTGCGATACAACAACAACAACATCGAGCAGATGGAATCTGTGCCCGAATGACCGACGTGGTCAGTTGCGATGTCCGCCTATATGAATACGACCGCCGCATTAAAAACGCCACTGACCACAGTCGCATGTCATTCGAACACTCGTCACTGGGCATCCACCAACAATTGTATATTCATGATATCTACTTATATGAAACTATACTATATGTGCATATATGAATATATATATATATATATATATATATATATATATATATTATATATATATATATATTAATATATATAATATAATTATATATACCGTTGAACCTCACAAGAATTGTTAGACTTATAATATTACAAATAAGTGTAAGTGTGAATGATACATTAGATGCAATATTTAAATAAGTATATATATATATACATCATATGTTATATAAGTTATGATATATATATATATATATATATATATATATATTAACATAATACATGTATACATGTATTATGTTAACATATAGATAATGCCTCTATTATAACCATGGTTATAAATGCATTTATAACATACGAGATTGTGTAATATTTAATACGATACATATATCATTAAATAAATAGTTATAAGTTATAACTATGTATTTAATGATATATGTATCGTATTAAATATTACACAATCTCGTATGTTATAACTTATAACGTATATGGTCTAGAGCATAATGTACATATAACTAGTATTTAGTTTATCATACAAGAAGTCAGTAGCATAATGTTGGGTACGTACAACTATTCATGAATTATAAAATATTATATACGAAATATTATACAAATTACATAATTATAATTGTATAAACGATGACATTGATTACCTTATATATATATGTTTAATCTGAGTATCTGCTTTAATTACAAGACTCATATACTCATATAAAATCTATGAAAGGATTAATTTTGGGATTAAACGGAATTATTTAATTTTGTAACACCTATATAGAAGTATAGTAATATAGTATTAATATGTGTGTAAACCATATAGAGCAGTTGGTCCCATCCTATGGTTCATGACCCACATTTGGGTCATTGGGTTTTTTGTTTGGGTCATGAGTCATGACCCAATTTCTATATAGTTAATATTATTCGTATATGAATGATTTTTAATAATACAAAAAATAAAATTGTTCATTGGGTCATGGAATATTTTTTAATTAAAAATTATCAAAAAAGGGTCACGCCGAAATAAAGGTTGGGAACCACTGCTATAGAGGGTATATAATTAAAATTTTTATCGAACTATAGATTATGTTATTAATGTATGATATTTCCTATTTTAATAGATAATATATATATATATATATATATATATATATTATAACTGCCTGTGTGGCTCAGTGGCTAAGGCGTCACACACACAAGCAGTAGGACACGGGTTCGACCCTCATCCGGACCATTAATTAATTTTATAAAATGGGTCTTAAAATATTATTTA
Source organism: Osedax fenrisi (assembly GCA_964019155.1). Taxonomy (NCBI): domain Eukaryota; kingdom Metazoa; phylum Annelida; class Polychaeta; order Sabellida; family Siboglinidae; genus Osedax; species Osedax fenrisi. The sequence continues at coordinate 39,345,273 of OZ025241.1, forward strand.
GAAGTTATCTTATATAATTGTGTATACATAAATGATCGGCTCTCGTTAAAACCATGTATGCCTTAACATGAGAGCGGCTTCGAAGGGACATTAGAGCCATATATATGAAATGTATTATTGTGAAAGGTTATAAGTGAAAACTTCATCTAAGTTCCTGGATGGGATGAAAGGATTCCACAAAATAAAAATAACAAATAACAATATATATTATTTTATTATAATAAAATAATAACTGACACCTTATTTACACTAAAATCATAATATACAATTGGATACAAATATATAATATTGGAAGCCAATGGGCTCATTGCCCAGAATCATCATATTTACTAAATAAAATAAATGAATAAAATAATATAAATTAAATTAAATATGTATACTTAAAAGAATGAAAGTAAGAAAATTAAGATAAAAAAGTAAAGATACAGATAATATAATTTTTAAATAAAAATTAAAATTTAAGATGAATAAAATAACTAAAATATTGCTATTTTAACTTATATATTGACCAATATGAAATTTTAAAATTGATTATAGCATATTTATTTTAACTTTTTCCTAAAAATATAAATATTATTTGTAATGAAATATTAAGAATATTCCAAATTAATGTATCAATATATAAAATATTATCTACACATGTTTGTATTAAAATTGTAAAATAAAATTACTTTTACTTCTCGTACAATATAAAAAATAACTAAGTTAAAATACATTTTATGTATTATGTATTATATGAAGTGAAGAATAAAAATATAACCATAAAATCACTTATACGTATATGATATATATTATAAAATATTAAATTATTTACTTTTAATATGGTATATTATATACATATGGTATATTATATAGAAATATACTTTATATATATATATATATATGAAATATATATTATATTTTATAAATTATTCTCATTATTCTGTCTTGGCATATACTCCATTTACTTTCTATATATATATATATATATATATATATATATATATATATATATATTGAATATATTAAATAAATAAATAATTAAATAGATTTATGAATATGCATTATTGCTTTTTTGTCTATGAATTTTGAAATATAATTCGTTATCCTATAGGATACGACATTACGACATAACGGATCCTACTCTTTTTTCGTATAATTGATTATCGCTTAGATAATAAACAACACATATTATCAGTTAACTATAGTACTCCAAATTTAATTGATAAATTCATACGATATTGTTGTGGTCTAGAATAAACATTTTATTATTAATAATATTATTAAATAATAATAACATATTAAAAAATTGTTTGTGTATATAATATATACTATATATTTATTTATTTATTTATTTGTTTAGAGACTTCATAAATGAAAATCATTTTTCGACGTCATAACAATAATAATAATAATAATAATATAATAATATAACATATAAACGAAGATAACAGTAATCGCAAAATATATATTCATTTCACTAAATAATGTTTAAAGAGTCTACTTTTGAATTGAGATCGAGAAGTTGTCGTACGAATAATATTCGGAAGTAAATTCCATAGAGTTGGTACCGCAACAGAAAAAGCAGAGTTACCAAAACATGTATGTGTGTGAGTGTAGAACCCTCACTGTGTGACCCACAGTGTGGGTGTATGTGTGTATACATACATTACTGATCTTCATCCAACATCTACATTATATATACAGTATATTTCGGATGAAGATCGGTAATACCAGAACTTAAATATTATATATTAAATATGGCATGCCATATATGGATATATATATATATATGTATATTATATTCATAAATATATAATAATTATATAACTAAATTATAATTATAATTATATATAATAACGTATTATATACTACAATATATATATATATATATATATATATATATATATATATATATATAGATTTACAATATTAAATATAATGTACACCATATATGGTATATATATATTATAATATATTAAATATAAATATTAGATATTAAATTTAAAATATGATAAAATATATAAAATATATTTTATATTGAATATGAATACAAATATGTGGAGACGAAAGATTGATGGTTGGCGCGTGCCATCGAAATACGGGCACCACACAACATCTACATGCAGAGATCGACTCTAAAGTGAAAACATCACTCATCTATACGCCTTGCAAGACAACCCTAGCGATCTAGCCATGAGACAATACGAATAGGGCAACAATTATGCGCTGTAGTAGGGAAACAATCCACATGTCTGTACGTCTAATTCATATCTAGTAATAATAATAGACCGCGATGCGGATGTGATGTATCGGCCATGGTTGTACGCTCTCGATATCGTAGTATACTACACTCACCACTTTAATTATACACCGCGCTGCAGTAACATACAAGCACGGTTAAGTATCCATGCTAGCTTGATCCATTATCGTTCACCTCGTGTATAAGTGTTCAGTCACGTGGTATATGTACCACGTGAGACACTCAACCATGTGTATATTGTGCGATGTTGTTATTATAGAATATACAATTACCTCCACTCCTCCTCAATTATCGTCTTTATTTTCAATAAACAATCTTTTTATCTCCTTTTTATTCTGTATATTTGTGTGTATATTTTGTTGTGTGTGTGCTACTTTGTATACGTGTGTGGCAGTATCGGTACTATCTATACATATAAATGTTTACACACGCGAAGTCGTTTATACCAAATTATATAATATATGCATAATTTAAGTTTGATTAATCGATTCTCTATTTAACGATATCGGCTATTTATAGTAAAAATTGTGAAATCTATACAAAAACAATATATGTATGTCGGCTTCTATTATAATATATATATATATATATATATATATATATATTTAAATATATAGAGATAACTTAATTGACACGATTATTTAACTATATTATTAATTAATAATATTTATAATACTATTGTATGATAACTACCATGATATTATAATTATGATATTAATAAGATTATCTTTCTATATGATAATATAATTTGCGTTACCACTGATCTATTAAGTAATTAAATAGAATTACTATGCTATCATAAATAGTATTATTAATATTCCACGCGGAAACTAATAATACAGTATATTGTAATGTTAATGAATATTATTTATTAAAGTACAAATATACATTTATGTATATGCTCAATATTATATATAATATTGTATATATCCTATGGTATTAGTTAATAATAAGTTTATAACGGCATGCCATTGTTTACTTTAGACTCAATATTAGATTGGAATCTATGAGTGAAATGCGGACATATACGTATACGGTATATATAATCCTTACTTTTCATATTTAATATAATTTATTTTATTTATTTATATCGAATTTAATTATGATCGATATATTGCATACAATATTTATATATATATATAAAAAATCCCAAATAATATTTCTACAGATGTATGCCAATATATATATTTACTTTAAGTATTACTTTTATTTTATTTTGTTAAACAAATATATATTTCCACGATTCATAAAATATATACATATATAATAGTATATAACTTATACTTATACTCATACATACATATATATATATATATATATATATATATATATATATATATATATATATATATATATATATATATATATATATATATATATATGTTTAATAATAATCATATGAATATATATATTGTGACGTTTTATAAATCATTTTCAAATAATTATTCTAGAAATATATATATATATATATATATATATATATATATATATATATATATATACAGATTGTATACATCATATATATTATATAGCATATAATATTTCATTTTGTATCGAATATATGTTATAATATGAAAGTATTGCGATATATGATTTATTATATGTTAATTTTACATTTCACAGTAAACATTTGTATTGTTTTCCTATAATATAAAAGGTAATTAATATATATATATAAGAATCTTTGTTATAAATTCATAATTTAAATAAATATAATTTAATTAGTTTAATTATTTATTAATTATATTTTAATTATTACATATATATTAAACTATTTATTAACAAGAGATTGTTTATTATAATAATTATTCATCATTATTTTTGAAACTTGAAATATAATTAGTATGACTATATATAGTCATAGTATATATAGTCATACTAATTATAATATAAAAAATATATATAAATATATAATATATTATAATACATTTAATAAATATATATTTATATTAATAAATTATGTAATAATATTAATATATTATAATATATTAATATATACTTTTTTTAGCATCTAGAAAATATAATGGGTTATATATATATATATATATCTATATAAATAAATAAATATATTGTCCTATTATTTCCAATTAATGTTGTGCCGTAAAGTTTACTATAACTATCCACCAATGAATAACATATACATATAACCATTGTAATAAATACTTGGTGTATTCTTAAAAAAAATCGTAAACTATTATCTGCAATAATGTCGGCAAAAGATTTGCAAACTTTTAAAAGTATGATATTTACAATGTTACTCAAAATATGTTTAATAATATATATTATATATATATAATATTATATTATATTTATATTACAAAGCATATATATATAACATATAGTATATTTTATATTCGCTAAATTATGTACTAGCTTATATTATGTCTTTTCTAATAGTCTCAAAGACTATTTAAATTTAAGCTTAAAGTAGCCCTTTCCTCGATGTTGATCTTTTTTCATCTCTATTCTTATATATTATATTGCTACTTTATTTACTGTTATTGTTTCGTTTCGTTTGTTCGTTCCCAACACCAGTGAGGGTAATCGTTTTTACCATATTTGGTGTATAAATATACCATCCTATCCTATCATATCCTAACCTATCCTATATTAACTAGTATTAGTTAATATTATTATATATATATTATTTATAATACTAAATATAATACTAAATAATCTAAATATATATATTATGTTATTGAGTATACACACATTTATGTATACACATCAATATGAATATTAATGATAATTGCGTGTTAACCTAAAGAAGTCATCCCTGCAATAGAGTTTGGCGTCACGGGAGAAACACTTGTCCGACAGCTTACATGCGCAGTCGTGGCACTGTACGCACGTAGAATGCCAGCATCTATCCAACACGTGGAACAGGAAACGATCGAGTATAGGACGATGGCATCCGGCACATTGGGACATCGATACGCACCCGCGGGTCGCGGCCCGTACCGAATAAATAAAACCGGGAATAAAGCAAAGGGTGGATATTGGGTTCACTAAATCACCGTTTCGGAAGGTTAGCGGTTTAATAGCGACTTCGTCCTATATTTGTGTTTAAGTAGGTCATGGGGGCTATATTTATATGAGCTATATTTAGATTCATGCGTATGAAATGTAGAAAACTCGACGCTATTCGAAGGCAGACTAGAACGTACTGCCGACATATTTAAAGCGTGCGGCAACGGACCTAGTTGAAACTACTCACAATCGTAGACACGCCCATATTGACGCCTACCGATCTAAGTTACGCCTACCGTTGAGAATTCGTTTCATTGGTTATAATGTGCACCACTTATAACCGATCAACTTAACGATGTGGCTTGTTTTTTAACGTAGGAATTAACACTTTAATGGTTTAATTGTGATAATAAGTGAGTTTTTAGATATATCTATCGTCTACGCTATATTTAAAAAAATTAATTACCCATATTAATTTTAATAAAAATTATATATTATTAATTTACAATACATATATTATTCAATATGTATATATATATATATATATATATATATATATATATATATATATATATATACAGCCATCCTCCCTTAAATTCAAAAATGCTCATTATAATATACATAATCCCATTTATATGGAATGCACTGCATTCATAAATAATATCCATTCAATCTCCACCATATTTCAATACTCTTATCAATGCATATATATCCTCTATATATAAAGATATATCTAATTTTATTATATTATTATATTTTATTTTTCATTCCTTTACTTCCACTTTGTTCAGTTAGTTTTTTATATTTGTTGTTGTTGTTGTTATGTTTTATTATTTATTATTTATTTTATGAGAACTTACGATGATTGTTATCACTTGGTAGCGGTGCCTAATAAACAATGCTTCGTCTTTCATATATATATACATATATATATATATATATATATATATATATATATATATATTATGGTTCTAATTATATATTATTTATAATTTAATTCGGATTTATTCCAAATATATTGCATATGTAATGTATACATTACATATAATCATAATATTATTACATATAATTATATATAATCTAATTAAATATATGTATTTTCTATAGTATACATATATAATTATATATATATACAATATATCATATACAGTTAACTATCGATATCGTATACTTTAAGGGAAGGAACAAATTTATCTGAGCTATAGAATTATTCTAACATATATTTACATGGTACATTAGCAAATGGTATTTGTAAAATATCTGAGTTACCGGATTTATGATATATAGAAATTTTAATATATCGAGAGTTGAATGTATTTTATTTAAATCATATATCATACATGTATGATGTATACATGCAAGTATACATGATTTATAGAGATCATATTTGGCTTAAATTATATATATATATATATATATATATATATATTAATATTACAAATATGTATTAGCTAAAAAAAAAGGGCTAACAACAATATTTTTGAGAATAAATTAAATATATGTCATAATAAATTAAACGAGACTGTGTACAGTGTACACTTTATACTTTACCAATAATTTACATATAACTATAGTTATACAATAATATAAATATGTATTGATAAATCTTGATGAAGTATAATTTATATATAACCTTCATAATAATTATATATAATTATAATAATAATATATAGTTCATATATACATTGGTTTTTTTTAAATAATTTTATAATTAAAATAAATGATATGTAACAAAATTTAGAATACACTGTAATAAGTAAATGGTTTTCTGCAGTAAAATAAATGGTATCTAAGGTGTGCTTATAATAGAACCCTTTTGATGGTTTCTGCAGTGGAATTTTTATAATACCATATTAAGGGTTTTCTGTTATCGGATTTAAGAATACCATTTAGATGGTTTTCAACAGTAGAAATTAAGAATACCATTTAGATGGGTTTCCACAGTAGAAATTAAGAATAACATGTATACATGTATACATCTATAGATGGTTTTCCATAGTATATTATAGAAATTAAGAATAATATTTATATGGTTTTCAACGGTAGAAATTTAGAATACCATTTAGAGGGTTTTATACAGTCGGTTTCACATAATACCATTTAGAGGGTTTTAAATAAATATTTTATTTAAATACACTGATGGTTTTGTGCAGTAAATATCAGTCTAGAAAACCATCATTTTTAACAGTGTAGTAATATATAGTATATATACTGAATATACATTATACTGTTTTAAGTACCAATACATTCAATATATTGGTATCTATATTACTACACTAGTGTTAGTATACTGTATATTATAAAGTGTATATGCAGTATATTTAAATAGTTTATGTATCGGTTTATATACTGTAAATAATATATATATATATATATATATATATATATATATATATATGTGTGTATGTGTGTATGTGTGTGTGTGGTGTGTTTGTGTGTGTGTAGGTAAATGTATATATGTATATACAAATAATTTATATTACACGTTATAACACGGTATAACATTATAACATAATATATATGTTATAGTATATACTATAGTATACTCACATTCATATACAAAATATATTTACACACGCATATACTTATACAAATATATACATATACATATATGCAGATACACATTCATACACATGATAATACATGCTAATGGATTATATTGATGATAAATTTCATCATATTTCTGCTAACAGTCTTAATCTGGTTAACATCGCTCGTGTTTCACTGTGAGATGCTTTTTATCGTGTTGTCAGTTGCATACGTACATACATAATAACTCGTGAGTTATATATGTATATATGAATACATATAATTATACATATATATATATATATATATATACATATATGTATAGAGAGAGAGAGATATTGAAATATATAGCATCAATATAATACACAATTATATAAATTCATTAAATGAAATTTGATGTTCGACTGCGAGATAAAAGGATGTGTTTTGTGCCGATCATAATAAATCTAAACTTTAATAGTTACTTCCGTTTCCATACGTCGTATGTTCCATTAATATAAATATAGCTACCTGATAGTGAATAGATATATGTTAAATACTTGGGAATTCATCCCGCGTGTATTTTGCTGGTGAATATATATATATATATATATATATATATATATATATATATAAATACTAAACCTACTATAGTAGGACATTCTTATATATATAAAATATATAGTTCGGAATATTTATTGAAATTCTGATATAATAATAAATTATAACTATAATATACTCTAGTTGTATTAAAAATGGTTTCAAAAAACGATAATTTGACTATATTTGATGTAATTTCCAACTTATACATGCCAAAAAACATATTCGTTAACGAGTCAAATTATCATTTTTAGAAACCTTTTTAATATATATCAACTATCTATTTTAAAAAATACTGCAATATTTACTGAACTATTTAGAATTTGTATCGAGTATATCGACATTATGAAAACATTACACAGTTTTACCATATATATATGTGTGTGTATTTGTATATGTATGTGTGTGGCACATGTATACATATATACATGTAAACATATACGTATGTGTGTGTATCGAACTTTACAAATTTTGAACTTATGTCTTTCGAACTTCGAACTTTGAATTCAAATATCGATATTCGTAATTCGAACTTTTTATGCAGTTATCGAACTTGCGATCATATATTTGATAATATAATTAATTTAAGTTATCCAAAGTATCGGTTCAGTTTTAGTCTCGGTCACCCAACGCATTCGTGCAGTCTCAGTCCCAGTTACTCAAAGCATCGATGCAGTCTCAGTTTCGGTTACCCAAATAATCGATGTATATATTAGATATTAAAAAACTAAAAATAATAAAAACATAAATTTATATAACAGATTATGTAAGAGATATATAAATTAATATGTATATCTATAATAGATAATTAAAAATTATGATTAAAATGTAACATACAAATCATCGTTTGTGCTCGGTTATATCTAGTAAGCGTCTCAATTTGGTTTGAGCCCATTACGTAATAGTCTTTGTTAATTTTTTGCTTGTAGGGTAAAAATTCTCGGGTAGGCATCATGTACCCAAAGGCACGGCTCTATCAAAGTGATTGGCATAATTTATATACAATTATCGATACTTCAAAAATGTTGTTCGAAAAAGTATCGATACTTCAACAATGTTGTTCAAAAAAGTTCGATACAAAAAGTGAATTCGAACAGTTATCAATATTTCATAAAGTGAATTCATTTACAATGTGCATAGTTGCAAAAAAAATCGAATATTGATAAGTAATAGTAATATTAATTGCAATTACATATATTTAACATACAATAGAAAAATCATATTGAGAACAGATTTATACATTGCATATGTATATTCATTAAAATTATAGAAAATTATTATATACATTTATATATATATATATATATATATATATATATATATATATATATATATTAATTCATATAATATATGTATACATATATGCATTATATTTCTAATATATTGGGTATGATAAATTATGAATAAAAGTAACATATTTTATATAAATATAATAAATATAAATATATATATATATATATATATATATTCTATAAAATATAAATACATAATCAAAGGTCACATAATGACCTATTGATGTAAATCAACGAACTAAGAGACGTGGCACCATTCATTTACTTAACTTCCGGTAGTAACCTCTAAATACGTCATCATTTCCGGTCAGCTGGTCGCGTGCTTATCACGTGACTTCACAACAACGCCGATAATTATTCGTATTACGCAATTCTAATGATAGTTACGTAATAGTTTAGATAGTATATTAAATGAAAACGCTAGCCAATGAATAGTTATTAGTCATGTGTTATTAATAATAATTACGTTATATTAATGACGCCGAAATAATTCTATCACTTAAGGGTAGGTGACCTTTGAAATTGAAAAAAAATTTTGTTTAAAAATTGTTTTTATATTATATTATTAAAATACCAAATATTATCATTAATATGATATAAAAATCATATTTTTATGAAAAATATAACTATAAAATAACCACTTTTAAAATATATCATTTAAATAAATTATAATAATAATTTAACAACAAATGTATTTAATTTAATAATAGACATAATTTAATGAATATAATATCGTTTTTAGAATTTTAAATACACATATAAATAATATTCTATATAGATATGAATATTCATTATTCGTATGTGTCTCTTTATTAATAATAATATAATGTGATAAGTTATCATCTGTTTATATATTTCATAAATCTTTTTATAATTTACTGTAAATCTATAGAATCAATTTACTTAGAATAATTACTATTTACCAATTGCACTAAATTATTAGTTAAATATAATTTATATTAAATATTTTCTTTCATATTCTATACAAAGTGCAGTTAATATATATATATATATATATATATATATATATATATATATATATATATATATATGTATAATATCTATCATTGTGTTAAATATTATATTGAATAATTAAATTAAAAATAAGTTAATATATGTGTACACACTTTTAGTATACCACTATTTTTCCTTAAATATATGTACAAATATATATATAGAACACAGGTTGCACCTATCCTTAATAGAACCACATAACATTAATATCATTTAAATTGCCTTTGTATTGCCTAAATTAATTATTATTAAATATAATAATAGTATGATTAACGATACATTTGTTCGGATAATTATTTTTATTTATAATTTTTATTTTTATAATTACTTATATGTTAACCATTATAAACTATGATTTCTGAATAAATGTCTTCATCATTTTTTGATAATTATTACTGGAAAGTTGTTATCGAACAAGTTGTGATGTTATTGCTATTATTCCGGCAAAGTAACTATTCATGTAAGCGATATATTAAATAACTTACATCATTAAATATCATTAGATCATTAGATCATTAGAACATTAAATATTATTCCGAACAATCCTATAGAGGAAATACATGCATGCAACCAGATAACATTGTAGTGTTGACGATTGCAGTATATTTGTTGGAGTAATACTTTTTCGTAATATATATATATATATGTAATATCAGATATATTCTGAACAAACTCCTTAAAAATGTTGAAATTAATCTCTTATATGTAGCTGAATACTTAAAATAATAAATAACATGATATAATTAAATGCATATGTAAGTAAATATAAATGTATTTCTATATTAAAGATAATTTATCTATAGGAGTAACATTAAGTATATTCTATATAAATATAAATAATAAAATATGAATACCTACCATAATATAGGTGTGTATTTTTCTTCAAATATATGATTAATAAATATTTAAATGTAAAAATACATCCGAGATGACCAAGTTATATTCTCCACCGAGTTCAATAACCTCGACTTTTAATATGCACGCACAATGTGCACGCACAATGCATCGCACATGTATATATATATATATATATATATATATATACGCCCACGTGAATATAAACGCAGAATATAACGGTAAACATAAATTTAAATTGAACCACAGTTAATATATTATCATATATTATATATTGAATATCTTCAAATACTTTATAATTACTAAATATATATTAATGTATGTGAATAATCTTTAAACAATATCACATATGTTATTATACAAACATATATACATATGTTATGAAGAACAGTTATTAAGATGATATATCGTTAACTAAACATATACTTATAATTATAATAGTATAATATTTTAATTAATAATGATAGCATACCTTCCACGTGTAATATGTATAATACACATCATTCATCCCATGGGGAGTTATCACACAAATGATAAATACACTATATATAGTGTAAATTATGTCAATAATAATTAAATTTATAATATATTAAAATTCATTATTAAATAATATTTCAATAGTATATATATATATATATATATATATATATATATATACATATATATATATGCATATATAATTATGAATGCCCAAGGATAGAATTATCTGTAAAGGTGTGATAAGACAATGGCTTAGTGTCAAAACACTAAAATAGATATTGATGACGTCACTCGCCTGTCACCTATCACGCACCAGGCACTTCCGCGTCATAACGAATACACATATGTTTGGTTCATATTGAGCCAGCACCAGATCTAGGTAGATATTCACACACACATACACACACGCGCACACACACAGGTGCGTGTTCCTGTGCGTATACGGATACACATAATTATGTAAACACGAAGAGTGTTATAACACTATAACACTTCTATAGAATAACATCATATATGATCAAATAACATCTTATAAAGTATGTTAGATCCGAATATATCGTATACGATCAGGTATATCTGATATATGTATAATTCCTTTCCATTCTAATAGTAATGTATTATAACTAGTCGAATACAAGTGGCTAATTTTCTAAAAAAAATAATAATAAAAGCAAATACCGATGTTAAATGTAAATACCACACTAACAATGTATTGTGAGTAAATTGTTGTTCTATAGTATTCTACATATGTTAATACAATAATAAATATTGTTATTATGTGATTAATGTAATATTAGATATAAACTTAACTAATTATATCATAAACATCGTGCTCATACATATATGGTATACCCACACATATACACACATACACACACATACACACACACACACATATATATATATATATATATATATATATATATATATATATATATATTTGTATGTGTGTGTATATGTGTTAATGGCATTAGGATATAGTAGTATGTTTCTTCTATAGTATTGCAAGCGTGGTGGTCACTAATTCTGCCGTTAATGACCGCTAGACTAAAGAGACCTAGGAACGCCCGCTGTCCCCTATCCATATAAGGTAATGGTCAACTGGACTATGTAAATCGTGTAGGTGATCACTACTATGGTGCTGGTGGTCTCAATGGTTGGTAGTAAAGCGGTAAAGAGGATAGCACCTCTGAGAGAGAGAGAGAGCTCCTTCTTTACTACGCCCGAGGGTCAAGTAGATACCCCCGACATAATAAAACAATGCGTCCGTTGCTCTACTAAAGAGACACCTCTGTTGCCCGCCAGGAGGCTCTGGTGGTAGTGGGGTGATTACGAGACGCCGATGTGTACCCGCCACCACCGCAGATATCGATTACGGTGTATGATTTTATTGCAGACGGTGTTTACTGTTTTCTAAACGGCGTAGGGTATCAGAGGGTGTTTTAAATGTGAAATAGCGTTTTATTAGGATATTTGGTTGAAAATCGACAAATTTACGATATATATAAACTTTACAAAGATGAATAAACATATACATTATATATATATATATATATATATATATATATATATTTGATTTACTCATATAACTAGATTATATATTACTAGATTAATCTATATAAATATATATATATATCATATATTATACGAATAATTTATATTATCTAATTACAAAATATAGTAAACATAATTATAATTGTATCTCAGTGGTTATATCTACAATATATTGTAATCAAAAATAATTATTGATGTACAATTATTACTACTATATTATATTGATATATTAATGAAATGATAGTGTAGTATATATATATATATATATGGGTGTCCTTCTTTGTGTTTATTTATATGTGGTCATATAATACCTATAGGTATATATACTTAATAGTAATATCAAATATAGAATATTATATATTACTATATATATAATACATTGAAATATTATAATACATTGAAAATAATCCCCTTAAGTTTTATATATTTTATTTAAATATATATATATATATATATATATATATATATATATATATATATATATATATATATGTGCATATACGAATGTGTAATTTTACCTCAGAGGTGATCCATAATATATCCGTTAGTTCACAAACAATGGAATGCAAGCGTATACAGTGTTCACTATACGCGCACGCGCTCGTGAGGTGAGATAATACCTTATTGCGTAACAATTCCCTATTGGTATACATTAGGTGATCATCACCTATATACTAGTGGACTCCGCAGGTGATGATAACGCTCGTGTCGCTGATAGTTATTCACTGTTATCTTTAATTGAAATTGCATAACACAGGGAATATATATATAAGAGTATATTTATTATGCATTTAATTTAAATATATACATATATTCAACTGCAATATATAGTTATTTACTAAAAACTATTTACTAATTTTATAGTATATTCTAATTATTATAAAATGAAATTACATTTTTATTACGTTTTATAGATAGATAGATAGATAGATAGATCAAAAGTTTATTGTATTACTGGTTATATATAAATAAAGTTATAATTATATATAAACATATAATTATATAACATATATAAACAAAATATATAAATGTGATAATAGTAAGACAAAACGACACGCAACAAAAAAACAAGAAATAAACGGAGAAGTAATATAAAAATAAAACATTGAATTATACGAGCCGTTGACGTTATGTTCTTTTAACTATTGTGATGTTTTCATATCTATAAACGTATACCCATAATAACAATAAAATAATAATATATATTTTATTAGTAACTATAACGTTAAACATATTATAATAAATTGAATGTTAAATAAAATAAATATTTTATAAATATCATTGCTTCTATCAATTCAATTTAAAAATAAAGTTTCAGTAATACATGGTTATATATTTGTGTTTTTTTAAATGCATTGATATATATTAATATACAAATAGATTTTTAAATTAATTTAATATTATATAAAATTAATTAAATAATCAATATAATTCACTAGTCGATTATTTTATATTTATATTCTATACGTGCAATATATTTCCTGTATACATAATTATATAGTATATTTAATTTAATTTTTAAAATATATATTTGTATGTGTATATACAGTCAACTCTCGGTAAGTCGAACTTCTCGATAAGACGAACACATTTAGTTATTTTGGTTGGATTTGTATCTAGATCCATATTAAATTAATCGAATAAGTCGGATAAGTTGGATTGGATAAGTTGTACTTTTCTATAAGTCTGACACATATTATAGTCAATTTATGATTATTATTATGGATAAGTTGGACTTTTTATAAAATATCAGAAATGTTTAATTTGAATAATGTATATTATAATTTTAGTAAGTAATATTATTTAATACAACATTTTATGTTATTGATTGTTGCATAATTCCCCATTTTGGTAACCCTTTAACTCACGCTGAGCGTCGCATGTTTTATTTTCATGATCATCTGAATCTCGGATAAGTTGGATACCTGGCTAAGTCAGACACTTTTCACGGTCCCTTGCGAGTCCGACTTATCGGGAGTTGACTGTATATCTAAATATAGAAATATGTAGGGTGTCAGTAATATATGCAAAAATGTCCGTATTCGGGACAGTACACATAATATGGACAGTGTCCATTGGATACCCCTGTTATCTCAGAGTTAACAACATTACATTAAATTTGTAAATAGATATTATATGTATATACCTACTTTAAATATTTAATTAAGAAATAATAAAGTATTGTTATTTATTGTTATGGTGTCAGTATTATAGTACTCTCCCCTAGATTTGATCTTTTAATTCACTGAGAAAAAAATTATATATAAATCATGTTTTTACATAAAATATTAGATAAACCTTTTAGATGTATACCATTTAAATACATTATAATTAAAATAACAAATTAATTTAATTTAATTATCATAATAATTAAATAAAGATTATTTTTAGAATTTTAAAAGCTAAAATAAATAATATTATATATATATATATAGATTTAAATAATCAGCATTCGTAGGTGGATATTTATTTATAACAACATCATTTTATAAGTATTATCATTATATTTCATATATTCACCGATATTAGATTTACAATTATATTGTAAATATTTATATATATATATATATATATATATATATATATATATAGTGTTTCTGTAGCGACATGATCACCATGTATACACCTTCATAAAGGTGTATACATGGTGATCATTTCGCTTCAGAAACAGCAATCATTAACAAGAACTATAGCTTCTGTACCTAATGTCGAGTGGTTTTATAAATGATTATGTTATAAATGTTAAGATATATCTATAATAATATATCTATATATATATATATATATATATATATAATTATAACAGTTATATGACCAGTTATGGGTTTATTCCCCTAGAGATCCCAGAGATCATTTTTTGTATTATCTCTAAATCATAATCGTAATAACACAATAATAATCGATATTAATAATCAATATATATATATATATATATAGTTTGAATTAGGATGATACTAATATAGCTTAGATTACTTTATAGTATTTTCCTATGGTTTTCATATATATGTGAATATACATATATGTAATATGATTTATTATATAGCAATAACTAACCTGTTATGAAGAAAGTAATTGGTAACTCAATGTATCTAAAATGATGTCATAAACTATAGTTAATACTATATTATTAGATATATATATATATATATATATATATATAATTATATATGTATTTGGTGCACCTTTAATGTATGAGTAACACGCTAGGATACGCTAATCACGACACCTGTCAATCTCTATAATTTACATAAGTATTACGTAACCCATAGATTATCGAACTTCTTTAATTTATTTAAACATCTTATTGCGATAATCTCAGATAAGTTTACACATAATCTAATATATATATATATATATATATATATATATATATATATATATATATATATATATATTGATGGGTATATTTGTAATGCATATAGGAATAAAACAATATATATTATTATAATTTATATTATTATAAAATGATATAGTACTAATCACTATATACACGTATGAGCCGAACGATATATATATATATATATATATATATATATATATATTATATATTTAAATTATATACATATATACATATATACATAATACATTTGAAACACTTTCACTTTTCTAATAATTCATTAACATAATATAAATATTAGTTTATCTAAATAATGTTTTCTATATATATATATATATATATATATATATTATAAATATGCATTATTTAAATTTAACAAATTAATGTGTATATATATATAAAGTACGTGTAAGTCTCTGTATGTATAATAGTCTATAAATAGATATGTATGTATATATGTACGTATACGTATATAATTATAATAGCCAATCATATTATATGCTTTTTAATCAACGGATGAAAAAACGATTGAAACAGCGGAATTGTTATGAATGCCTACTATATTAAGCCCCATAGATAAGCTCCGTCTATAGGGCTGTAATACTACTTAATATATGTTTACGACCGTAACTAGAAAACCAGACTTGATGTAAAAATCTAAATAAAAATCTAAATAATATAATAATCAGTGAATGATCACGATTACACTGATCTTTACACCGATACCACGATTTTTTAGAACAATTTACGGTACTCTATATATTTCTATGTCGAAAATTCAATTTCAATATCGAACTAATGTTAGTCCTTTGTTAGTCCTTAGGTGATCGCGAATACACTCCTATTTACCTCGGTTCGATTGTTGCCTGTATTTACACGGAACACAGTGCTACACACACAGAGATACATTTATATAAACAAAATAACTTTTCTTTATATAATAAATGTATCATCTCACAAGTATTAGTCAAATTGTCGTTTATTTGACTTTTTATCAGATTCGAAGTTAATTAATCTATTTTGAGTGAATGGCATTCTGGCATCATTCATTACATAATATATGACGTAATAACGTTTGATTGTAGATTACACACGCGCGGCAATAGGTACACAGGCATGCATACGCACACGCACACACACACACACACACACACACACACACACACACACACATACATACACACACATACACACATACACTTATTTATATATATATATATATATTTATATATTTATTGTATATTATTGTATATTACATATATATAATACCAATTAATTTATTATAAAATAATTTAATATGTTTTATATGAAATAAATATATCGATTAATTATAATAATATAAAAATATATTATAAATTATATTGAGAATGTATATATATATATATATGTAACTATTTATAATTCATACTTAATATATACTTATGAAAATACGTATGAATCACGCATACACAAGATATAAACACGTGTTTCGATAATTAATAAGGGCGATAATAGCGGACACTTCCACAAGCTCTAACACCACCGCTAGGTAGCGCCTCAATTAGGTGGATTAAAGGGAGGGTGGGCAGGGTGGAGGTCATCAAAGGTCGAGCGGTCAGCTGTTCTAGGACTAGTGTAATCATTGCTTAATTACGTCCGGCCTACGTAGTACGAGATGAACGGCACGTGATGGAGAGGCTGCTACAGCCATACACCGATTACGTAACGAGCCCACGCCATCTCTTTGATCTCTATGGATGTCCGCTAACGTAGTCAAGTATTACGTAATAGTCTAGTATTGCATAACGCATACGAAACAACAGCTCCGAGTGTGAAATCAAAGTTTGCGATATTTAAACCTAGTGTTATACTAGATTATATTTGTATAGGTACATATACATTATATATAAATATATGTGTTTACGTGCAGTCATATGTGATTATGTATATGCATGTGCTTATTTTTATTTGTATGTATTCGTGTAAAAATGTTTAAGTATATATAATATATATATATATATATATATATATATATATATATATATATATATACATATATACATATGTGACTAGTATTTCTAATGTATTGATATTAATTGCAGTTTAAATATAATTAATCACAAGTGTGATGCATTTAACTATTCTTATACACACGCTCAACAAGCGTGTGTATCGTCGCTCGTAGCTTAAAGTTGATTATATATATGTGTGTGTGTATATGTGTGTATATGTGTGTGCATGTGTGTGCATGTGTGTATATGCGTATAGAATCAACTATAGCATTTACTTTTATACGACACCTATATGACATACGCGTGATAACCACGTGACAACAAAGAACCGGATGTTAATGACGCTGACTCCATCTCGGCGCAAGATGAATCAACCGACAAGCAGAACTCCTCCAGGGACGCATTCTCCTATTGTTATCCCCGGGGTCTAAACATATCGTCATGCTGATGAGTTCTGCTGAACTATGGCCTAAAACCATTGTGTATAACCTCTCATAGATATTTTATGCGATATAGCATACTATATATATTTATATATATATATATATATATATATATATAACTTATATACTACACTAACTAAATATATAATCACATAATAAACTTAATCTAGATATACTTCACAGCTTACATACTCAATATACGACTGCACAGATATTTAATCTTAACAAAATACGACTATACTTAAAATAGAAATACTACACAACTACTGACTCAGACTCTCATACTATCCAGACTACAATACTGTAACTCACTATTATCAGGATCTGGAAAACTGAAAATAGACAAACTAGAATACATAATTAACCGCTCAATTATAAATATATACTAACTACAGAAGACTGACTATATAACTAGCATTAATTACTTACGTAAAATACTTAAATTAACTGGCTAAACACTGAAGTACTAAATAATACTTAAAATTAACTAACAAAATACTTAAAAATACTATTACTTATAATTTACCTTATTGGGTATTACTTATATATAATTAATTAAATTATATATAATTTACGAAACAAAATAAAACTTAAAAAAAATATTAGACTTTTACGTAATAAAAATTCCATTATATATATATATATATATATATATATATACTACATAGTATACTACAATAACTACGATGATTACCCATTGCATCAAATACGAAAGGAAAAATGCAGTTCAACATCACCAATTAGATGGAATAAACTAACCGTTCACTTAGCAATACAAAACTCTCGATTTGTATATTCAAAAAGAAATTAAAAAAATGTCTCATTGACCAACATTGTTTCGCATTGTGATTCTACCGTGCGAATTATATACATTCATTATTTGTATCTATATGTGATATATATTGTTCGATACACATTATAGAATTATTATTATTAATGATGTGTTTAAATAAATAGTTCAATAACAACAACAACAAAAACTCACACACCCACACACATGTATATATATATATATAACCATGTGTATACGTCGTACACTGTACGTGTGATACACTTCGTGTGTTAACAGAATATATATTCGCATTATTAATGTTATTGTTAGTAGGGGATACATTCATGTTCGTGACACAGTTAATAACTATGAGCTACGACGTAGAAATACACATACATTCGATAATAGAAAGGAAACGCAATAGCCCTTGGCTAACAATCGAATTTATAGCTGGTGGGTGGGTGGGTGGGTGGGCTACCTTCCACGCGATGATGTAATAATACAGGCGACCGGTTCCGCCTGGCGAGTGTATCAGGCGTAAACGTTTCTATTATTAGTTTACCATCGTAGTTATTGAAGTTATTGCATAAATATCATATTATTCTAGATAAATATCGCGCTGGAATTATTGTATGTTTTATTATCTAATATATTAGTTATATTCTTTATGAATTATATATATATATATAATTTTATA
Source organism: Osedax fenrisi (assembly GCA_964019155.1). Classification (NCBI taxonomy): domain Eukaryota; kingdom Metazoa; phylum Annelida; class Polychaeta; order Sabellida; family Siboglinidae; genus Osedax; species Osedax fenrisi. Next base: position 39,366,028 of record OZ025241.1, read on the forward strand.
ATATATAATATATCCATACGTATCCGCTATTTGTATTGTATTCAATATATATATATATATATATATATATATATATATATATATATATATATATATATATGAGATTTCAATAAATAAATATTATTATTATTATTATATATATAATATAATATGTAAATGTATTATATATAAATGATATCATATATGCTATAGCATATTTGTATTGTATTCAATGTTATACTATAGTATATGTGGAAAGTAAGAATGTGTATGAATATATATAGTAATAATAATAAGCATAGCAATATGTATAATATGATATGAATATAAAATGATACAAATGGACCCATGATACATCACGAAGTATTAATTAACTTATATATTATAATTAACTTATATAACCTTACTTCGTGAGGCAAAAATAATACCATACAACCAGTATCAAATATATTGTGTTTGAGTTAAAATTCATAGTTTTTAATTTCTTAAGTTTAAGGGCCGGTGTCATATAATAAATCGTCCCCATTCCAAAAATCGGCCTGATGATCACGTGACTACAAAATCGATGATATTTCACTAAATACACATACGAAGTGCTTCAAATTTAAACCACATATAACTAATATGTTTATACACAAATTTGGAAAAAAATTACTTCTAATTATGCATTAGAAGAAAGTAATATATAGGTATATAGGGTAGAACAGATATGCTTTTAATAATACCAGATTAAACGACAATAAATTAAAATTTTAAAATTCTGAATCGACAAATGTCATTATTATCAATGTTAAGTTTAATACAATAATATGGTATTCTAAAATTGTCTCCAAGTACCTTTTAATTAAAAAATAATATACGCATTTAGAATCGTGAATATATACATATTAAACATATACTCTATGTATAACTTGCTATATAATTATAATTATATCTCGTTACATTAATTATGGTTAATCATAATTAACCGAAAATGCGTATACTGTTTTTTTAATTGAAAGGTACTAGAGGCAATTTTAGAATACTATATTATTGTATTATACCTAGAATTGAAAAATAATAACTTCTATCGATTCATAATTATAAATATTAATTTATTGTCGTCTAGTATTATCAAGTTCATCTCCGTTCTACTTTATATATTTGTGTATTACTTTCTTTTAATGCATAATTAGAAGTTGATTTTTTTTCCAAATGTGTGTATATTATATATTATATATCATTTTAGTGTTAATAAACTTAATATCATCATCATCATCATCATCATCATCATCATGTACATATTAGTTATATGTGGTTTAAATTTGAAGCGATGCGTATGTGTATTTAGTGTAATATCATCGATTATGTAGTCATGTGATCATCGGGGACGATATTGAGTAAGGGGACGAATTATTATATGATACCGGCACAACAGGGGATTTTTGAAAAAAAATATATTATTTATTAAAAATTATATTATATAAAATCATAAAATGTGATTAATTCCCTTTAAAATGGTGTATGATATGATGCATATAAATAAATATAAGTGCCATAAATATGCATTTATAAACGATAAGCTATTAAAAATAATGGAAACAAATTGGTATTAATTTATTTACTAATTGTGTAGGTCTCAGCCCCTTAGTTTTAATATCTTTAATTACTTATCAAAAAAAATTAAATATAGACCATATTTTTAATGTTGTATATTTGAAACTCCATAACTTTAGAACTATTTGATCAAACTATATGCAACTATTAAAATATATTTAAATTAGTATACTTTTCAGATATAGTTATAAATCTAAAAGATAATATCTGATTACATATAATATATTATAACATTTATGGAAATTTCTGGAATATATATTATTTTACAAATTAGTAATATGTAGGTCCCATTCTCTTAATCTTATACTTATCACAAAAAGTAAATTTCAAGTATATATAGCTCTAAATATATTGTAAAAGATTCAAAACAAATTTCATTTTTCTTTTATTTCTAAAGTTATGGAGCTTTTAGTAAAATAATAATTATAGATAAATCTACTATGTTACCATGTACATAAATAACCTGTTGCGCCGACCCTTAAATACAACACAAACTAAGTATATGTATACATGGGATAGAATACTTTAACTTTAGCTGTTCAACAAGTAGATATTACACTATATATAGTAATTATCCTATATTCTACTTACTGTATAGAGTGTATACACTTATATGTATATATATATATATATATATATATATATATATATATATTATCATAGGCATCGATAATATTAATGTTAATGATACTAATGATAAGTATTATAGTTATGTATATGTTTACGATGATCTTGATGGTGATGATTATGATGATAATAATAATAATAATGATTATGATGACGATGATGATGATGATGATAATGTTGATGATGATGATAATGATGATGATGACGATGATGATGATGATGATGATGATGGTGGTGGTGGTGGTAATGATGATGATTGATAGTTGTATTGATTTATAATATACTTAGACTCTACAACATATAAATATTGTAACTCATCGATTTAAAGTGCAGTTAAATTTATAGGTATAATAAATTAATATAAATTAACTCTAAAAAAATTATATTTAAAATATATGTAAGTATACTTTTATAATAAGAGAGAATACTTTATATTGTATTAACATATTAATATGTATACATAATAAGGTAGAAAATTGTAAGTAGATTTGAATTATCAATTATAAACTTTAATACTGAATATACAACCCTTATTCTTGATATTCTAACCAGCCAATGGGTGGAGTAGTTTAAAATATGTACTTACTTTATCTCATAGTAATAATTATTCATCATTATCTATAGATACAGAGTCGACTATTCTAGGATATGATAGGTGATTATATATATATATATATATATATATATATATATATATATATGCATATATGTATATATGCATATATGTATATATGCATATATTTATATATGCATATATTTATATGTTACGTTATTAGATATATAATATACAGTATATATTTAATAACGTATTTAATATTTCTTAAAATATCCTACATATATAATTTTATTTAGAATAAATATTATACCCTATATTAATATATATATATATATATATATATATATATATATATATATATATATATATATATATATATACATATATATATATATATATATATACTATCTAACATGATATATTCTGAATTATACAACCGTTAAGAATATTTATGAACTTTTATTCACTGATTTATATTTACTTTGTATGATACCATTTACTATGCATGATTAAATTTCGTTTTGAAGGAATTCCGTTTATTCTCTGATGTTACAACAGAGATAAAGCACGTATATAACATATGTTTTGTTTGATATTATCTAACTATATATATATATGTGTGTGTGTATGTGTGTGTATCCAGTATGTATGTAGGCTAACTCGTGACAACTAAAATAATATACAATAGGGTATACCGTACCACCACCACTGCTATAGCATATGTGATAAGTCACGTGGCGCTAGTGTTTAACAACCGCTCTTTAATTATCGCCTAAACCACGTGCATAGAGACGTCTGCCGATGACGTCACAACAATGGTGGTGGCGTTCTATTTATAGACACGCAATTACTAAATATAGAATAATATCTATTAATAGTAGGAATCTATTCTCTACATTAATATATTATATAATACATTTCTTATGTGTTATATAAATATTTATATATATATATAGGGGAAAGTAACCGAATACGGACAGTGCCCGAATACGGACACTCTCGGTATCTAAGAAACCATAAATCCTACAAAAAAATGTTTAATTAATAGAATATTCCTAATTTTATAAATAGTAAATAAAAGTATTTTTTATTTTGTAATTATTCAAAATATTACGTTTTAAATTTATGAAAAAAATTTTCAACTTAAAACCTTCTCAAGAATATACAAATATATCGATATAAAATATAACACTATATTATTAAAAAATAAAGCATTCTAAATTTATATATATAATTTCTATATTTTTTATCAAATATTCATTAAGATATAGGCATATATCAAGAGGTCATATAAGTCCCTAATACGGACACTCTAAATGTCTTAATACGGACACCCTAAAACCAATCAGCGCGTAGCGAATGAACTATTCTGATATTCATAAAAATCGCGTTCGTCATAATATTAATAGCACCAATAAATCTAAATCTAAAATTGTTATTATTTAGATACTTAAATTGTATTATTAATTAAAAAATAATAAAAATAAATAAATTATTAACTAATTAAATTAGAATACATTTTTCATAAAATGAATTATAAATAATGTAATTGTAATTTATCTGATTGATTCATCAATAATATATAGTTTATCTAGTGGTATATATATATAGGGTGTCCGTATTATAACATAGGGTGTCCGTATTCGGACATGGGTATACCGAATACGGACACCCCCGTTATCTATGGAATTAAAAGATTAAATAAAATTTTAAAATTACAATAATAACTATAATCATATAATATTAATATATTGTAATTTTTGAATACAAATAATGAGTCATAAAATGTTAAGACCATTTATTGTTAAAGTGTCCGTATTAGGTTACATTCCCCTATATATATACATTCAGCTCTCAGTAAGTCGGACTACGGATAAGTCGGACACATTTAGTTGGTTTGGTTGTATTTGTATCTAGTGAAATGTTAAATTAAGCGGATAAGTCGGATAAGTCGGATAAGTTGGATTGGATAAATCGGAATTTTCTATAAGTCGGACACATATTATTGTCATTTTTATGATTGTTATACTGGATAAGTCGGACTTTTTATAAATTGTCAGAAATATTTACTTTAAATAATGTATATTATAATTTTAGTAAGTAATATTATTGAATACAACATTTTATGTTGTTGATTGTTGCATAATTCCACATTTCGGTAACCCTTTAACTTACGCTGCCTCTTCCTATCTCATGTCTTATTTGCATGATATTCTGAATCTCGGATAAGTCGGACATATCGCTAAGGCGGAAATTGTTGTCGGTCCCTTGCGAGTCCAACTTATCGGGAGTTGATGTATATATATATATATATTATAAAGCCATTATATTCGATAAAATATATTTAAAATCCAAATAAATTCAAGGTTATCCATAAATAGTAAATTATATATTGTTAAATTTGTAATTATACTTAATTATAATATAATTTTAGAATCATTTATATAATTATGTTATTAAAGATTTGGCTGAATATAATAATATTTATTTGTATGGGATGTAGTGGATCTATTTATTGTATATTTGTTCGGTATTTAAACTATAATTAGTAAATATGAACTATATTAGTAGTATCGGGTAGTATGTATACTATGTGTGAGTGTGTATGCTTGTATAAGATTATAAAGTATAACTATATTCGTAGTGCATTTGTGTGTGTTATATATGTTATTGTTATTGTTATTTTATAACAAAATATATGTTGTTGTGGTCTTTTTATCCCACCCATGAACTTAGATGAATTATTTAATTATAAACAAATGTGTAATATCTCTAATGTTAAGGCATCCATATCTTAACGATGGACGATCATGTTGTACCTGCACCATTATATATAATATCACACTTAATATGATTGTATACCCTTAATATCTATTGTAGTATTCCTCGTATAGATTGAACCTACTAGTATGGATAAGTTGACCGCGTAGGTACTAGGTGCCCGACCCATTATCCTGTTGATATTTACTATTCTATATGTGTTTATTTATGTGAATATATATTATTCAATATATAAATACGATAATACATATATTATATATATACGGTTATATTTAGTTTACATGTTAATCCAGTTATCAGAAATACATTACCAACGAGTATTCATATACCGTAATAAAGCAATTATACGGTAGACATGCATGGCTTGCACGGTGGTCTTTGTAGGTTATGTCATAACGTGGTAATCCTCTGTCATTGGTGACGTAACACTACGCTAAACCGTAGGTGTATGTCCGATGTAGCGTAAACAATGTGTTGGACAGTTCAAAGAGCTCCCTAACAATTCCACGCCTTCCCTATTGTATATCATTGTATTACGTAACATTTTATTTCGTTTACGTTGTGCATGTTTACAGACTATATTATAATATATGGAATAATATACTATATATATATATATATTAAAGTACGAAATATACAAGTAATATATCACAAGTGTCAATATATAACAATGAAGTATCATTGATATCATGAGATAATAGTATTCTCAAATGTTATATAATATAGCATATATGTTATATGTAAATGCATGATTAGATTATAATTTAGATTAGTCGTTTGTATTATGAATGCTAGTTTAACTTGAACAACGACTTTAACTTCGTATAAGCTTATACCTAGGTATGAATGAACACATTATAAATAATATATATATATATATATATATATATATATATAATTGTATGAATTATATATTATTTGAGTTTAATTTAATTATACTATTTTATTCTAATATATTTTACGTATACAAATATAAGTTAATATTACATTTTAAATACGATCATTATTTGCATACATCTAGGGTATATACCTATACTTTAAATAATTGTTAAGATAAAGTGGCTTAATAAATAACATTAATAATAATAAAATAAAATAGAATAAACCGTATGGAAATTATTAAATAAAATAATAATGACAAACAATATTAGTATTGCAGGTTGCCACCTGCAATCATTTGTTGTATATATAATGTATACATTTCTTGAATGTAGTATGCGATTTTATGGAAATAACATAGGGAGTGAATTCCATAGATTAGGACCAATATACCCCAGGGCCATATATATTACTATATGATTTATACTATAATTACTATTTCTTATACTTATGGACATCCATTTAAATGCAGATTTATTTACATATAGGAAAATTCCTATAAAATTGCAATATTTTTGGAAATTATTTATATATAATATTGTTACTATGTATGTTGTGTGTTTTAGTGTGTGTATGCACGATGTGTGTGAGCCCGGGAATCACTTATTGTATTATTTTTATATTTATATATATATTCAATTTAATTGGATAACACTTGTATATATTAAAATAAATGTAAATAACAGAATCAGTGGTCTTTAAATATATATTAAATTAAGTCGTTCAATACAAAATAATATATTAACATTTTCTATAATATTAATGAATTTATAATTTTTATGAATATTTTTGAAAAAATATGACTACAAATAACAACAAATAATAATATGTATTTTTTGTATAACTGAATAATCCTATTTTTTAACTATTATAATAATTCTACATATAGAATATATACAAATTAAAAAATGTATACATATAATATTAAGATTGCTGAATTAAATATATAAGAGTGATGATTAGTTAACATATATTGGAATAATATGTTTAAATGCTTATAACATAATTTAAATATGTTAATATGTTTTAATACCTAGAATTATAGTGATTTTTTTTAAAATATAAAATACTTTTATAAAATAAAATTTAAAATATAAATGTACAATATAAATATAAACACAGTGAACATTAATTATGTTTAAAATTAATTTATATTTTATAAGAAATAATTAATATATTAATTAATATGAATTTGAACTTGCATACAAGTTATATGATTTATTACACACAAATTATACAAAAATATATTTGCATTCAAAATATATTAAAAATAATATTGTTGTATATATACTATAGTATAAATCATTTTAAATCATTTTAAATCACTTTAACGATGTGATGATCCCAATCAATGGTATTTCTAACTTTAAATTAGAGTCTCCATTATCGGATATAATTATCACCTATACGCAATAACATGCCGATGTATCGACATATTTTAGAATGATTCTGCAGGATGTCCTATGATATGTCTATTAAACCGGTTTCTACTATTTATATATATATATATATATATATATATATATTTGTGTAGGTATGTGTGTGTATGTGTGTGCGTGTGTGTGTGGGTATATATGTGTATATATGTATATATGTGTGTATGTATGCGTATGTGTGTATGTGTTTGTGTGTGTGTGATATAAATATGAAGGTGTTAATGACTATAATAAAGTACATTGTTTTAGATACAATACCCTCTATTCCGACCAAATAACAACGAAGACAACTATGTCGTGTATATGAATATATTATCACTAATAGGTGTATATATATAATATACGAATGTAGCTATCAACTTTATAATAGTGTATTAGTATGTGTAGGTTATAATATAAATTAAAAAATAGTATATGATATATATATTATGTATTATAAAAGTTATTGTACAGTTTATACTATAATCTATATTATAAATTATTATATATATATATATATATATATATATATATATATATATATATATATATATATATATAGTTACATGTGCGTATACGCATTATATATACTACTTTGTATGAGCAATATGTATTAATTCTTAAAGTAATCAATACAGTATATATACTATATTATACTATATTATAATAAGTTATTAAATGTGCGGATAACAAAAAGAATAATAATTGTTTTTAAATTAAATAATATTTAAATTAAAAAAAGACAATATAATGTATAATATAAGTTATAATATAAATAATAATGTATATTATATCATATAGACTCAATATTATAAAGGGTATACATGTTGTAAATAAATAGGATTGGACAACCGATAAGTTATTAATGTTTAATTATTCATCATATATTTATGAATAATATTTGCATATTCATATATATATATATATTATATATTTAAGTCATACTCACATATATACATGTATAGTATATTGTAAATAGTTCTGATAACAAATATAATATTATATATATATATATATATATATATATATATTATTGTTATTGTTATTGTTATTTTTATTTGGTGGAGTCCTTTCATCCTATCCAGGAACTTATATGAAGTTTTCACTTATAACCATATATGGCTCTAATGTCCCTTCGAAGACAATCTCGTGTTAAGTATCCATGGTTTTAACGAGATCCGATCATTTAATTATACACAATTATATAATATCACTACTAAATAATATGTTAATACATATTTTAATGGTGCGGTCGAGGTTTGAGCTAGAGTCATATAGGACACCGCAGTATACTGCGTGTATATCTAAGGCAACTGAGTCACACATGCAGTTCTTATATATATAATAGTTTATTTGAGGTTTTGTATTTTTAGCATATTATTACGTTAGTAGTTGTATCATAACTTATGTTTCATAATCCACATATATATTTATACACATATATATATTTAATTATATAATTCATATAAATAATGTGATATGTATATAACACATGTGAAATACTTAGTATTACATTCCCATCATTGTCCCCCTACATCATTGCGGCGAGTTCGCGTGTTCTTAATACCACGTGAGATTAACACCACAACATATATAGGTGTATACACCTCATTCCCGCAATGCTTATATTTAGTATTACGTAACGAAACCGCTTTTTTCCCACGTTTCTTTCTGCGGACCTAACATGTCTGTCTGTCAGTACGGTACGTAACGGTCATCACCAACATAGCATCGTACATGGGTCTCACAACACCACCGTCTCACTTCAATAGTCAGCACTACCGTCCGTGGCTATATCGTGGTGTTGATTACCAATTACTGGTTGCTGCAGCCGTCGCTTGCCTATTGTTTATTAGCGTTACCACGACAACGCCGGTGTAACTAATGAATATATCGCTCGCTAGTCTGGTGACGTCATCTAGAGTTACGTAACCGAGTAACACGCGTACGATTAGCGACACACACACACATACACACACATATACAGAGAGAGAGAGACGCACGCACACTCGTCTGGGTTAATTACAGAGGTTAAATTACTTCTTTTGGCGTTTGTAATTAATTAATTAATTAATACACCTATAGGTAATACCTCTATAGAGGAATATATTTATATTAAGCCTAACACGTGATTGTGTTTCCGTGTTTATACTCGATATGTTATTATCTAAAAAATTGCTTACACACACATATATATATTAACAATATGTAGTATTTATAAGAATGAAAATATATTGAACCTCATTTTTCAATTAAAATAAATTTAACAATATTATTACAAAATACATATAAAGTATTATTAATAGTTTAGCACGTATACGTGTGTATACACATTTAATATTCAATATTAAATAATTGTCGATAGTTTTATAATACAGCTAATCATTAATATATAGAAATAAATAAGAATGTATATCGATGACAATACTTCTTTAAGAATAATTTATAATTATCAGATGGTATTTCCAGTTTCTAATTTTGTATAATATAATGTATATGTAATACATATTATGTATACATTATAGTATAATTTATGTCCTATAAAGTAAAGGACGGATAGAAAAACTTATGTCGAATTACGATTATAATATTATTATTAAAATATATAATTATATTATATAATAATTATTATGACATAATATATTATAATATGTATATTTATGATTCTATTAACTCATGTAAAATGTATGTATCCTATAGGATATTACGTATTCATTATGTTATTATAATCTAATAATATGTATACTGTAATCATTTCTAACTTTATATAAATTTATATAATTTTATATTTTATATCTATTATTATATTTCCTAAAGGATTATATATGGATTAATTTCTAAAATAGTTTATAATATATATATATATATATATCACACGTATACGAATAATATAGAACATTGATGGATACCATGTAGAATACATAAATGTTTACAAGCTTTTTACTACGAGTATGTGTAATCATTCATCACGTGTTCTACACGGTTCTACACGTAACTCTCCACGTGACTTCTTTGTTATCATTGTTTAGTTTTTTAGTTCTATTTTTTAATATCATAACATTATGTAAATTATACTATCGAATATATATATATATATATATATATATATAATTTAAATAATATAACAATTACCGAATGGAATTTAGTTACATAAAAATATAGATTCAATGTGTATACAGGTATACCTATATATATATATAGATTATAGATTATTAATATAGTTGGAATATTTGTAAAATATTTCTATATGAATATTACTATAATATAAAAATCTAAAGTACATTAAATAACACTATTTATAATATTATATAGTAAATAATCCATTGAAAATGTAACTTTAATATTTACATTTATTATTTATGAAGTATTATTTTATATATATATATATATATATATATATATATATATATATATATATATATTCACGTTAATATATATATTTGACCATGTTAATTGTAATATAGTACGAACCTCAACTATTTTATATAATTTCAGATAATTATGTATAGAAAATAATAAATAAATAAGAAGGTTATTTATAATAATAAAAGTAATAAAAAGTATTAACCTCTCATAATTAGTTAAACTAAATATAATTAATTAATAAATTTAACTTAATATGAGATATTTTGTATTGTTTCCAATACAAACCTAGGTCATATTATCTTTACATATATTGGAACTCTTTCATTGTAAAACGACCCGATGAAATAGACATATTTTTGCATTATTACTATAGGTATATATATTCACCTATAGTTTATATTATTAACAAGGTACCTTAAAAATATGTTATTGTATGTATATATATATAATATTTTATTTTTTAGAAACGTATAGTTACTTATATTTATATATATATATATATATATATATATATTTATATACGACATACGTGTATGTATGTCTGTGTGAACACACGAGTTATAATTATACATGTATTATATAAGGCATATATAAGTTAGCATGTGTATTTTACACATGCGTATCATAAATGTTCGTATATATATAGGTGAATAGATTCACAATTGTTCGTTTTCTGGGAGGTCCGCCACCCAGAAGTTATATTACATAACAGTTATCTACAACACGGTTAGCATACACAATACATTACAATACATACAACTATATTCCTATACTTGTTTACACTTAGTATACTATAGTATATATACTTTGTATATCGCGAGTTTTAATCGAGTATACTCGATCTATATATATATATAATCTATCACTTAATGCATGTATAATGTACAATGTATACATATACATGTGTGTATAAAGTGGGTATACCCATGTTACTCATTTATAGATATATATATATATATATATATATATATATATATATATCTATAAATGGGGCAACCTATACTTACCATTATGTAATTTTTCTATATTACGATTACATAATATTAAGTATATATGTCCATATTTGTCTTTAAATATGTTAAATATAATTATCATTAATATATATATATATATATATAAATCCATGTGAGGATCAATTGACTAAGGCTTCAGACATACACGCAGTATACTAAACAATCATATATGATGTGGGACCTGCGTCGTGAGTTCAAAACCCATTCGATCTATTAAAACAGGTCTTAAAATAATATTTAGAAGTGATATTATATTATTATGTATAAATGAATGATATATCTAGCCTATATAGCCTATATATAGGCTTACAGAAAAACCATAGATGCTTTAATATGAGAGCGGTTTCGAAGTGACATAAAAGCTATATAGTTATAAGTAAATACTTCATCTAAGTTTCTGGATGGGATGAAAGGACTCCGCCAAAATAAACTAAAAATAACAATAACAATATATATATAATATGTATATATATAAACACGTGATTTTATGATGAATATCCAGATCATAACATATATTTGATATATGAATTATATTATAATTTTTGTAATCATAAAAAATATATTAATATCATAATTCTATATAATATCCTACCATATATTATATATTAAAAATACCTCGCAAGTATACATGCATGTAAGCATGCTTAACAATCACGTATACTTAACAATCATTGTATGTCATACTTACATAAAAATTAATATAGGGGTTTATATATATATTCTTAATTGTTATTTACATACATGTAATATAGTATGTAAACTATAGTTTTTATATATAAATATATATATATATATATATATATATATATATATTATATATATTATATATATATATATAATGATAAACGTATATAACATTATTAACAATACAGTGTACAATATATAATAATAAATGTTGTTTAAAATAAAATTTTAAATTAGTTTTATAATTTTATAGAGTTCACATTTTCCCGTTTGTTATTGATGTTAATGTATTACCATGTATTACTATATATATATATATATATATATATATATATATATATATATATATATATATAAACATTTGTATATAGCAACATCTTAAAAACTTATAAACTTCGTAAAATCTTTGCTAAACATACGACTATCAGATCGGTATGTAAATATCAATAACAGCTATGTTAATTGCAGCTATGTTGACGCATGACAATAGAGAATAGTTGGTAAACTGACCACGCCCCTTCGCATGACTCCATAGTTTGTGGTTATCAACCATCTACCTATATGTAGTCGTTTCTCTCTAGTCCTATGTTATCAACAATATACTCGTGCATTATGTGGGCGTCAACAAAAACTCTCGCTTACGCAAACAATAGCCTGCACGACGTATACAACAACAACATCATCATAGGTGATAACAATAGCGGTGACGTTTCGATGATGATGGATAACTGTCATATATGACGATGAGTTCTTAGAGTGGCATGTCTGTCTGTCTATCGAATCGATGTGAAGACGCCTTTAAAATACAATAACCGATATCCATCATTATCATATCATAGCTCCGAAACCATTTAGAAATAACTAAAGACTTAAAAAATACAATACATGCGTCCTTTACTTTATAATACATCACGTTTACGTCGTTGTCGTTACCTCTATTGTTTGTGCTCACGGGTATAGGTATACCTATACCCGTATACGTATACGTGTATATAATGGGGGTGGGGTGGTATGCATGCATATTAGTTTCTAAAGCAACTACTAATCGTAAACAGTCGTTAGGAAATCGTTTAGTACTAAACGTTAATATTATGTGTCCACACTCTAAGATCATAAAGTAATGCGCACGTTCATGTGCGCGTTCACGTACGGAGCACGTTCATGCTAATGTCATAGATGTTACGTTCATTATAATAAATATATTTATAAGTTTACATCATACATTATCAGATTAAATCATACTTTATAAGCATTCGTTAGAATTTAAATTATAATTGTATGAAATAAACTACACGCTGTACGTCGTATTATATATATATATATATATATATAATTTATACATAGTACACACTATCTGGTATAACATACACTCATAAAAATAACGTGGTCAACTGACTAACATTATGCCTATAATGTGGGTCAAAAGTATAGTGTAAAGTTTGACTGATATTTATAAAATATAAGTCAAATGACCCACATTTATTCTATACAAAATAGGTCAAATGAACAACATTTAAATAAAGTGGGTCAAATTATTTATTTTTAAATGGGTCAAATGAACAACATTTAAATAAAGTTGGTCATATTATTTATTTTAAAACAGGTCAAATGAACAACATTTAAATAAAGTTGGTCAAATTATTTATTTTAAAACAGGTCAAATGAACAACATTTAAATAAAGTTGGTCATATTATTTATTTTAAAACAGGTCAAATGAACAACATTTAAATAAAGTTGGTCAAATTATTTATTTTAAAACAGGTCAAATGAACAACATTTAAATAAAGTTGGTCAAATTATTTATTTTAAAATAGGTCAAATGAACAACATTTAAATAAAGTTGGTCAACTTATTTTGTATGTTTCCTATATTAGCTTACCCTGTTTTAAGCTATTTTTAGATATTTAATTCATTTTATTACATATAATTTATCATATATATATAAAATTATAATTTGCTTGTAATAATATATTTATAAATCTTAATTATATTGTAGACATTTATATGTAAGATAAATATTATAATAACAGTGTACATGTAGTAAACTAAATTGTATTATAGATTAGTATATAAAATAATGATAAATTAACAAATAACAGTGTATACATGTACTAAACTAAATTGTATTATGATTATGAAGCAATTAGTATATAAAATAATGATAAATTAACAAATAACAGTGTATAAATGTACTGAACTAAATTGTATTATGATTATGAAGCAATTAGTATATAAAATAATGATAAATTTACAAATAACAGTGTATAAAGGTACTAAACTATATTGTATTATCAAGCAATTAGTATATAAAATAATGATAAATTTACAAATAACAGTGTATAAAGGTACTAAACTAAA
This sequence comes from Osedax fenrisi, assembly GCA_964019155.1. Lineage (NCBI taxonomy): Eukaryota > Metazoa > Annelida > Polychaeta > Sabellida > Siboglinidae > Osedax > Osedax fenrisi. Next base: position 39,381,283 of record OZ025241.1, read on the forward strand.
TTGTATTATCAAGCAATTAGTATATAAAATAATGATAAATTTACAATTAACAGTGTATACATGTACATAAACTAAATTGTATTATCAAGCAATTAGTATATACAATAATGATAAATTTACAAATAACAGTGTATAAAGGTACTAAACTATATTGTATTATCAAGCAATTAGTATATAAAATAATGATAAATTTACAAATAACAGTGTATAAAGGTACTAAACTATATTGTATTATCAAGCAATTAGTATATAAAATAATGATAAATTTACAAATAACAGTGTATACATGTACATAAACTAAATTGTATTATGATTGTGAAGCAATTAGATTATAAAATAATGATAAATTTACAAATATCAGTGTATACATGTACTAAACTAAATTGTATTATGATTGTGAAGCAATTAGTATATAAAATAATGATAAATTTACAAATATCAGTGTATACATGTACTAAACTAAATTGTATTATAGAATAAAAAGTCTCACATATCATACGAGTAAAATAATTCTAAAAAGTTATTTTGAGAAGATTGCAACCGGATTCTAAAGATTTATGTCAAAAGAACAAACCGGATTCTGGGCTGGAAGAAGCACAAATGAATACATGTAAGAATAGTATACAAGACTGTAACAGTGTATACATGTACTAAACTAAATTGTATTATGATTGTGAAGCAATTAGTATATAAAATAATGATAAATTTACAAATAATAGTGTATATATGTACTAAACTAAATTGTATTATAGATTAGTATATAAAATAATGATAAATTTACAAATAAAATAAAATATAAATGATGTTTTTATATATTTTATTAAAATATAATTTAGTATATAATTTAACGACATTTAAATTCTTTTTTACCGAATCTTGATGATCCATTAGAATTTTTTGAATAAAGGTTAGCATATTATTATTTTCTTTAGGAAAAGAAATATTGAATGAATAATATATACACAATAACATAAGATGTGCATTTATCAATGATGGCATTCTATATATAATATCAGAAAATACAATATCAAACTCATTACAATTTCGTACAACGATATAGGGGGCATTTAATTCTAAGTTATTATTTACATAACATATTGGAAATTTGTCTTTAAGCAAATATGGAAGATGTAGAAGGCGTACACAAGTCTCATAATCTGTGAATAATAATTGAATTATTATATTAAATAAATGTATTAAAAAAATATGTTAATATATAGAAAAAATAATATTTACTAACAATTTCTTTCCAAATTGTTATGCTGCTCTTTAAATCTTGATATCTCTTCGCCTACTAGATTCTTGTAAAGTTGATGAATCATCCATTTCTAAAATATTTATAATTAACATAATATGTAATGCATAATAGTGAAAAAAATATAATTTTAATTTAAAATTGCGCATGAATTTTATAATAATATGTATACATTAAACTTGTATATATTTTATATTTTCCTAAAAAGTAATAATTTGTGGTTTTACATTATAAGAAAATATAAAATATATTATGAATACGATAACAATATTCATATCGGTTATCAATAGTGATTTCAAATCGTGTATACCATCTTACGAATGGTATATTATGGTAATAGTACCTTATGGTAGAACGTAATAATACATTATGGTAGAACGTAATAGTACCTTATGGTGAAACGTAATAGTACCTTATGTACTTATAGTAATTTATTTACATGTTTTAATATTATAATATTTGAATATTTAATTATCTTTGAGAAGTTAGACACGCCCCATAAAATATGAAAATTATTAGGCGGCCAGATTCAATATCCACCAAATACCCCAGCAAACAGTAAGAACAGCATAACAGCATATGGTAGAGCCTCACATGTTTACATTGTGCTATTATGCTGCTATTAAATGTCTATATAGCATAATATTATGCTGCTATTAATTTGTAAGGATATTATGCTGCTGTTATGCTGCTATTATGCTAATATTATGCTGCTATTAATTTTAAATGTATATTATGCTGCTATTATGCTGCTATTATAATAATATCAGCATAACAGCAGCATAATATACATTTAAAATTAATAGCAGCATAATATTAGCATAATAGCAGCATAATATTAGCATAATAGCAGCATAATAGCAGCATAACAGCAGCATAATATCCTTACAAATTAATAGCAGCATAATAGACATTTAATAGCAGCATAATAGCACAATGTAAACATTTGAGGCTCTAGCATATGCTGCTCTTACTGTTTGCTGGGACAGCGCATATTACTCCGTGGTTAGGCATTATTTAGTTATAAAATGTATAGAGTAGGTTAAATAATAAATACGAATATAATAATTATAAAAATTCAAATAAATTCAAATCTACAATCCTCAATGGCTGCTGTTTACATTTGTTACCACGTGGTCGACATTACACAAAATAGCCCGAGTTGCGGGGCTTGGATATTAACAATTTATAAATTAAATTAAAAAGAGTGTGTATTGCATGAGAAAAATGTGCATACAGTGAATTAAATGTATTACTTATTTTGACAATATTTTTTATTTAAAGCATAATATGCATGAAAATAGATTTATCATAATATATTTAATATTATTTAATTAATAATATGTGTCGAGTTAAAAAATTACAAAAATGTATAGTTTATTCATAATATGAGTTTAAAAGTGCTATTTTAAAATTGTTGTGTTCTTGGAAAATATCAAAGTTTACTTTAAATTATATAGCTTACTTACCATAAATTGTGATTAAATGTCTTATGGCATTGCTTATGCACTAATTTATTGTATCTTTTTATATACTAATTTATAGTTCACATATAACTAAAGATTTAATCTACTTTAAACAATGTCATATGGATATGGATAATTACTTTGAGAAGAATACTTTGTACAAAACTGTACAACTCTGTTATAAGTAATGTTTGCATATATACAATATTATAGTAAAAATTCTTATATTAAATAATAAATGATTACAATATAAAGTTATATTATAATATTTATATAAAATGTTTAATTATATAAAATTTATAATACACATGAGTTTATAATATACACTATATATATAAATATATAAAAAAATTATAATGATGTAAATAGAATTATAATTAATTTATAAACACATCAAAGGATTTTAATATTTTTAACACATAAATTAATTTTAATATTAAGTTTTATTATTATATTCTATAAATAATATTTCATTATTATAATCCCATATCATTATTCAGTGATTATATATTATATTTAATATAAGCACGTATATTATTACTATTTACAAATATAATTGATCATTCTATATAATTTTATCAAATTATATTTCCAGCAGTAAATATGATATACATCTTTATCTCTAGTAATTTACAATATTATATATGATATGTCACTCCCATCTAAATATAGCTCATAGTTACTAATTTTAATTGAAATATATATCGCAAGCAATACGCATATCGGGCAGTTAAATATACACCTATATATTTAAGTCATACAAATTACGATATTTTCAAGTTTTATCATACTTAGTAATTTGATTAATTAATAACATTATGTACATATATTATGTTATTCTTATTAATATTATGTTAAGTGAATATATATGTAGTATATATATATATATATATAGTGAATATATATATATATAATATAGAAATAACATTTATATACTTGGATTCACATTAAATTTATTATATTAAAATGAACAATTCACAGCCTCATTTATTTTGATTATTATACGTCATTTATATTTCAAATCACTAAACCTATCTACATATTACGATTTTTATTATCCTTTGTAATTCTAAATGTTTGATTATAACTTAAATAGAATCCAAAAGTTACGAAATAATTATCAATTATTTAACTATATATAATATAAAATAAAAATTGAATAAAATATTTTTTAAATTTAAAATATCCTAGAATTTACATTTGGGATACTACTATGCCATCACAGTTCATTTTATATTTCGTTTTTTGATTAAAACAAATTATTTTGGTATAAATAAGTATTATTTCAACATTTTATGAATAGATATATTTATTTATACCATATTATATTAATATGGATAATCTATTTTCATGCATATTATGCTTTAATTGGCAATATAGCATATTATTGTTAACATATATTAAAATAATTATAACATGTTAGTTTTTATAAGTATATGTTCTAGGTGAATTGACCAATACAATTAGCGTTTAAAAAAAACCTGGTTAAGATATAGCTGAGAGGTTATTTCATCCAGCGCATTCTTTGCATAGTCAGGGCAGATCTTTGTTCGGGTCAAGGCATATTCGGATTACACTCTTCAATTTTATGTTGGATACTAGGTAGGATACCATGTCAGACTTGTGTAGTCAGACGATGTACCAGTGCTGTATTAGTTGGTATCATTTGAAAATCTTATAATTATTATAGGTTAGATAAAAATACAAATACATTTTTCATAAATAATCAAATATAAATACAAAATAAATTTAAAACAAAATATGAATATATATAACCGGCTCGCAATTATCATATATATATATATAGATTTAGTATCATTTAATATCAACTTTTGAGTATTATGTAATCGGTCTATGTCGAATATAGCACCCTTTTTGTTTTGATTACGATATATGAGGTCAAATTAAAAATTCTCATTTTGATATATAACACATTTGTGTGTATGATAAACTTATATGGAAAATGTACATTTAGTATATATTATAAGATATATATATATATATATATATATCCATTTTTTGTTATTATAATATTAAGGTATTCAACGAGACATGTAAAATATTTTAAATTTGACTTCGGTATTCGTAATAAAAATAAACAAGGACCATATTTGATATTCCTCGGGTAATCATATGATATTTACTTAGCTCTTCTCATATATATTAATATATGTTTGTTCAAAATTGATTGCCTCACTAAATCTAGATATAGTATAAGTTGGTGCCGATCATTCAGATTATAACCTAAATAAATGTATTACAATTTTAAAATAGTATATAAGAATAAGGTTATGGTACATAATCCGCACAAGATATATTATATTTATTAAATATCACTAGTACAACAGCTTAATTGTATATATTGGGAATAACATTATATATATATATATATATATATATATATATATATATTATATTATCAGATATATGATATAATATAGTTTATAAATATGTATTCGTAGCATAAATTATGCACTATGTGAGGTATTCATTTATTATTAATATCGTAATTTATATTGGATAATATATATTAGTTCCATCGAATGATAATCATTAATTTAACTAATTAATTATGATGTATAAAATGTATGTTTATATCTAAATTATGTATTATACAATTTTAAATATTTTATTCGCCAGATATCTAGTAAATGTTTTAAAATAATGAGAAGCAGCCAATATCTTGCGATAACTATTAGATCGATATCAGGCTGTATTTGTTGATGTAATATCGACTTTAATCTAGGTGAATGGACCAATACCACGAGAGTAGTGTTTCAAAAAAAACCTGGTTAAGTATTAGTGTGTTATTTCATCCAACGCTCTCGTTGCAGTGTGGCATCTTTATAGCTTAGTTCGGGTCAAGGCTTATTCAGATTATACTGTTCAATTTTCTGCTGGATAACCAGCCAGTCGTGTGTGCACCAGTGCTGTATTAGTTGGTATCATTTGAATATCTTATAATAATGAATACAACAAAAATATTCCTATCAGTTAGCAATAGAGTTCAAATCGTATATTTTGTGAATGGAATATTTTATTTTTTTACATAGAAATTTGTATTTCAGTTTTACATTAAATGAAATTAAGATTACAGTAATACTATAATTATATAATATATATAATTATTAATAATAATATCACTAATCAATGGCATAGTAATTCATAATTTAAACTTTCATATTATTATGATTATATATTTATAAGTACTACATATAAATAATATGATACTATATATTATATATAACGGTTAAATAATGAAGTCGTAAACTAATATTATGTAATATTATTTTATTAATACTTATAAATCTGGGATATACAAATCAGCTGTATGTGAGGAGCATGTTTAGACATAAATATTATATCATATTTAAACTAGTAATGTAATAATACATTATAGCATATTTATATATACCTAATTTGTATATAAATATTAATGATAATATTACTAATCAATATCATAGTAATTTATAATTTAAACTTTCATATTATTTGTACGATTATATATTAAGTCATACATATAAATAATATGATACTATATTATATATTATATATATAATGGTTAAATAATGAAGTCGTTAACAAATATTAATATATTATTTATTAATACTTAATAAGTATTACTTATAAATCTGGGATATATAAATCAGTTGCATGTGCGGAGCATGTTTAAACATAAGCATTATATATTTCATTGGTGTTATTATTATAAAATTGATATCATTGTAAAGCTTATTAAATTATATAATGCAATTCATATTTATGTTTTTTTAAATTGTTATCAATATCAAAGTTATGATCAAAAATATGCAACAAATATTAACGATTTATCAATTAAATTAAATTAAAAAGAGTATGCATTGAATGAGAAAAATATGCATACAGTGATTAAATTTGTGACATATTTTGACAATAATTTTAGTTTAAATACACATTTGTAAAAACTAAAATATAAATTGTATTATGCATCAGTTTATAATTTAAAAATCTTTGCGATTTTTAAATAAAGCTAAGCAGCTTAAGCTGCTTTTAGCTGCTAAGCTTACTTTAGAAAATGTATACAAATTGGCAATTTGAAATTGCCTTGTATATAAATAGTCATGTACCATATATCAGATTAACCGATGTTAATATGGAAAGTTACGAATACAATACTCTATTTATATTCTAATACATTTTATATAAACATTTAATAATCATATTTAAATTAATATATACATAATATTAAATAATTATCGCCCATGAATATTGCACATTTTCGAATAATATATAAATAGAGTATTATTGTATCACTAATTATGTAACATTAACTATTGTATTCATGTTATTTAATATATAAATATAAACTATATAGAATGATAAATGTACAAATCTTATATTTAATATACGGTTATTTAAAAGTTTAGATTATTTACCTTGTATTTATTTCTGAATATTTTCATAAAGGTCAAAGATAAAGATAAAGGTAAACAATAATATAATAATAATCTTTGATTTAAAATATTTAACAATATACAATAGCTTGTAAAATTATACTAACATTTTAGAACGTTTAATTATAAATTATAATTTATAAGGAATACATAATTGATTATGTATGTAATGATTTATAATAATGAATGATAATGTATTATGTTGTATCATAGATTACAACTAAAATATCGTAAATATATATGAAATATTAAATTAATATATATATATATATATATATAAATAATATGATCATTTAATATCTATGAACATTAATTTTTAATCAAATTAATATAATATAAATAATTGCATATATTATTAAAATACACTATAAAAGATATATATATATATAATACTTGAGATTATTAGTGATATACCTTACCCTACATGTAGAACTTGTCCGGCAGTTTTAGACTATCTTCCTCTAACCATCTCTATATTTCATCGACTTTTTTATATCGTATACATCACATAGTGTACCATCCATAAGTTGGTCCTGCGATATCGTCCTTTTTTCCAACAGTGCCCAGAAAAATAGCACGTAGCATTCGAGTGTGATTTCTTGTATTATTTTAAGTATTTTTCAATCTCTTTTGTTAGATTCCAGCTAACATAATCGACTCACACTTAATCTTAAAAAGTTTCTTTTCATTTTATCATGTAGTCTTGATCTAAATATGATTTTATCTCATTTAAGACTTCTCAGATGTTAACTAATCTGATATTGATATATTTTTCTGTTGACTGAATGTAGCTTCCAAGATACTTAAAATCAGAAACTTCTTTAATATTATTACCGTTTAGGTTTTTGATAACTTAATTTTTTCCTTGATTTATACTGATGAATTCCATCTTTCCAGTATTTATAGCCCAATTTCTTTTACATTATGTTACATTTTATGTACAATCCAGAAAACAGTAATAGCCTCATAATAGTAACATAATAGCATATATAATAGCCTCAAATGTTTACATTGTGCCCTTATGCTGCTATTAGGTTGCCTATGTTGCCATTAAATGTCTATTATGCTGCTATTAATTTGTTATGCTATTATGCTGCAATTAATTATAAAGTATATTGTGCTGTTATTATGTTGCTATTCTAGTATAAAAGTAGCATAATAGAATGACAAATTAATATAAGCATAATAGCACAATGTGTACATTTGAGGCTATTATATATACTATTATGTTGCTATTATGAAGCTATTACTGTTTGCTGGGAAGTATTATTAATTCGTTGGTTTTATAAGTTACTATAACTAGTTCATCCGCATAGTCAACATTTATAATTTGTATTGCTGGTTATCCTTTGATCCTTCTCTCAATGAGGGTAAACAAATATCAATATTTCGGTAACTTTCTAAAATGTATTCAAAACATAGTCAAGACAATTTATGAACAGAAAAGGGGCTAGTGTATCACATTGAAAAACTCCAATATATTTTTATAAATTCAGTATCTCCATCATCAGTTCTCACAATAGATTTAGTTAGTTTGTATTTTTTTATAATCTCATCTGGTATACCATATATGGTGCGTATATGCATTATGTATCTCTACCATATTTCCTCGATGTATGGAATCGAAAGCTTTGGAGAAATCGATAAAAAGGTAGTAGCTGTTAAAGTAATGCCACGTAGTTCCCAGCAAACAGTAATAACCGCATAATATCAGCATAACAGCATATATAATAGCCTCAAATGTTTACATTGTGCTATTATGCTGCTATTATGCTGCTATTAAATGTATATTATGATGATATTAATTTGTTATGCTATTTTTCTGCTGTTATACTGCTATTTAAAGTCTATTATGCTAATATTATGCTGATATTAATTTTAAAAGTATATTATGCTGCTATTATGCTGCTGTTATTAGAATAGCAGCATAATAGCAGCATAATATACTTTTAAATTAATAGCAGCATAATATTAGCATAATATACTTTAAATAGCAGCATAACAGCAGCAAAATAGCATGACAAATTAATAGCAGCATAATAGACATTTAATATCAGCATAATAGCAGCATAATAGCACAATGTAAACATTTGATGCTATTACATATGCTGTTATGCTGCTATTATTATGCCATTACGTTTGCTGGGTTGTTTGTATAGCTCAGATATCCCTTCTTTGGTATAGGTATTATACTACTCTTATTCCATATATCGATTGGTTATCAGTTATAGAAACGGTATTAGGATGAATAATAATAGAATGAATAATACTAGTAATTAGGTACATATATGTTTTCAATATTTAAATATATAAATGTATTCAAATGACTATCTATATATAGATATAAAATATATTAAAATATATTTTCAGATATAAATATATAGAAGTAAATAATATGCAGCTACAAATATATACATGCTATATATATATATATATACTATAGTAGATTAATTTATAAAATATAAGGTTGAATCATAATTATGTTCGTTCAACCTTTTTATTAAAAGGTTGAATGGATAGTATATTGTTGACTCAACCTTTTACAAAGGTTGAATAGGTAAATAGAGCATTCAACCATTTTATTTCCTTGATTCAACCTTTTATTTTTAACAGTGTTCTCTCAATGAGGGTAAACAAATATCAATATTTCGGCAACTTTCTAAAATGTATTCAAAACATAGTCAAGACAATTTATGAACAGAAAAGGGGCTAGTGTATCACATTGAAAAACTCCACCAGATTTTTTATAAATTCAGTATCTCCATCATCAGTTCTCAAAATAGATTTAGTTTTGTTTATGTTATTATAATCTCATCTGCTATACCATATATGGTGCGTATACGCATTAGGTATCTCTACCATATTTCCTCGATGTATGGAATCGAAAACTTTGGAGAAATCGATGAAAAGGATACTAGCTGTTAAAGTAATGTCACATAGTTGTGTGTATAGCTCAGATATCCCTTATATGGTATAGGTATTATACAACCCTTATTCCATATATCGATTGGATCTTCCCAGCTAACAGTAATAGACTCATAATAATAACATAATAGCTTCAAATGTTTACATTGTGCTATTATGCTTCTATTATGTTGCCATTGAATGTCTATTATGCTATTAATTTGTCATGATATTATGCTGCTGTTATGTTGCCATTTAAATTCTATTATGCTATTATTATGCTACTATTAATTTTAAAAGTATATTATGCTTTTATTATGTTGATATTATTAGAATGGTTGGTAATAATAGTGAAATGATAATATTAATAATATGATTATTAGTTATTAAATATTGTTAACAAATTTTAAATATATTAATAAATATAAGTGTATACACAGATATATTTAATATTTAATATATGTATATTATTTATCAGGCAGTTGACCCATATTTTCTTTTAATATTAGTCATACGATCAATATATATTAAATGTTGGTCATATGATAGATATATAATAATGTGTTGATCAATTGACCAACATTTAATCAATGTAAGTCAAACTTATATTATATATTAGTCAGTTGACCCATATTTTCTTTTAATATTAGTCATACGATCAATATATATTAAATGTTGGTCATATGATAGATATATAATAATGTGTTGATCAATTGACCAACATTTAATCAATGTAAGTCAAACTTATATTTATTAATTGGTCAATTGATCAACATATTATTATATATCTATCATATGACCAACATTTAATATATATTGATCGTATGACTAATATTAAAAGAAAATATGGGTCAACTGACTAATATATAATATACATCAACTAAATAATATCAAATTGACTTACATTCAAAAATAAATATTGGTCAAGTGAACAATTTTACTTAAATATGGGTCGATTGACTAACATAATATAGTATATAAGTCACTTGACCAAGTTATTTTTATGAGTGTATATGTCATATATGTACATATTCCATATATGTTATATACTTTTTTATTATAATTTATAAATTTATATCAAACTTTAAAATTATTCTTTTTTAATTTATAATTCAGATATTGGCTCTGTTAATTAATGTCTTATTTTTCTAATATAATTCCATTTAAATTATTTATAATATATATAATGTAACTGCATGTATGGTTCAGTTGGATAATTCGTCAGATCTACAAGCATTATAACCCGGATTCAAGCTTCGCCCGAATCATTAAAATAGTCCTTGAAATGATATTTAGAGGTGATATTATATATATATATAATTATATAATATATATATTTATATGGTTATAAGTTAAAATTCCAACTAAGTTCCTAGATGGGATGAAAGGACTCCACAAAATAAGAAAAACTATAACGATAACAATATATAATATATTTGAATGTATACTATCACACCAAAATATACATAAAATATACTATTTTTTAATTAAAAAAGTACTTATATACAATTTTAGAATACCATATTATATTATTAAACTTACAATTGAAAAATAATAACTTCTGTCGATTCAGAATTTTAAAATATTAATTTATTATCGTTTAATCTGGTATTTTCAAAGTCATTTCCGATTTACGTTATATTTATATATATGTGTATATTGCTTTCTTCTAATGCATAATTAGAAGTTGATTTTTTTTCAAAATGTGTGTATATACATATTAGTTATATGTAGTTTAAATTTGAAGCGATTCGTACGTTTATTTAGTGAAATATCATCGATTTTGTAGTCACGTGATAACCGGGACGATTTTGAGAATGGGGACGAATTATTATATGACACCGGAAAATTATATATTTAAAAAAATAGAGACTAAAATAATTTAGCTTATTTATAAAATTATATCTTTATGGTTTTAAATAATATTATATTGTATTTTAATATAATGATAAATATATATGATATAGTTTTATATATATATATATATATATATAATTTCTCTGTTTAGAACCCATATATTATTTATATTGTTAATAATATAGAAATTAAACAAGTTCATCAATCGATTACTATACACTAAAATTAAATAAGCATTATATCATAAATAAAGTCAATACATTATTAAATTAAATTTATTAAAATATAATATATATATATATATATATATATATTAATTTATATATTAATATTTATTAATTTTATTATATACTCAATATATGTATATATATATATATATAGCCAATAGTACCATATATGGTATATATATATTATTATAGTACAAGGTGATTAATAAATATATATATATATATATATATATATATTTATATATATATATATATATATATATATATATATATATATATATATATTGGGGGAAAGTACCCTATTACCGACCCCCTCCTAATACCGACCCCCTCTAGTATCTCAGTAAATATAAGAGTTATCAAAAAATTATATATACATAAACTGTTAGTAATTTAATGATAAATATGAATAAGCATTTTGTTTAAAAAATATTTAATCCTGCAATTATTATTTGATCAAATGTAATATTCTGTTTATACTTTTTAAATATTTCAATAATAACTTTTTTTTAATTATTTTAATTACTTTATTATTTAAAAGAACTTAATACTGCACATAATATTTTAGATCAATAACATTTTTATAACTATTATACACATAATTTAATTTGAATAACTATTAACCAATATATCTTAATTATAGCAAACCATATTATTTTCCTATTACGACCCCCTAAATTACCCTAACACCGACCCCATATGATATATAATATCCAATCAAAATAGATCCGTATTTTACTTTAAAATATATCGTAAGTTGTTTGTGTATCATTGATATAGACTTAGTATTCATGATTCCAGTTGATTATATACATACTGATTAATAAATAAATATTAAATAATAATATACACTATTTTAATATAATTACTATAAAGTTTAAATTTAAATTTAATATTACTATTAAAACATAAATTCAATAAAAAATAAATTACGTCATGTTATAATTAATTATAGTTATGTATATCTACTCTTTTTATTGGATATTATAATACAGTCAACTCTCGATAAGTCGGACTACGGATAAGTTGGACTTCTCGATAAGTCGGACACATTTAGTTAGTTTGGATGGATTTGTATCTAGATCCATGTTAAATTAATCGGATAAGTCGGATAAGTTTGATTGGATAAGTCGGACTTTTCTATAAGTAAGACATATATTATTGTCATTTTTATGATTTTTATACTGGATAAGTCTGAATTTTTATAAATTGTCAGAAATGTTTACTTTAATTTTAAATAATGTATATTATAATTTTAGTAAGTAATATTATTGAATACAACATGTTATGTTATTGATTGTTTCATAATTTCACATTTCGGTAACCCTTTAACTCATGCTGCCGATCTCATGTCATATTTGCATGATATTCTGAATATCGGATAAGTCGGACATCTCGCTAAGTCGGACACTTTTCCCTGTCCCTTGCGTGTCCGACTTATCGGGAGTTGACTGTACTACAATTATTTATACCACAATTATTTTAGGGGGTCGGTAATAGTGGAAGGGGATTGGTACTAGGCACATGTATCCGATTACCGACCCCCCTGTTTATTCTTGTAAATATAATTATATCAAAAATTTAAAATAACCACATTATTCATTTCCATAATATTACTCAAATTACAAAATTTCAAATAAATATATTTAATATTGAATAAGTTATAACAACTAATCCTTTAGGGGTCGGTAATCGGAGACTTTCCCCTATATTTTAAGTACATTTAATTTAATAATGTATTGACTTTATTTATGATATAATGCTTATTTAATGTTAGTGTATAGTAATCGATTGATGAACTTGTTCAATTACTATATTATTAACAATATATAAATATATATATATATGTTTACTTCAACATTTACATCAGAATGTGTAAGTTATGCCAGACACTTTATGTTTACAAGAGATTTTTAAATTTTACATGCTACTTTTTTAGTTACATTAAACGCGTTTAGTTACATCACACTTTTTAAGTTTACATCACATATTTCAAGTAAAACGATCACTCGCTGTGTTACTGATAACATTAAAACAACTCGCATTAGAGCGCCACCTCGCGAATGTGTACGCCCCTGAGGCGATGACGTCATAACGGTAACGATCACACGAAAACAACAACAACAATGACTCATCATTATCGTCATGATCATCATCATAATCATTATCATCTCGATGACTAATTACCTAAACCGGCTCTCCAACGCGACACAATAACCGTTATCAGAGAACTTCAAAGCGACAAGTGTGCGTTACGATACTATCTGGTGTGGGGAGCCTGGGGCTGCGGTTCTGCATAGGTCGTTGTCAGGTGGTGCTATTCTATAGAAGTTATCGCCCTAGCACATTGACCAGTGCGGTATGAATACACTGACCATTGCGCATGACCGCACCGTACATACTGATAACATCGAATTCCACTAGGTGTCATTCACTATCCAACCTCCTTTGATCCACTGGTAAGTCTTGTTGAGATGGAAAATGAATACAATGTTATCTAAACAATACCCTATTATAATACACAATGCAAACAAGTATTATTCTAACATATTTTGAACATATATATATATATATATATATATGTATGTGTGTGTGTCTGTATTTGTGTGTGTATTTGTATGTGTGTGTGTGTTTGTGTGTGTATATGTGTATGTATGTGTGTATTTGTGTATGTATGTGTGTATTTGTGTATGTGTGTATATGTGTATGTGTATGATGATGACGATGATAATTGAGTTAACACTATAGTAATAATATATTATAATATAGAAACAAATGATAATAAAATATATCTAAAAAACGAATCAATGACATGTAGGATAGATAGATATAATACAAAATAAACAAATTATAAAATAATATACAATACAATCTAAAAATTAAATATATAGTATAAATGATATTAAATTAAATATATAAATAAAAATAATTTGCTATACAGCATTATAAAATAAGTTATAATAAAATAATAACTGTAAATATAAACGATATCATACATGTATGGTGATCTGACATTAATAAATCGGAAGTTTTTAATTTTGAAATTCATGATATCATGTATTTAGTGATTTCATTGTTGTTCCTATATCGAATATAAAGGTATATTAATGACTTAATATATAGACTTAAAATATACCTATTAATATTTATGTACTATAATATTAATAACTTAAATATATAATATATTATAGTAGTAATAACGTGATAAATGTGTTTAAGTACTATAATATATCCCTATAGGGATGTGATTACGAATTTAAGATAACCCAGTTTATTTAATGTTAGTATAAATCTTAGTGCCTATTATAGTTGTAAAATTAGAGAGACAATCAATAAACAAATGGGTTTTATTAGATATTTTAATATATTTTTTTTCAATTTGAATAAAGGTAAATATTTTATATGTAATGAGATATTCAATAGTAAAGATAATATTGGTCTACTTTGTTGTTGGTTATTTGGTATATATCCCTATAGGGGAAAGTAACCTAATACGGAAAATTTAACAATAAATGGTCTTAACATTTTATGACTCATT
Organism: Osedax fenrisi; assembly: GCA_964019155.1. Taxonomy (NCBI): domain Eukaryota; kingdom Metazoa; phylum Annelida; class Polychaeta; order Sabellida; family Siboglinidae; genus Osedax; species Osedax fenrisi. The sequence continues at coordinate 39,396,963 of OZ025241.1, forward strand.
ATTTTTATTAAAAAATTACAATATATTAATATTATATGATTATAGATATTATTGTGATTTTAAAATTGTATTCATTATTTTAATTCAATAGATAACGGGGGACCCCCATCGTGTGTGTCCGTATTCGGTACCCATGTCTGAATATGGACACCCTGTGTTATAATACGACACCCTATATATTACTAGATAAACTATATATTATTGATGAATAAATCAGAAAAATTACAATTACATTATTTATAATTAATTTTATGAATAATTTATTCTAATTTAATTATAATTAAAAACTATAGTTAATAATTTATTTATTTTTATTATTTTATAATTAATAATACAATTTAAGTATCAAAATAATACAAATTTTAGATTTAGCTTTATTGGTGGTATTAATATTATAACGGACGCGATTTTTATGAAAATCATAATAGTACACACGACGCGCGATGATTGGTTATAGGGTGTCCGTATTAATACATCTATAGATACATCTATATACCTCTATAGTGTGTCCGTATTAGGGTATTATATGACCTATAGATATATGTTTATAACTTTATGAATATTTGAAATCTAACATATATAGAAATTATATATATAATTATTAGAATGCTTAATTTTTTAATAATATAGTGTTATATTTTATATCGATACATTTGTATATTCTTGAGAATGTTTTAAGTTGACATTTTTTTTTATAAATTTAAAAACGTAATAAAAAAATCAGTTTATTGGATATATCAGAAATATTTTAAATAATTAAAAAATTAAAAATACTTTTTTATACTATTTATATAATTATGAATATTTTATTCAATCAATATTTTTTGTAAGATTTATTATTACTGAGATACCGAGATACCGAGAGTGTCCGTATTCGGTTACTTTCCCCTAGTAGCTTATAAGCTAAGCTTAACTGGATAGTTTTTCTCTGATTATTAGTATATTTGATTTTATTTTATTTGATTATTTATTTAAACTCAACAATAACATTAGTATCGTTATCAATTATGCTAAAAGGTATACAAAATTACAAAATATATTAATTAATTAATAAATGAGTTTAAAATTAAATATTAAAAAAATCTTAAATGATTTATTATAAATTAATAATAATAAAATAGATGTAAAAGAATAAAATAATATCATAACTTAATTCTCAATTATACATTCAGAGTATTCCATAGATTTGATTAAGTGATATCTTGTAGCATATTTGCGAAGAAGTATACTTCTTCTTTTTTATTAGCCTTTTAGGAGAGTTCCGTATACGAGTTAGCTATAGCTATATATCTTGTAAACTCTATATATGAAAGTAATTTATTATTAATATATAGATTTTAATATGTAATTAGGTATTCCTATCGATATTAGTTCATGGGGTAAAAAACAGTATTCATTTTATGTAGTATACTACATACTATATATTATATATCCTATAGAATATACAAAATACCTATAGGTATTTTATATATATTAAATTTTTAAATTTTTTCATTTTTCTAATAGTATTTTAAATTATAAGTTTATTATTGCAATGTGAATAATAGGGTACGTTTGTGTGTACGATGTAAACTCTACATTGTCAACAGTCGTATGAGACTTGTAATATATTGTACATCGTGCATACTTATATTGTTCAATGTATAGTGTATATTGTACACTGTACAACTGGACTAACTAACTGGTTCCCAGTTAATATTGGTACGAGACAAGGATGTAGTATGTCACCAAGATTATTCAACCTATTCTTGGAACATGTAATGAAGGGTGTTAAAAGTTTGAACCGTGACTTTCAATTAAACGAAAATATGTCTGTTGATATCAGATATGCAGACGATACGACACTCATATCTGATGTATTCAATAAACTGCAACTATCTACATTGGAACTTGAACAAGCTTGTCAAAAGTCTGGTTAAAGATCAATCATCTTAAATTTCCAATAATGACACCAGATAGAAAAGCTGACATTGAAATCGACAACAACGTGGTTCCAAAGTTTCCAAGTTAAAATGTATGGGTATTCTTGTTCCAGACTGCTCATCAGATGTTCAACACCGAATATCAATGGTGTCACAAGTATTCGACCGACTAAGAACGATATGGTCATCAAAAGACGTATCAATAAAGATTAGACTCTACGGAGAATTCATTCTGCCAATTGCCACATAGTTCATAATCATGGACTACAAGACAAAAGGAAATTGATAAACTAGTAGTGTTTGAAATGAAACGCCTTATAGCTATACTCCGGATCACTAGGTCTGACAGACGCTGCAACATATATGTTATATATCATTATGATGATACGAAAGAAACTAAACATAAGCGAAACGATAGAAGACATAGTTCTTAAAAGAAGACTTCGCTGGTTTGGTGATGTTGTCAGGAACACGTCAACACTAAATGCTAGCTATAATCTGGATTTTAAAAAAGAGACCAAGAGGGCCAAAAGATGGTCTGATGGCATAAGGGAACAGTGCGGTGAGCCACTATTAAATATATAGAGACAAGCCACACGACGAGATGCCTTCAGCAACTATGTATTCATGAGTACAGCAAAGGGACGCTAATCCTACGCATTTAAGTCAAGTCATATGATTAATATACTGTATATATCGGTGTTTGAACAATATATTTAATTATTACAAATTATATCATTATATATATTTATATATTCTTTAAATATATGTTCGCATCACTAAATATGATGTGATTATTATTAATAATATTAATATTATTTCACAATATTATTGAATACAGCCGCCACACTGACATCTAAATAACGGTTTATATCGAGTTAGAATTATATTTTGACACACACCCCCCCCCCACACACACACACATGCATACCATCAATGTAAATAAAACTTTGATTTACACCGATGATGCACACATGATACATACGCGTGTATATACCTATTATAGAGTCATTGAATGGGTAAGTAAACATTGCAGTATAATTAATAAGGTGATTATAGTAATACATCTGTATACATACCTCTCACACACACGCGCGCGCTCAAACAATAACCCTACGAAGTAGTAGGTATATTAGCGACACACGTGTACATACGCATACACGTGGGTGCGTTATTAATAGTAGGCCCGCGGTGTATAGTAGGTCCGCGGTGAATAGTAGTACCGCAGTTAATCAATTATAATCGCGGGTTGCCCTCGCGATGTAGGGGTTTACATAGTTGTTGTGCTGGTTCTATTATTACTCGCTAGGGGTGACGATATACTCGATAGGTGATGGCGCTGGGTACAACAATACACAGGTGGCATTGTTACCGACCAATACTAATGACACCTATAGACCGTGTACACGATGTCTCGTTATGTAAGTGTTACTTATACGTGTGTGTGTGTGTGTGTGTGTGTGTGTGTGTGTGTGTGTGTGTGTGTGTGTGTGTGTGTGTGTGTGTATGTGTATGTGTGTGTGTGTGTGTGTGTGTTTGTGTGTGTGTGTGTGTGTGTGTGTGTACATATATACGGATATATACGGATATATATATATATATATATATATATATATATATATATATATATATATGGTCTATAGACCATTTTTAAAGTGTTGCTATCTCGTTCACAGTAGGTCATACATATTATAATAAAGATATTTATGAAGTTTTACAATTTTTAGTTGTATACAAATGTTCCTTTCATATATCTATAATTTAAATGTTTTCGTTATTTTTCAATGTAAATTCCTATATTTTTTAAAATATTACCTCTGAATTTTTGTTGGTTTTAAATTTTGTTTTGATTATATCTGCAATGATTAAGAGTAGTTATTCCGAGATATTTGCATTTTTCTAGGAAGCTTTTTTCTATGAAGAATTACGTTACTTTTTTATATATAAATAAAAAAGTTACAAAAATAGTGCATCCTACACCTGTGTGTAACTGTATAGTATACAATGTATAGTCAAGTATATAATTACTATTAAGGTCCATTGTTTCAATTGGTACAGGTAACATTATATCAATCATACCTACACTTCCTAAATTGCAATAATGTATATCTGATGAAGACATACTTATATGTATTGTGTAGATTAATATTCATATAAATGTATTAATATAATTAATATAATTAATTAAATTAAATTTACTATTATAATATAGCTGATTATTAATAATAATATATAATAATTATTATAATTATATATTAATATATTAAATAATATATTATGATGTTGATGATAATGATGATGATATTTATTATGATTATACTGTTTTATTATATACATTATAATAGCGTGCAATTCTGGAATGTATGTATGTGTTGGTAATACTTGATAATTAATGCATAATTGTGCGATAAACACGAAATTAAATAGGTAAATGTTATAATAAATAAACTATAATAACATAAAATGCAATAATATACAAATACGAACAATAGAATAAAATTATAAATAGACAATATGAGTATAAAGGAAAATAATTCGACGATATTATAAGATATAAGTATATGGTATATATATATATATATATATGGGATACATTATATAATATATTATTCATATATGTATTACCTATAGGTAATACATAGTATATGTAGTATACTCTATATACATACATATATGTATAGTATAATATGTGCATATAATTCGTAGATGAATTAGTTAGTTATTTTACCTATGTATTTTTTAAATAGTTGATTTTTCTATTATTGATAATTTCGATTATAACTTAATTTGTATACATATACAGTAAAACCACTCTATAAGAAACCTCTTTATAAGAAAAACCTCTTTATAAGAACATTTTTCACACATTTGGTTGGAATTCAACCTTTTCCACATTAAAAAACCTCTTTATAAGAAAATCTTATAAGAAAAATATAAGAAAAACCTCTTTATAAGAAACTAATTGTATACAAAATAATTATATAAGATATTTTTTTTTAAATATTATATTATAGCTCGAAATGAATTAAAATGAATTAATACTTGTTATTGTATATCCATAAATTTATTAAAATTAATTAATAAATGTTATTTTTATCCTTGAATTTATTAATATTAATTAATAATTGTTATTGTATATCCATAAATTTATTAAAATTAATTAATAAATTTTATTATATCCTTAATGTATTGATGATACAATTTATTATATTATGCAATTAATTGTTAAATAATAGATTATTATAATATTCATTATATTATATTCAGCAATGATGATTCATAATTTATAATTTCTAATGTAAATCTAATAAAATTTCATTATGTATTATTAACATGTCTAAGCGCAAACAATACAGTATACATTTATAACAGTATAAAAAATAAATATACTATATATATAACATATATATATGTACATATACCTATAGGTTATATAATGCATTTTCAATTATAAATTAATTCTTAAAATCATTGGAAAAGTAAAAACCTCTTTATAAGAAAACCTCTCTATAAGAAAAAAAGTACTGAAAAAAAATAGTTTCTTATAGAGAGGTTTTACTGTATGTATTATTATACCATGTAATCACTTGAAAGTATCAAACATATATTTGAATTTGAATATTTTAATTTGAATATAAAAATAATATACTATTTATAATCAGTATATAGATTAAATACAATATATATATAAATTACCATATTGGCATTTAACATTATTAATATTGTTAATATTTAGTTGTAAATATGTATTATTACATTACTTTTATTTGTTTTTTTTTTATTTTCAAAATATAACAAAATAAATTACTCGGCACATTCACCTATATATGAATATATATATATATATATATATATATATATATATATATATATATATATATATATATCATATAGCTTATAAGCTAGTTCAAATATATTATTATTAGTATTGTATTATCACTATAACGTAATTCCTCTACCACTTTAGGAGTATACACATATAGTAAATATGGAGAGGTAATATGTATTTAGCTAAATTCATTAATAGTATATCACGTGATTTAAATAATGTGAAAACAACGAAATGGCATACTGTTAAATATGGCTTCAGATTAAACAGAATCTGCTGATGTTTAAGCGACTCGAGTAGTTAACCAATCAGCGACGTTCTTACGGTAGTTTAAAACGCTGCTATAACCACTCCACCCCACCACCACCACCACCTCTACCCCATCAGTTTCCAAGAGGCAATTAATCGTCAGTATACGGCTAAGAGGCGGCCACTTCTGTTTCTCGCCATGCGAAGTGGGATTACTTCGGTACGGGCTGCGTACCGGAGCAAGCTTTATAACTACTCGGTTCGGGTCAGATCTATTACGTAACTAGACTGAGGAGTTTTAATGAAAAGAAAACATCTCCACGCCGCCGCCTCCTCCTCCTCCTCTCTCGTATAGCCAGCCACTTCTCTCTTCCTCACTCCCTGCTGCCATCACCTTGACCACTACTACTGCGGCCGCTGACCACTCGATTACGTAACCGGTGCTGACCACTAGTACACATCGGAATGGCGCTACCACTAGGTGGCGCTAGTTGTGCTATAACGAAACACTATAGTCCTATTGTTCGCGATGTGGTGTTTATTTAAGTTTGCATACGTGATGCAATCACTAGAGGTATTCACTATGCAATGACCTAATACCTATTGAGAGCTGATAATCACGAGATATTATGTAACATCATGGCATCGGTATATTTAACTATACTTTATAAATACATGATTATATATATATATATATATTATATATTATATATATATATATATATATATATATATATATATATAGTTAATAGTATTAACTTAATACATACTTGTAAATATAAATATAGTGAATTCAAAATGTTGAATATATCATCCTATATATATAATATAATGGGAATCATATTATTGGTATAGTGCTTTTGTATAACCAAAGAGCTTTGTTATAACTTTGTTATATACACGTAAAAATAATTTATATAATATGTGGAATTTGTCATGTAATATTTAACATATAATATTTAATTATGTAAATATTGTATTAATAATATATCATATTGTTTAAAATTTCATAATGTTATATTAGTTTATATTTGTAATAGTCGTATGTGTAAAGGAAATATGAAGGACATTTATATAATTGATAAATCTTTGAATCGGATATTTGTTAAACATAACGTTAATTAATTAATTACGTTTTCTTTGAAGTTTCGCCTCGTAATTATTTACACTAGAGGGTGATAGCCGCGGTAAGGGTATTATCGGCCCCAATTAATCAAGACCTCTGAGTCCACTAGCGGTCACTAACACAACATACACACACGTGATCTGATAACTCGGGCAGATTAACCCTGGCGGCGACTTAGGGTATAACCGTGGTACCGAGCAATATGGTTTTACCCAGCCGGGTTTACCTTTTGCTACTAATTATAATTACTTAGGGCAGACGTGATATTAGCTATTTGTAGTATTTCTATTGCGCAATGGTGTTTAATTAACATATATGTTATATATAATCCTGACTATAGTCATAGTCTCACACACATATATGTGTGTATACAATTATATTGATCATTATACTAATCACTATATAATATTATTATTAGTATTAAATATTATATATTCAGTATAATTATAATATATTCCAAGTATATGTACAATATATATTATATTATTTATATTAATTATATTTATTATTTACTATTGATAACATTATACTGATTTCGGTTAATATTAATATTGGAGTATATAAATATACTTATTAATATATTATGCTCTATACTCTAGAGTCTATAGTATACAACTATTAATTTTTATTATTACTTTCATGGTTTTTTAGTTATATTAATATTATTTTACAACGATCAATATGTAAGAATATTAAGTATTATATGTTACTAATAATACATTTTATTATTTTAAATTAATTCATAATATTAATGATTATAACAAACATTGATTTACAAATGTATTTAAAGTAAGTATTTAATTATGGCTAACTCAAATTAATAATGTAAATATTAATTACATGACTTAAATCACTACTTGAAATATTAATTAATAAAATAAATAAATAAAATAATTAATCAAATACGAAGAATATAAATTAATGAAATATATGATAATTTTTTATATTTTAATGACATTACGAATTTTATCAGTTTTATATGAATACTTAACACTTTACATGCATTGTTATCATATATTATTTGTCATATAAGTTATTTTTATATGATTTCATAGAAATAAAATCATTGTCAAGTTAAATATAGAATCTGGAAATCAGTAGGATACCTACACATATATGTGTAGGATATGACATGTATTACATCGTATAACTAAATATATTATATATATATAATATATATATTATATATATATATATATGATTTATCACATTTGATAATCTAATACAATGTTATTTCGTATTTTATTATTTGAATACTATATATATATTACAATTTAATCCATAGAACATATATTTGCATTTTTAAATTCAATAAATATACCAATTAATTATAATTAATTAAATACATATATTTATAAACAAATATTTAGAGTTATCGATTTTTTAAATAATTTCTTTTATATATTTTGTATTTAGTTATTTCTACCTATAGATAATATATATATATATATATATATATTTCTTCATTTCATTTTTGGGGGAATTATCCTAATACGGACACTCGTTATATATATATATATATATATATATATATATATATATATATATATATATATATAATATATCGTTATATCAGAAATTATAAATCCTACAAAAAAAAATTATTATAAATAAAATATTCCTAATTATATAAATAGCAAACATAAGTATTTTTTAATTTATATAATAAGTATTATTTAACATAAGTCTGATATATCTGATATAAACTGTTTTTTTATTACATTTTTGAATGTATGAAAACAAATTCAATCAAAAACCTTCTCAGACATAAAAAATATATTAATATAAAATAGAATAATATATTATTAATACATAAATCATACTAAACAGTATATACATAATTGATATATTTTTATCATATATATATATATATATATATATATATATATAAATGTCATATAAATACCTAATACGATTACTCTTGCATTGATGCATTTATACGGACACCATATATATATATATGGTGATGTTGATACCCTATATATAGCCTATATATACCCTATAGGGTGATGATGATAACAACATGACAATGTCCATTGGAAATGTCTATATATAGGGGAATGTAAACTATTACGGACACTTTAACAATAAATGGTCTTAACATTTTATTACTCAATATTTGTATTCAAAATTACAATATATTTATATTATATATAAATATATATATATTAATATATATATATATATATATAATATATATATAATATATCATATATGATTATAGATATTATTGTCATTTTAAAATGTTATTGAATAGATATATCTGTTATAACGTGGTGTCCGTATTCGGTTCCCATGTCATAATACGGAAACCATGTGTTATAATACGGACAGTGTCCGTCGTACACCCTACATACCACTATATAAACTATATATTATTAATAAACCATTCAAATAAATTATACTGACATTACTTATAATTAATTTTATGAATAATTTAATATAATTTAATTAATAATTAATTTATTAATTTTTATTATTATTTTTTAAATAATAATACAATTAAAATATTTAAATAATACAAATGTTAGATTTAGCTTTATTGGTGGTATTAATATTATAACTCACGCGATTTTTATGAAAATCAGAATAATTCATATATGCGTATACGCTGCGTGCTGATTGGTTATAGGGTGTCCGTATTAAGACATATAGAGTGTCCGTATTATGGACTTATATGACCTCTAGATATATGCTTATAATTATAGTTATAAAGTTAACTTAATAAATATTTGATAACAAATATAAAAATTATATTTATAATTTTTAGAATGCTTTATTTTTTAATAATATAGTGTTATATCGATACATTTGTGTATTCTTGAGAAAGTTTTAAGTTGATATTTTTTTTCATAAATTTAAAAATGTAATAAAAAAAATCAGTTTATTGGATATATCAGCAATATTTTGAATAATTAAAGAATAAAAAATACTTTTTTAACCTATATAATTATGAATATTTTATTCCTTAAGGGTATACCCTATATTATAATAGCTATTATAATAGCATAATAGCAGCATAATATACTTTTAAAATTAATAGCAGCATAACAGCAGCATAATAGCGTGACAAATTAATAGCAGCATAATATACATTTAATAGCAGCATAATAGCACAATATAAACATTTGATGCTCTAGCATATGCTGTTATGCTGCTATTATGCTGCTCTTACTGTTTGCTGGGTCTGTTTTGCATTGCCATGGTATTAGTAGGGGAATGTTGGGTAATGGGCGTGAGTCGGTAACTACGCCACCCCCATTATCTCGAAAAGTAAACTATATGTTAGTAAAATGTTGTATACATAAAAGATGCACAATTTAATTGCTATTAGCAACATCTAAAAATTCACTATTAATTAAAGGTAATGTAAAATTCTCTACTATTTATCAAACAAAAGCTATAGCTTGTTAAATAATAGAATAGAAGATCAATTAAATAGAAAAAATAGCTGTACATCTTAAAGGGGAAAGTAAACGAATACGGCCACTCTCGGTATATCAGAAACCATAAATTCTACAAAAAAAATATTTAATGAATAAAATAGTCTACTTACTTACTTTTTACTTTTTTTGGTTTATGGACTGCATCAGTGCGTTAGCAATCGGCCGTCCATGGGAGGGAATTATTGAGTGGGAGGGAAGGCAAGGGAGAAATAATAAGTATTAAGGTGGCGTTTAAAGGAGGGAGTTGATGTGTTTGTTCGTAGGTGATTGGGCAGGGAGTTCCAGTGGTAAGGGGCAGAGAGGGCAAAGGATCGTATATTGGAAGAGTGGAGTTTATGTAGATGGGGAGTGGTAAGGAGAAAGGTGTTGGAGGAACGGGTCTGGAGTGGAGTGATGGGTGTGTGTAGATGTAGGAGGGAGGCAAGGTAGTCAGAGGAGTTGTGGTGAATAGCTTTGTGGATGGTCAGGGAAAGTTTGTTATGTATGCGGTAGGGGACTGGCAGCCAGTGTAGTTGTTTTAGGAGAGGTGTAATGGAGTCAGAAGAACGACGGGGAAGTAAGTGGACGCAGCGAACTACAGCGTTTTGGAGTCGTTGTAGTTTGATGAGTTTATATTCAGGGAGGTTAAAGAGTAGGGAGTAGCAATAGTCGAATAGGGGGATGATGTAGGAGGAGGCAATGGTAATAGCGATGGGGAGGGGAATGGAGCGTCGGATTAAGCGGAGGCAGTGTAGGTGGTAGTGGATGGATTTATGCATATGTATAAGATGGGAGTCTAAAAAAGTATTTTTTATTTTTTAATTAATAAAAATATTGGTGATAGGGGAGAGTACTCGAATACCGACACCCTAACAATAAATCACCATAACTTTATTATTTCTTAATTAAATATTTCTAAATTGTATTTATTAAGAAGGTATATATATAATAGCTATTTGAAAATTTAATTTAGTTTTTTTAACTCTGAGATAACAGGGGTGTCGATATTACAGGCACTGCCTCGAATACCGACACCTTGGCACATAATATCGTCACCCTAAATATATCGATATTTAGATATACCATATATTATTTAATATCCACTATCCAATCAGAATTAAATGCGCGTTACTTTTAGTTAATACACGCAATTCATATGTTGTTTTCCTATAATTAATTTTCGAAAATATTTTATATTTTATATTATAGGTATTACCTATTATAAATATTAAGTTTTGAATTACACAATGCGAATATTGTACTACATAGGAGTTTTATATAGTTTCTGAAAGACTATTTAATTCCAAGTAGAATCAATTATAAGTAGGTTATTGTATATGTGTATATTATTAGGTATGTGTGTTAATGTCTATTAATTTATGAATATTATCATAACGCACGCACATTATAAACAAATAACTCTGATTGGTAGGGTTAATCTGATTAAAGGGTGTCGATATTACGTATAATTAGTATGTCGGTATTATGAAAATTATATAGCTTAGGTAAACGTCAATAACTTTGTAACACATTATGAAAAATACAAAATCTTTTCGGCACATTGTAAAATATAATTAGTTCTATATAATGTATTTAAAATATCTAAAATATATAAAATTTTCAAATGATTGAGAATCGATATTGTACTTCAAAAATTTCATAAATTTAGAGTTGTAACGAAAATATCAGTTTTTGTTTATAATTAAAAAATATAATTATTAAAAAACAAAATTATAGGAATTATATGAATTATATGAATTAGACCTATGACCTACTTATATGAATTAGAATTATATTGATTAACATTTCATAAATTAATTATTTTTTGATTGGAATTATAATTTAGGAGATCTCTAGGGTGTCGATATTACATGCATGTCGATATTAGAGCACTGAGTGCCTCCCCTATATCCAATAAACTGAGTTTTTTATTACGTTTTTAAATTTATTAAAAAAAATATCAACTTATAAGTCGTATAAAATCGTTCCAGCGTCCCTATATAAGGTGTCCGTATTAATATATCTATAGTTAACAAATATAGAATATTATATATAATTTTTAGAAAAAATGTAAACAAAATGTATCGATATAAAATATAACACTATAAAATAAAACATTCTAAAAATTATATATAATATTCTATATTTGTTAACTATAGATATATTAATACGGACACCTTATAGGGGCGCTGGAACGATTTTGTATGTAGGGGTTTTTTGTTGTTGTACCAATCAAAATAAATATGGTGGTAAAAGTGGGTGGGGACCAATAAATAGGAGGTCCCCCTATATTTTAAAGTGGACATTAAGATTTCCGGCCTGTTACAGCGCCCCTAACCATATAACCAATCAGCGCGCAGCGTATGAACTATTCTTATTTTCATAAAAATAGCATGCGTTACAATATTAATACCACCAATAAAGTTAAATCTACATTTTTTATCATTTAGATCCTTAAATTGTATTATTAATTAAAAAAATAATAAAAATAAATATATTATTAACTAATTAAATTAGAATAAATTATTCATAAAATTAATTATAAATAATGTAATTGTAATTTGTCTGACTGATTCATCAATACCTATATAGTTTATCTAATGGTATTTAGGGTTTCCGTATTATAACACATGGTGTCCATATTCGGACATGGGTACCGAATACGGATATTATCTATGGAATTTGGAATATCTACCCCGTTATCTATGGAATTCAAAGATTAAATAAAATGTTAAAATCACAATAATATCTATAATCATATAATATTAATATATTGTTAATTTTGAATACAAATAATGAGTCATAAAATGTTAAGAACATTTATTGTTAAAGTGTCCGTAGATTCTTATTAGGTTACTTTCCCCTATTTACCTCAATAAAATGTCTGGCCTCACAAAACATATCGATTATGGGTAAAGAAAATAACAACGGCAATTTGAATGCATTAATAAAATTAAGGGCATATATAATGATCTTCCATTACTAAAAGAGTGGTTCGATAAAGAGAACATACACTCTTTACTTTAGTGTCATGTGTGATGGTACCAAATACATTTCAGGAAAATAACAGGAGGTTATATGCATTACATATGTGGATGAGGATTTTAATCAAAATGAAGTTTTAATATGTGTTAATTACCTTAAAGTACTTAAGTACTTAATATTTTAATAAATTATATATTTAATTAAATCTAAAACCTACTTGTAATATAATATATTATGGTATACCCATTAATTATGAAAACATACTATTGATTTAATTGAGGTGATATATTTTAAATAAATAATTTGTTGGCTTTCTATTATGATATTATAATTTATTGTTGTTCTTCTTTTAACACGTATTTTTGATGTTGGAAGCAATTTCTTCATTGATATTGAAATGTTGACAGGTTTACAAGAGAATAATCTACCAATAGAAAATCTACGTGGATAATATGATGGAGCTTCGAATATAGCCCAAAAAATGTAAGGGTATTAAAACGTTATTAAACGATGTAGGTTTACAACCATTAGCTCATTATGGAGCCCATCGAGGAACGCTGTTGCCAAAGCAGTGGGCTCATATACAGCAATTAAAGATGATCTTGGATTAATTAATAAAATTGGAGTATTTTTTACAAATATAATAACATTTAGAAATATCCATGGATTAAATAGCACAGAATGAAGACAATGTGCCCTACTAGATGAACTGTAATAAAGGAGGCAATTAGGAAAGTTTTAAATAATTATAATCAAATAATAACTTCTTTGGGTAAGTTTAGTGAAACTGGAAATTCTGAACAGAGATTAAAATGTATATGATTGTGTAGCATGCTTCAGAAATTAAATATATAGGCATCATTATAATATATTTAAATAAACTATAAATAGTTATTAAATGATATGTGAGTCCAACTACCATAATTGAAAATACTCATGAGCTTACAAAGGTTACAAATATATGTAGGGCTATAACTGCATTAAAGAGTCAGATAAATGCAAAGCTTACTTGTATCAAATCTAAAGTAGATTACATACATTTATATTTTCATGAAGTTTAGAGAAAGAAGCTGGAAAGTTAGCCTATACATGTTTATTATATAAATTATATTAATATATAAATAATTAAATTTGTTATATCATTAGATATGGGGTACAAGAAAAATGATATATTCCGGATAATGTTGAATCATAACTAAGGTTATACTAACTATAAATGTTCTAATATGTACTTATTACTATTACTATATTATTATATAACCCTTGTAATCATTTAAATGCCTTCAGTAGTTTGTGTTTATCATAGATATAATAAATACTAATTATATTTACTAAAGAATATAAATAAATTGTTTAAAATAGTAAATAAGTTAATTTCCTGGATAATCAAATTATTTAACTAAATTTAATAAGTATACTATGAAAATATAGGATAAAATATTCCGAATTATATGACATTGCAATAGAACAAATAACTTCAAGATTTTCTAAGTATAATGCTGATTTGTGTTCATATTATTTTCTACATGATAGTATATTAATTTAACAATTAACTACAATGATCAAGAGGTTTATTTATATATATATACATATATATATAAATTATATTTTATATTTCATATTAAAAAATATCCATAACTTGATAGTAGCGAAGATATTATTTCATAATTTAATAAAGCTTCTAAAAATAAAAACAGCCAATAAGTTTGGTTACCTGTTAAAGGTCGTGCAGCTGTATGAGAAGGTTAAAAACGTGGCTGAGAAATGATATGATGAATGAATGGTTAAATAGTTTTATACTATTCATTGTACACAAAGAAATACTGGAAGAGACAGGTGATGAAGAAATAATAAACCTGTTTATCTTGAGATCTTCTTGGTGTAAATGTACTTTTATGTGATTTAAAACATTTATTTAATAAAATATATTTACTCATAATTTGTTACTATATTTTAATATAATATGATATTATATATATAGATCACGTGATATTCTAGATTTATCTTCTTTGCAAAGTATATTCGAAATATATACAATTAACTTGTCTGAGATACGCCCCACTTTTTATCACCCTGTGTCACCCCTACTTCTACTCTTAATACTACTACTACTACTACTACTACTAATATTATAGTATAATATTTCTACTAGGATAATTACCATTACAAAGTTTATATTAATAAAAATATCTAATAAGAATGCATTAATATATAAAACCTCAGAATAACAATTGTGCAAGTGCTTATGTGGATAAATTATTTATCAGTACTAGTGTAAGTTGAATTTATATTTTATAGTTTAATAATTCTGACTAATACTAATATCACTACTACTGTTACTATTACTACTACTACTGATAATACACCTAATAAAAACACAATACATAATACACAATAAAAAAACATAATTAGTAGTAGTATAATTATTTTATTCAATTTACTATCAATAATAATACTACAATTAAAGTAATAATTGAATATAATATATATATATGTAAAAATCTATTGTACAAATATATAAATAGAAACCACTGTTATAAATTTCATATCAATTAATTTAAATTATCACAGGAATATCTGTTTGTTATGAAATATATTATGGATACATTTATAAATGCCATTAACATAATATATTTTTAATATTTTATATAACGTATAATATTTGATATAAACTCTATTATTTAAATATAAAATATAACGGTATCTAAGAATCAACAAGTTCGATAATAAATTAATATATTTTATTATAAACGTTCAAATTCCTATTGGGAAAACAACTGACTGCAAATAAGCGGGTTTCTGCAGATAAACTCAATACAATTAACATTTGAAATGCATCATAAACGTATTGCATATAATCATAAAATATTGGACGCATAGTGAATACACGCAACTTAGTTTTCTATAGTGGTATAGTATAATATAAATTCATATCGTTAATAAATTAGATATGTAAATATAAATAACATTTATTTAAAATTAAGAATAAAATAAATTGAATTTCTAGTAAATACGTGTTTGTTACAAATATCACTTGTTTTAGTGGAATGATCACAAAGGGAGATTGAAATGGCCATTTTCTTTAATTTCCTTTCCTTTTAAAAAATAGGTAAGAGAAAAGTCCAACTTTACAGCCTCCTGTGTGTGTGTGAGTGTATGTGTGTGTGAGTGTATGTGTGTATGTATGTGTGTATGTGTGTATGTATGTGTATGTGTGAGTGTGTATGTGTGTGTGTATGTGTGTGAATGTATATGTGTGTGTGTATGTGTGTGAGTGTGTGTGAGTGTATGTATGTGTGTGTGATGTGTGTGATGTGTATGTGTGTGTGTGTGTGAGTTTAATATCATAATTTAACATACACATCATTATGAATAACAAATATATTTAATCAAAACTAATATTATAAATATTTATATTATTTAATTACAACTTCATTATTTGATAGAGATAATATTCAATGTATCAATAAATAATGATTGCACAAGTTAATTAAAGTAAATGCATATTATTATACAGATAAAACAATGATTGTCTGTCCGAAATCTCAGCCCTATAAGGTCACTAAGACAACGAGAAATCTTAAGGTTATTATGTAGAGGAAAACAAAGTTTTATTTACCTTATAAAATAATGTTAGCATCAAAATATTAAGACATTATATTCATATAAAATCACAACTGATATGTGATCATGACCAATGTCATAAAAGTTAATAACTTAAATAAACTTAAGTTATCGCTGCAGCAATACGCACATTCGCATATTATCAACTAGTACAATTGTATACCTTTTGAGGATTAGCTAGCAGCATTACTTGAGAAATAGCTTGAGGTGGTAAGATAGGATTGAAAGCCGGAATTCTATTCTGATTAGGTGGCTGTAACTTCACCAGCTGATACTTCTGTTTATCAATGAGTTACATTATTATTATTATTATTATTTAATAATAAGTAATGTTGTGAAATGGTAATTAATATTACAATTATTCTATATAGTATTATAAATCTATATTATATATATATATATATCTATATATATATATATATATATATATAATATATAGATTCAGATTTAATTTTTTTTTAAATTACTAGCTATTAAATGAAATTAAAATAATGTATATATTAAATTTAATCATATAGCTATAAAATAATAGATTTATTTATAAAATATGTTATGGTATTATTATTATAGAATATAATATTGAAGTAATTAGGGAGCATTTAAATAATAATATATACTTGAATATAACTTTTAATAAAATAGTATATATAATATATATAACAATTATTTTTAGAATATAAAATCTGATAATAAGATGCATTTACACTAAAAATACAGATGCCAGATAGTGGCTAATTTGTATAGCCAGATATTGTCGAACATCAAAATCAGTCAGTTTCTGTGTGAATGGCTATAATTACAGGATGATATCGGGCCTAAATAAATAACAAAGTTCTACAATTATTGGCCAGATAAAATAATATATATATATATATGTCACACATATGTCATTAATATATAACTAATAGATATTCTATAGATTCTATGTTCCCATTTACAGGGCACAATGTTCCTGTGGCTATTTAGCACTATATATTTATCAATTATATGTAAATATCGATGCTGTGTGCATAGTAAGATAGTTTAGTACTATAAAAATAGCCTCATTATTGTAATGGTAATTATTTATTTAAGGGGACGAGCGACTTTAATTTTTTACTAACTAATTTTATAAATAAATTTTAAATAAAGTTTATTAATTATCTTTCATTTAAAAAAAATATTGATGAAATTTGAAATATAACTATCTAAATTTGATGTTTTATGACACCTACTAGCCTGTCATTTTCTAAATAATTAGTAAATAAATAAAATAATAATTATTGTAAAATACTAGATCTTATGAATGCATTCCATTCATGAATATAAGAACGATTTAAAAAATGTAAAGACTAAATAAAATATGGGAAAATATTTGTTTAACTAAATATTTAGATGGCACTCTCTCGCAACGATTATTGTAACTATATCCTGTTTTCAAATACAAATGATCTACAAAATTACCTAATTTTATAGTTTTGCATTTATTTTCATTTAATCTACAATTTCTAACCGATAACATGGTAAAACCAAAGAATTAATATAATCACCTAAATCGATGTGTTTGGGTATACTCACATACATACAAACACACACACATATACAGTTTGTATAGATTCTATACCCACAATTTAGTTTTATTTATTTCGAAACATATATTTATATTTAAATGTTAATGTTAAATTTTTCGATATATTTATTTAAAAACTCTTATTTAAATGTTTCGAAACATATTTTCATGTAAAAGGTTTCAATATATTTGTTTGAAATCTAAAAATTGAATGTTTCACTTGTGTCGAAACATAATTATTTTGAAATATTTACATCCCTAATATAAAGCATTGTTATATATATATAGAAAATAAAAGGTAGATCATTAGTAACTATAGATAAGAAATTGAACCATATTAAATAATAATACTCAATGCCTATTTCTCCTATCTTTTAACATGGTGAATTATATTATTTCTATATTTATTGTCTACATGATGTGGACTAAATCACAACTTTAATCAATGCATGTTATTGTTAGATGATGAATGCACTAAATAAAAATATGTAGAATGCACTAGAATAACGTAACTCGCATATCATCACAGTATTACATCAAGTTAACATGACATGCTCACATACCGCTTTGGTGGATTTCACTGAGAAGGTCACGGATTCTATGGAATCGGTTCTACATTTCGAGGTCATGCAGAAGGCGTACACCTTAACATCTTCACGGGGGTAGTTCAGACTGTAGTATAGATGGATGTTGAACCCGCATTCAGCATCAAATAATCTTAGGGGTTCCTTGGAGTCTGAATAGATGATGGAGGAATAGGGATGATGGGAGGGAGGATGTAGTGATGGGAATAGAGGAGGGGGGATGATATGTGCGCCCATCGATGCTTAATTGGGGGCACGTCTTTGTCGCACGCAATGTAAATAGATAAGATTAAATAGGCTTATAGTTAATTTAATTACACAATTTTAGGAATAGGTAATAACATAATTTATTTTCTATAGTTTAATAATTATTATATTATATTATAATATATCATTCTATTCTTTTTTATTATTAAATACCCATTCATTACAAAATTTATAATATATGTTTATAAATATGTATTTTATTTATCATTAATTTTTAAATATAACAAAGAAAAAATTTAAATTGATAATTTTAGTAAATAAAAAAATTATACTAGAGCCAATTGTAATGTCTAATTATACCTAAAATTTAAATTTTTTATTTCTATTATTTAATGAGACATTTAATTTTAAGTGCAATAAATGAAAAAACTATTATTTTGGCAAATATACATATAAATATTGTATAATATAGAATTCATAAAATATATATATATATATATATATATATACATTGTATAATATAGAATGCATAACATATATGATATATTAGTGTATATTTTAATATATGTATACATACATTATAATACACACAAATATTTAAAATATAAAATTGTATATTATTAAGGATTATAAAATAAAAAACTTATATGTTATATATAATATAAAATATATATAATATATATAAATTACTTATTTAGTATTTACAAATAGTATACTTATATAAAATATATAAATATTATATTATGAAATTATTATATTCACATTATTGTTATTATATAATATGCTTACATTCAATTAATATTCACATTAAACAATATTCACATGATTTAGACTGACATCCGCCCCCAATATGTCAAGTGACTAACTGTGAGTTAAAGTAAACAATGTGTGTAGGGCCTATATAATATCATATTTAATATGATATTAATATATAAACATACGGTATTATCATAATTATGATATGTATGTATATATAAAACACGAATTCACTCCTCGGTGAATACTTTACTGAGAAATATAATGCCAGCCGCGAAATGTTTATTTTAACTTTTGTTTGACACGTGACTTATTGGGGGCCGATGTCAGTATTCAGCATTCACATCATAGTTTCCAATATATAATAAATTGTAAAAAAAAACAAAGACTATTTGATATTTATAAATGTCCTAATATATAAATGTATAAATATGGATAAATGTATTTATATTTTCAAAATTGATATATAAATCACAAATTTATACTATATTAAATGAGCATTTATTTTAAAATGAATTTAGTAACTATTACTGATAATTTAATTATTATATATTCAATTAGTACTTTTAATAAAATACTATTTTTATATACTTATATGAAGATATAAAGTGATTGTATGCGAAGTAGCAACAACAAAATAGAAAACTACAAAATATGTGGCGGGTGTCTCAGAAATTACATTTCAGTAAACGTGAGAAAAAAAGTGGGAAATATGAATGCGTGTTATTATTGTGAATTAGTAATTAGTAATATATTAATAATTAGTAATATATTAATAATTAGCATTATATGATATATAACCTAGTTTTACATTGTGCACACTGCACCCAAATAGATCTATTATTATACAGCTATACATGTGTACTTCGGGGACAAAGAAACAATAGATATATATATATATATATATATATATATATATATATATATATATATATATATATATACATACATATAAATACACACACACAACTATATATATATATACTTACACACACATATACATACATATACACTCAAACACACACACACACACACACACACACACACATATACATACACATGTATGTGTGTGTGTGTGTGTGTGTGTGTGTGTGTGTGTGTGTGTGTGTGTGTGTGCTTGTATAATAATGTTTCTTTGTCCCCAAATTACACATGTATAGCTGTATAATAATAGATCTATTTGGGTGCAGTGTGCACAATGTAAAACTAGGTTATATATCATATAATACTTATTAATATATTACTAATTACTAATTCACAATAACACACACATTCATATTTCCCACTTTAGTTCTCACATTCACTGAAATGTAATTTCTGAGAAGCGCACCACATATTTTATAGTTTTCTATTTTTTTGTTGCTACTTCGCAGATCCCCTGATATAAAATATACTTTATAGATCAAGTGATAGATAAATATTATATTATATATTTTTAAATAATAATACACAATCTTTTATTAAATAATAATACCGAAGGAAGTTCCATCCTATATATGTAAATTTAGAAGCAGAGGATGGATGGAGATAGATAAGATAATGGATTTAGTGTTGAGTGATGAATACAGGATGACAGATGTAGGTAGATAAGGAACAGAGTGGTTGAGGGATGAGGAGAGTGGTCGAGGGATGGGAGATGGATAGAAGGAGAAGGTGACTCATACCTGGGTCTATTGTTTCAATGGGAACGAATATATCACTTAATGAACGTGTCTCACTTATCTTAGGCTCTTGATTCTTAGACAACCTATAGCCAAGGTAAAGAATAAGGGTAATGAGTATCATTAAGATATAGGTTAGTAAATATGGCATAATCAATTTATAATTAAACTAACAATATAATATAAAGGCAGGTTTGCATACATATAAAATTAATTTTACAATAAGATTTTTTCTAATTAAGATCTCTATTTTATAATTTTTGTGTTCATTTTTATATATTTAATTATATGTAGTTATTAGAAATATGTATTTATATTAATTTATTTTGTTTAAATTCTATAAATGTAATACGTCTACATGTTTTAATATTATTTATTATAATAAGTACCAGTCATTCATTTAATTTAGTTAATAACTATATATTCTGAAAGTTTGAATAATATTTTCAATAGATTTTGACTCATGTATAGGATATCGAAACTAATTATACTGATACATTTTTTTAAAGTTTATTATAAATTATTGTTATTGATAATAATTGTTAAGTATACATTATGTTATAAATTGCATTTCTATATTAATATATAGTAATTTACATTTACATTTATGTATAATTATTAGTGTATTATTTAATTACAAAAAAATATTCATATGGTTGTCTTATAAATATCTCTTATATATTTGTTAATAGTGAATTATTAAATTAATGGATGCCTAGTTTATAGATAAAGATTCCCTTGTTAATTATCCGAAATATATTAAAGTCAACTTAATAGTATTGGTAAGGAGGGGTACATTTTATTGCATGTAAATAGATATGAAAATTAATAATTTTTTTAAAACTCTACAACTTTACAAATTTTTACATAATGTTGTCACTAATATAATAGTTATACATAATTCTATATGAGAATTTATTTTATTATATATTAAATATATATTATTTTTTAAAATAATAGTAATTTAAATTTATTACATTTTTAATAATTTTATTTAAAAAAATATTGTAATATTCATCAAATTAAAATACAGAGAAAATATCTGTAAACATGTATTGAAATGTATTTTTAATGGATGGTATTTTAATTTTCATTTATACTTATTAATATAAATCATCTATTAGATAAAAAAAAATCAATTTTTTAACATTAATCAAATGACCTCCATGATACCGCAAGACTGTTAACGAAATGCAAACTTTCAAATAGTTAAATGTTAATATATAGTAAATATATAATTCAACGTTTATGTTAGATCAAATTATTAAATATATTTAATGAGAACATAATAAATTGTACTATATTATATAAAGTATATATTCTACTATAAATTTAAGATATTATTTAATAATATATAATATATTTCATTTATAAAAATAGACATTCATATTTTTGTTTAAAATAATATTTATATGAACATAGGTAGTGCAAAATAATGATTCTAAAAGCGTGTACACACCGCTAGTATCGAATGCGGCATCAAGCGTAGTAACAAGTTGCCACCTAAAATTTATGAAAAGTTCTATTTGCTCGGTAACAAATGCAGTATCAAGTCGCCGAGCTCTGGTAACAAGTCGCCGCACTTGTAGTACCTTGATGCTCACTATCTGAACACCAATAATAATTTATACTGAGCATCAGGTGCAGTAATAAATCGATGTGCTTGATGCTAGCAGTGTATACACTGCTTAAGAAAATCCATCTAGATTACACACTACATAATTAATTTTATAATGGTGTATCATCAAATATACTTTTTATGGTATTTGATTGCTATATTTTTAATAGATTCTAATTAGCTTGTAATAAAATAATACTATATAATACAACTTTTTGTTTAATCAATCTAACATATATTGTATGCAATTTAATAGAACATTGATAACATTATTGTATGAAAACAATATTAAATCTTAATATTTAAAATTTCATTTGGTATAATATACTTTTCTACTGCATCGGTAGGACTTTGCTATTAATTAAGTTTGATTGGGAGTGATATATCTATTCTTCGCAAAATATGTATATATTCAACATAAACTTGAAGATGTACATTAAATAAACAATATGAAAAATTACAAATTGTGTAGAGATAGAAAAAATAATTATTCTAAGTGAAAATGGATTTCAAAATTACAATGCTTAATTTCATGATTTATAATTATTTATGTATATATTTGATAAAATTTATATATTATATATGTATATTTAAAATGTATTTATTAATGCAGTTTTATTTACATTTATATATACAGTAAAACCTCTCTGTAAGAAGCCTCTTTATAAGAACATTTTTCACACATTACATTGGAATTCAACCTTTTCCACATTAAAAAAACCTCTATAAAAGAATATTAAATAAGAAAAACCACGTTATAAGAAATTTATTGTATAACAAATATAAAAATAATTAAATATAAAAATAAATAGAAGTATTGATAAATGTAATTAATAAATGTTATTTTTATACTTGTATTTATAAAAATTAATTAATAAATGTTATAGCATATTCTTACATTTATAAAAATTAAATAATAAATGTTATTATATCTTTAAATTTGAATGTCTCTATTCATCAGTTATCTAAACATTGTATAGATACAAATAATTTAACGCAAACAATTATTAAAACTATTTTAAATAAATATACTATATATATATAACCTATGGATTATATAATGCATTTTCAATTATAAATTAATTCTTAAAATCATTGGAAAAGTAAAAAAATGTATAGGAAAACATCTCTATAACGATAACATCTCTATAAGTAAAAAAATATTGAAAAAAACCAGATTCGTATAGAGAGGTTTCACGATATATAAATTGATAACAATGTTTACTGTTCATACTTATTAATTATGAATATTTTATATTATATACAATGAAGGAATTATAAATAATAATAGTAATATAATTTTATACTAGTAATATTTATAAATAATATTTATATAATATTTTGTATATAATAAATATATAAATACATATATAATAATATTGTTTATATTGTAATTATATAATTACAACATAAATATATGCAAGACATCATTCAATCATTCTATTTGATTATTTAACTATATACTTATAATTACACCATAAATATATAAAAAAATATAAATATATATTATATATTGTTAGTTTTATAAATTGTATAAGTAATAAATAATAATTTAAAATGAAAGGTATGACAATTTGAATATAAATAATATATAATAATTGTATAATTTATTATAAAATGATTACGTATACATATATTAAAATGACACACTAATAATTTTAAATGGCATATAGTTTTAAATTTTAAAAATCGTTAAAATATGAATAGTCAATTAAATAGTTATACTACTAATTTGAAAAAATTAAAATATCTATAAATACATTTAATGAGATATATATAAACATATTACTAATTATTTTATATATTTTAGGTATCTCTATAAAATAAAGTTGTTTGGTAAATTATAATCAATATAATTATTTTAAATTTTAGAAGTTATATAGATAAAATTAATACAAATAATTTAATATTAATAACAAATTTGAAAAATAATTGTGTTAGTTTTTTCACGAAGTAAAGACTCCCATGTACTAAATTGTATTAAACAAATTGATTATTTTTATATAAAAATAAAATGATGATTATATATATAGGGCAAATCATGATTTAAATATTAAACTCTGGTTAAAAGATTATTATAGCATGGTAAGGTATAGGTATAGGACATATAGGATGTTAACTAGGTAATAGACTAACGACTTCTGTATCATGTCTTGACCTAGCTGGTCAAGCTTGGCCAGAGCTTCCTTGTAGGTATTCTTCTTTTCTAATGTAGTGGTGGTGATGGCACTGCTTTGAAGGACACGTCCCTGATCGTTCATACTGGTAGCGTCACCCTGTAGCAGTGAATAGCGCGACGAGGATCCATTGTTCTGATGACCCATCAGTGTAGCGGGGGGAGGGATAGCTGAAACCATAGAGGTCATCATAATGTCAGAGGAAAAGTCGGGGGTGAGGATACTGGCAATGTCGTTATCGAGGAGAGAGTCGACGTCACCAGAGGGTGATAGTAGTGATGAACTGTTCGATACGTTCATGTTCAGACCCAATATCAGACTGCATTTAGTGTCCGTAGTGTCACTCTGTTGCACAGATAATGGTAGTAGTAGATATCTATAAATATAATAACCAGAAAAAGATTTGTTCACTTATTATATATTTTTTGTATAATTATTATACTACAATAAATTTAAAAAATATGTACTTGGGGGGGTGGACCTCCTACATAATTTGCATTTATAACAAAATATATTAATTTTGTATTGAATCAATAATTTATATAATCATTTCATGTAAAATCATATCTAAATTGTCTAAATTATTAAGTATAAATGATGTTTTATATAACACCAACTATTAGAATAAATATTCATTGTATTATAATAAAAATACTTCACTAAACTTGATAGCTAAAAGTACGGAATTTTGTATTCTTTAATATAAATTGTTAACATGTATCAGTATATTTAGATAACATATATATACATAGCTATTTTTTTTTAAATAATATAATTTATTAATTAAAATGTTATATCATGTTTCCATCACAATGTTTATTCACTTCTAAAAAAAATGAATATGTTTAAATTACTTTTATTTAAAAAAATAATATAACATTTATATATAAAAAAGGTGGTATAGAATAGATTTATTATTTTTTATATCATAACTTTGAAAAAATGATTATACAAATTATAAAGTTGGAGTTTTAAAAAATGGTTGTTTTTTATATCTATTTACACGCAATCGAATGAGATCCTGAGGATCTGATGACCCTACTTAAACATATTATTAATAAATCTATTTTTTTTTTTAAATATCGTATATTTATATTAAAATAATTAGACGTTCGATACATTATACATAGGAGACTGATACTCTAGTGCTAACTTTACTATCTGTGATCACCTCACACTTGTTGTTGAATATATCTCCCAGTTCTTCATATGTTGTCTTTGTTATAGCGTCTATTTAATGGAGAATGAAATATAGACACATCAAGTATAAGTAACATATAGAATTAGATAGTGAGGTGTAAAGGGAACCACAAACTTGTAGATGAGGCACTCGGGGAAACGGGGAATTCGAGGAGTTGATGAGTGACGGGTTGAGGAGAATGAGATGGAAGTGGCTGGGAGGAGGAGGAGGAAGAGGATGCAGCGGTCTTGGGAAACAGAGATTTGTAGTCATTCATCGCCATGACAACCCTGTCACTGGTCTCGAGAATATCACCTGTAATAGGGTTGTTCACGTGATAATCTATTAACAGAGGATTGCAAATAGAAGTATATCATGCATATTATACTTTTTAGGTAATTACTTATATAATGTAAGTTTGTAAGCATGCTAGTATGATTGTAGTAATATTAGTGTAGTCATAGTACTAAGTTTAAAGTTTAGTTTTACTTTAAGTATATGTGTACTTGCATTGATAAGTATGTGATAAGTTTATATCAAGAATTTTAAGAATTACTTTTTAAATATAGAATGGTGAAATCTTTATTATATAAGAAATATATATTACATAATTATGTTATTTGTAATATTTATATAGGAAACAACATATTACATAAAAATGTACTCATTCATCGGAAATGAACAAAATTAATAATATTCTATTTGTTATAATAATTGATATAATAATAGTGGTTTAATATTACAATATATTAAATAATATTACTAACTAATCTGTTCCGTAGATTCAAACTCGCTGGCCATACGGAATAACTTAGGTCTCTCATTCTCTAGGTTATGGTAGAGTTCCTGAATATTGGTTGTAGTAAGTATTATGGTAATGAATTATGTTTAAAATACCATATCAATTTATATAAATCAGGGTTGTTCAGTTTTTTTGATAAAAAAACCCAGTTTTTTATACAAAATTATATAATAATTTCAATAATATTAGTATCTATATTAGTATAAATTTTATTAATTAATATTAGTATAGATTATGTATATTATGTAAATATACCATGTATAATATCAAAAATATATTACAATTAATAACAATTTACTCCAAAAAAATTAAATTATTGATAAATAGAGTCACTTATACAATATCACTCTGGAATGATTATAGGCAATCATATAATATGTTTTCATCTGACAAGTTAACACTGCCGTCTGGAGGGAAGCATGAGTTGCAGGATTGTTCAATTTTTATATATAAAATTATTAAATATTAATTTCAATACTATAGGTATACATTTTATTAATAATAGTATAGATTATGTATATTATATAAAGTTATTCATTTAATAAACATATCTGGCCGAAATAAAAATATAATTTCGAATGAATTTACTGAAATAACTAATAAATATTTGTATAAAATATACTTTTTAATATATATGAAAAATTTAATAATAATCATAGAAGTATTTATTACAAATAACATTCAATATAACAATTTATTAATACAAATTATTTAATAAATAAAAAATTGAATTCTTCAAACAAAAAACCAATAACCCTGATATAAATATACATATATATATATCTACATTATTACAGTGGTAAAGTTATTATTAGATATGATAAGATAGATGTAATGGCTGATGGTACATATGTGGTCAGTAGTAAGAAGATATATAGCACATCCATACAAAACAATTGTAACTGATTTCACTGATTCATTGATTTATGTGTTCAATACAATATAAGATATATATATATATATATATATATATATATATCTACATACTTTAAGATATCTAAAATATGATATTTATTTGGTATTTATTAGGCTAATGTAATATAAATATTGCAATCAAATAGTTCTAAATTGTTCTATAATAAATGTAATATTGTTTGCTTTATTATAACAGTGCTTATATAATGTATATATTAATAATTATATTTATATATATATATTTCATAACATATACATTAATTATTCATTTATTTAATAATAATAGGTCATAATAATATGCTTTTTATGACACTTGTTAGATTGGTTTTATCTTTTCATTAAAACTCAAATTTCATTTATTTATTAATTATATATATATATATATAATAATAAGTTTTCTATGACATATAATACATTTAAAATAGATAAGTAACTTATATTACAATATATAAATATTATTAAAAATTAATGCTCTTTATATTACTTAAGAAAATTCATAAAATTCATAGTTATATCAAAGATTTTCCGAAGGAAAGATATAACACTTACGCGAAATCGTGTAATTCAAATTTGTATACAAAATACCCTGGTGCCACCTATAGCGGGTTACTTTTAGGAACTATGTGTTGTTTATTATGTAAATTCGTATTTAACTATACACTTTTAAAATGTTAAATAATATGCTTTAAATTAATATTTATATGATGAAAACTAAGTGTTCATTACTAATATATAACAAACAAATATGATATTTATGTTTTAAATGCTATAAGTATATATTTAGTAAGTAAAAGTTAATTTATATTGCATGTAATTTAATAGAGCAATGAAAATATTGTTGTATGCAAACAGAGCCGAACCTAAATATATTTCAGTGATTTCGATACTACTGCTAGCAGCGGTTGGGGATATTAGTAAATTACGTTGCATGCATAGGGGTTATATCTTTGCTTCGCAAAATCTTTGGTTATATATTGTATAAAATAAATTAAATATACTTAATAAATACTTAATAAATATAGTAATTTTCAAATCCAGTTTACTCATAATTATTTTTGTTATCTATGAATGTTAAGAATATAGTCTGCTTTTAAAATTGTATATTTTATTCTAATTTTCTAGTTTATCTAGAATGTATATATTTTCTATATTTAAATAAACAGTTCTACTTAGAGAATTAGTATGTAGTATTTTTTATGGGATTTATGCGAATTAGCAACAACAAATTATAAAATAGTGAAAATGTGGTGGACAAGTGTGTCTCATGATTATTACATTTCAGTGCATGCTAGAACTTATATTTTTCAATATGAATTAATTCACAATAGCATATACATATATTACCATTATGAAATGCTATTATTTATAAACTAACGCTATTAACATTAAAGATAACATTAATTGATTATTGCATAGATAATAACTTTACATATGTCAGATATATATGGTAATTAATATTTTGGGTTTGTGTTGGTTACACTGGTTTTTATAGGTTTGTTTGATAGGTTTAGTTTAGCTACATTACATCCATACCTATTAAAACATATATAAATTATATATATATAGGACATTACTCAACGATCTTGTTAATTTATTCATATTATATATATATGTAATAAATAATTATTCATAAATATAATATAACTCATACTTAATGTTAAAGATACAATATTGTAATTATACATTCAATTAATATTATCTTTATCATAAGATGTTATGTAATAAATACAAATAACAATAACAAATAGCATCGAATAATGGTAATATATATGAATGTGAATTCAATCATATTGACAAAAATAATTTCTCTGCATATATTAGCACTGAAATGTGAAAGTTGTGAGACTCACACTACATTTTCTCAATGTTACACTTTTTGTTTTTACTTCGCATACAAACTGTTTATTATTAATGATGTCGTTACAAATATTGATAAAATTCTGTAATAAATTATTTATAAATTTCAACATATAATTATGAATAAAAATGTATAATTATATGTATTGTATGAATAATTAGGTTTATATAATGTAAAGATAATACTGAATAACATATGTACATTATTACAAAATGTTATGCATGAAGAGAATATCCTTAACAATAATAACCATAAAAATGTGATTATAAATATAATTAATTTGTTATTTAATTATGATGAATATTATAAGATATAATTATTCATTATAAATATAAATAGATGACAATTACTGATTTTTTACTATACAAGTTTGTTAAGATGAATAATATCAATGTTAAATGCTTTCTTTTGATAAATATGTATATGTGATTAATATAGATACAAATAAGATGTAAGGTGGTACTGCTTCAGTATGATAGATATGACTAACCAACATCACATCATTCTCAGTCTCCCTACTACTGTTCTTTCTGTGGTATTCCATCATTTCATTGAGAACTTCTACATTGTTATTCACTATTTCTAATTTTGATTGACGAACACTTTTCTTTTCTGTGCTTTCAATGTCCTAGTATAGATTATATATATTAATACAAAGTATTGTTAAATTTGATTTTTTTTAAATTATTTAATAAAATTGTTATTGTTCAAACAATAATGTATATAATCTATAATAATCTATATAATCTATATAATCTATAATATAATAATCTATATGTCAAAACTGAATTAAATTCAATTCAAATAAAATAAAAATATCTAAATTAAATATATTTTAATAACATTTGTATATTATGTGTTATTATTGTTTGTTATTTGAAATACAGAGATAATTAAGTTATATTATAAAAAATAATAGTAAATATGTAGGGTTACATTATAATAATAGGGTTACGATCAAAAAGGACGAATTGAGGTGCAAAGGTTAAATTTTAAATGCAAAATAAATTTGTATAGGCTCAATTTGGGATGATATGCAGATAAAAAAACCAAATAGGACAAAACTAAACCAATTAAACCAAATAACCCACAAATATATATACAAAATATATGTATATACTATTAACTCGGTTTTCAAATGTAACCTTTAACCCTCAAATCGTCCTTTTTGATCGTCTCACTAATAATATATAATAATTATTCACATATTAAACTTTATTGAAATCTATTAACTTTAAATTAAACTAAAAATAATTATATTAAAATTAAGATAAGAATTTTACTATGAAATACCTGATATTATAATATGTGTATTTAAAATGTAATAAAACATTAAAATGATATAAATAGAAACATAATTTAAAAAATACATAATTAATTTGCACTCTTATTACATTGAATAATAATTTGTTACTATTTATTCTCAAATATTTATGATATCATTTTTAATAATGAATGTATTATTTTTTAAATTCAGTTATTTCAAAAACATATATATCATGAAGTTTTTCCTATTATATTTTAATATATATATATATATATTAAGTATATTTGAACATGTAAGAAAATTAAAAATGCACTTTAAAAATGTGTACATTTTATATAAATGAGTCAATATTTGTTTTTGAATGTATGGATAATGTAATATTAATTAATAGTATAATTATTTGAATACTAGTATACATTATACTGTATACTAAATTAGATATATAATATTAACTATATGTAGGATTATATCATAAATTATAATTTATAAATGAATTAATTATTATATATATTATATATATAATATATACTTAAAATATAAGAAAATACAATATTATATAATTATTTATACTATGCAATATTACACAGTATAAATAATAAAGATATATAATGTATTATAGTGGCATATCATAAATTGATATTATATATTATACAATATAAACAATACGTGTATACACATAGATTCATTATTTACTATAGAAATAATGTTAAATAATTATGGTTCATTATTTCTAGAATATAAAACAATAGTATAGTTTGATAAATTTATATTACAAATAATGGTATGGATTCAAAATGGTTGCATTGTCAAAGTAACTTTTAACTGAATATATATATATTTTACATTCTGCTATTATAAAGATTAATCACAAATAATAATTTTAATAATTACTATTGGTTAGAAATAAGAAAACCTATTTTAATGATGATTTAATAAATACAAATATATTTAAATTTAAAGTTTATAATTACAATAATAATTTCAGTTTTTAAATAAAATTTGAATAAAATTGTATTAAATTATTTATTATCCTTCTATCTATTATCTTCACCTTTATTAAAATAATAATTATATCATTCTTACTATGCTAAATACAGACCTATTGGAATTACATTAAAACCAGAATTTTATTTTGGTAGAATTTTTTTATGGTAGATAATATTTTGTACTACACTTTTTTTATAATAAATTACATATACTTATATATAATGTTTGTTTAATATAAGTTTTTAATATATCAATATATTAAAAATTATAATTTATAATGTATATTTATCATATATGGTTTCATGTTAAATTTTCTATTACTATTTATTAAAATTTAATATAAATAATTTTAATATTGATTTCAGTATTATTAAGCATGGTAAAAAATATGAACTTATATATTGAAAATGGATCTACTTTATCGAATATGGCTGTATATTTTAAAAAAATGGTTCTTATTAAAAAATTTACTTTTATAAAAAAAATTATAAATTCAATTGTTATTGTATATATTAAAAAATGTACATAATTTTCATTTATAATAGTGATATATTTTTAAAAATTACATATAAACAAATATAATCTATTAATCTAATTAGAATATTTAGTTTGTACAGATGTAGTAGTAGTAGTAATAGTATTTATTTATACACAAAGATTAATATAATATTCTACAATGTGTTTTACTGTTTGTCGAACAGTTTACAGGTGTGGATTTAACGATCATCCGTAAAAATAATATAATAAAATAAAATAACATTCTTAAATATAATAATATAATAATAATATAATAACACGATTACATTTCAAAGATGGCGAAATTAGAGTAACTTATCTTATCTTAACAAAAACCTTAGTATAATGTTCATATCAATTAGTTATTTAGATCATAGTATTAATCCGTGAATGTACACCTAAATGTAACGACTGCCCCAACTATAATATATCTATATCTTTTACAACACAGATTTACAATGATCCCTCTTGTCTAAATGATCTATTAAATTTAAAACAATATTTAGATCCAAATTTAATACCTATCTATATTTCCCCTCTACTGATGTATGAATTACACATGAATGTCCGAATACTTAAAAAATGTAAATTTTTTAAAATAACAAAAATTTTCATAAAAAAAATAATATCTATATTTCGTAGATATTTTCGTAGATTATACATATGAGAGTTAATTTTCTCAATAAGTAAAACTGCTTCTATAATTAACTTGGCATTACCTAAATCTGATAATAATAATAATATTATCTATATTGACTTCATGAAAATAATTAGTATATTTATAATAATTAAAAATTATATTTTTATTGTAAATTAAATTCCTAGAAATATATATATATTTCAAAGGAATTAACAATTATTTATTACCATAATAAATTGTTGTATTATATAATGACTATATATAGATACACCATAACATAATTTATCATTGCTATTTTATATCTACACTATTATAAAATGTCCTATTGATTCTATGTTTAATTTTTTTTTAAATCTGATTTATTTCTACAAGTAAACAAAAATATATTTGACACATGTAGTATTCATAAATAGCATTCTCACACCATATTATCGTGTGGGGTTAAAGTGGTTAACTATGTCATGGTAGAGAGGGTTATATCATACAGGAGGTTACCATGCGATACGAGGATGGATATATAGCCTAGCTCCTATAGCTATCGTTGTTATAACTACAATGTCATATACTTATTGCTCAAACTGTTCCGGGTTGAACTGACTGATGGCTAACAACGTCTGATTGGTTGACCTAGTTAAGCGCGAAGGTTGTGCTATGCCTAGTGTGTTCAACCTGTTTCACCATAAGTTTAATGAGACGATTAGCAGCCTGCAGATCATCTGGATGTTTACTCTTCAGCAGCATCTCCAATGTTTTACTGGACTGTTCATCTTTAAACAGGAGATCTGGCTTTCTTTCCGGAAACTTCTGTACGTGTTTTATAGCCAGGTAAATAATAATATATGATATTTTAGACAAAATATGCAAACTGTATTTCATAGAGTGCATTGGATACAACTTAATAGGTTAAAATTAATGCGATATATTATATGTAGTACTAACTATATATATAATATTTGCACTAAATAGATATAATTATATATATATATATATATAAGATAAATACATGTCATCTATTCAATTCTTAGGGAGATAAGTAAATCTAAAGAATACTGCGATAAGGAAATATAGATGAAGATCTTGATACCTGATCGTGTGTTAATGGATCACTCTTAACGATGCCCTGTTTCTTTAACATATCGTAAGCTTCTATGATCTTTGCTTCTTTTCGTAGTTCCCGAGTCCAATTATACATGATCTCTATGCATTTATCTTTTATTTCTTCACTGGTCTGATTTCCTAAATACTACAATAAGTAAGACATTAGTAGAATTATGATTACTGATATTATTCCGCGATATATAATATACTTATTTATATATATATATATATATGGATATATAAGTTATATTTATTATCGAGAGATTACAAAATAATAATCTTATATATATATGTATAACAAAATTTATATATATCTACATATTTTATCAGGCAGCAAAAGTTTTATCAAAAAAAATAGGCACAGTTTCATAACATGCATAGTGTTATTTTTAAAGTATAAATTGACTATATTCCAAGTATATCAAGTATGTGATGTGAATAATCCCTAGTAATATGTATGGGCACAACACTGGTCGTATAATACATATATTTCTTCATCACCACTCAATATATAAATATAATCTAAGTAAACCTTGGGGGACACAATCTTGATCATTTCATTGAGGAAGCGAAACTTGCCTAGTTCTGTGTGAAAAGCAGGTCCACAAACTTTAGCACATTCTTCAAGAGTCTGAGTAAAGGATTTCATCTCATGCATTAATGATATTATATTAATGATTATTATTAGTTAACACTAAATTTGATTTGTTGTACACTAAAAACTAAAAAACTTATTCGTACAAATGAAAATATTTTAAAATTGAATTAGTAAGTTCGTTTTATTTCTACAATTCATATCACTGGTAAAATATGTATGATAACCACATTATTACTCAAAATCATAGTTATTTTCAGTTGAATTAACAAATAACTTAGAAGGGAGATATGAAACTAAATAACTAGCAATGTCGATGTAAAGATTATCCAATAGCAAAGGGGGCGTGGCATTCAATAATTCTACACCGGGGGTTAACCAATAGAGAGTAGAGAGCCTCGCGTTCAACGGGAGACTGTATCTTATGGGCGAGGAGGCGGATAGCATTAGGGGCTAGGTGACCATCTCTCTTCACTCTCTCGCAGAACAGCGTTACCATAGACCAGTTCACCTCCGACTTCAATGGGTTTGTAGCCTTCGCTGTGGGGGGGGGAGATGACTGGGTTAGGGGTAGTGATGTAAATGATGCTCAATTCTAAAGCATGATGCAGTCTCAGTTACCTAAAGTCTAAACTCGGGCTCGTTTTATTAGACTCTCGGCTCGGGCTCGTTTTTTTCCGAAAATGAAAGTTTCAACTCTGCATCAATAACCAAAAGTCTAGACTCGGCATTAAAAAGCTATGTATTATTTACACCACAAGATGAAATTTACATTATTATTCACTGAATCGCGAAGTTGGCGCAGATTATTTTTTTTAATTGATGTAAATGTGAAATATTTAAAAATTAGTCTTAAAATGTAATTTCAAAAAAGCATCATTTCAGCTCTGTAATGTTTTGTAAAAGTCTCAACTCGGCTCGGGCTCATTTGGCTAGAGTATCAGCTCAGCTCGGGCTCGTTTTGCTAGAGTCTCGGATTGGGCTTATTATTTTCCGAAAATGAAAGTCTCGGCCCGGCATCAAAATCTCGGCATCATTTACATCACTAGTTAGGGCTGTATGGGGGAGATGAGGATAGGAGCTGATGGGGATGATATAGGTGGGGTAAACATCAATATCTTTAGTGGGTTTGTAGCATCCATTGTGGGGGAGATGAGAGGGCATGAGAGATATCTGTTCCTAGTATAACGTGAATGCTATCTATAATTACACTGTAATGTTTCAGTAACAATGTTTCTACAATTAATAATTATGACATGAATCATATTACTATAATTAATTATAATAATATGATACCATATTACTAATACTAGTAATATTACATTACTAATTAATTATTTATAGATCATATATATATATATATATAGAGATATGATTAGAGAGCAAACTTGGTATATAGAATACGTTATATTTATAATAATATAATACTATTGTGTATGTAAGATGGATGAGTTTTAAATATAACCAGTACAGAAACAATGGTGGTTGGTACAGGTGTCCTAGAAATTGATTATTGATTAATTATATGTTACAACATATAATGCTGGGGTGAACTTTAATCAATATGTAATATATCATTTCTACTAATTGACATTGTTGTATTGGGATCAGAATATGTATTGTAACAAAGGGGTTTAATAGTATTATATACAGTTTAATGTAGTTACTTTAAAAGTGATATGTAAATATATGAATACATTTCTGTCAGACCTAATTATCTGTAAATTTACACTAAAATATTATCAAATTAAATTATAGTTTAAATATGTCAATATAAAACCGTTCATCTCTGATTTTGATATTATTTTGTATGTAATTAAATTGTAGTACACAAATTTAAAATTGTATATATTTAATATTATTTGTTTGATTTAATTAATAGATAATTCCCCAAATACAAACATGAATTTGGGAGAAGATTTTAGCCACCTTTTTATTAAATAAATAACAATATAATAAATCTATATGCATTTTTTATTAAATATTGTGTATCAATTAGTACGAAATTAGATAATGTGATCATTTATTTTGTTGCAAGCTTATAGCTTATTATAGTCAATAGAAAAGAATAAAATATATTATATTTATTAAAGATATTATAATGAAATACTTTCTTTATATAAATCAACACCGGTAATGATTCACCTTTATTACAACATTATAATAGTTTTTATTTAAATATGACATTTAAGGTGGCATAGGCGAAGTTAGTAAATCAGTATAATAAATAAATAAATTAACTTACTAACTAAATAGCCGTGTACAAATTATAATAAAATAATTTTTAATTTGTATTATGGTTTATAATAGAAACTTTCTATACAGTACAATACATGTGTTGATAATAATGATATCTAAATCGCATGTGTTTAGTATATGTAACATGAAATAACATATATCGCGGCATAGACGGCAAAGAACTGTACATTTAAACAACATACATTCCTTATGAAATGTATCGTGGTAGGTGGCTATCACAAAATACAACTAAACTCACTGATAGTTTCGTACTTCACAATATATTCGACTATGGGTTAAATATCCTATATATATATTATATATGTTTGTTTTAAGTTTCATCTCATATAATATGTAGGTATATATATATATTTATATAATATAAATTATATATAAATAAAGACTATAGAGAAATTAAGATAACTATAATATAAAATTTAAATACAATTGTTATAAAATAAACTAAATGTAATATGTTGTACGAGATTACCTCGTCCTAAATGATCTCCTCGTCCTAAATGATCTCCTCGTCCTACTGACTACCATATTAAGTATTCAGTTGATTATTTAATAATGTTTATAATTTATTAACAAGGAATTCAAATGTATGGATCTGATTCATAAAAATTACTCTGGATCTTACAATAACTAGCTTATATAAGAACAACTATAAACATATTAATATTATTAATAATTCAACTATTATACTCATTTAGTAACTTATTTATTTTAATATAATATTAATTTAATTATTAAATTTTAATATAATATTAATTTAATTAAATTATTATATATATTATAATAATATCATATATCATATAATATATAATATATATATAAAATTATAAATTATTATTATAATAATTATAAATTTAATTTATATAATAATTATAAATTATAATTTATAATAAATAAGTTATTTCAAGTTTATTCATTTAGAAATATCAATATTTGATTTATAATATTTTGCCTCAATTATTTGAAATTCAATATATGTTTTATTATATATAATTAATAATAACTATGTATATGATTATAATAAGCATACTATATATTTATTTAGTAACTAATGTATTTAAATAATTATCTTTATAATTGATTTATGGAGAAATAATATGACAACTATAAATATATAATTTAATGTAATCTATTAATATTTTAAATGTAATTATTTAATATTCATATTGTATAGATATTTATGTATCAATATTTATTGATTTTATAGAATTTTAATAAGATATATGCTACTAAATAATGATTTATACTTAGCAAGGATTCAAGAGTTTCCTCATCACAAGAAGCCATATTGATGGAGTATGTATAAGTTCATAGTTTAATACGCCTATTAAATTAGCAATAAAGATTATTGTATTTATAAATTCAAAGAATTCGCAAAATCTTTGATAAATTCAAATGTATAATTAAATATAATCGTATATAAAATTGAATATGTCTCGAATTATCATTAAGAATTTACCAAGCAATGTTAGTTTTAATCAATATAAATATTTCAAAAAATGTAATCTTAATATCTTATATTTTCTAATAAATATACTATAATTCATAATATTTAAAAATATTTTTGAACGATATTAAGAATTTAAAAAACAAATATTATATATTTAATATAGTATTATTCTACAAATGATACCATTCGTATAATTTATATCTTTTCTAATAATGTAACTTACTTATAATATTATGAGTATATTTGATACATTGAATTTGACAACTTTATATGTCATACATAACATTATTTAGCTACATAACAATTTTAACATTTTAAAAATCATTTTTAAAAATGATTAAAATGTTTTTATTATTATATTTAATATAATATTATAATAATTATACAAATTTATGTTCTATTAAATATAGGTTCGTGAATCATTACTTAGTAAGTTTTGAATAATACATATACTCTATAATTTATATAGTCTCCATATCGGTGACTGGTGAAGCAGGCCGCTGATATATTTAAGAGTTCAAGTTGGGCGGTCCTACTAATATATAAGAGCCGCCCATCGATGTAAATATATGTTACGCTTGTTTGCACACTCTAAAATATTCCATACGAGTAACATACATACGCTGCCTATGTTTATTATCATATTAACACAAATATATATATTATATATATATATATATATATATATATATTATAATAATTATATAATCATTATATATACCAAATACTAATAGATATCAATATATTTATATGTGAACTTACGTGCACGAGACACAATGATATACGTGTAGTGCACGTATATCATTATGAATCACCCACATACACATACACACACGCATACACACACATACATACATACATACATACATATATAGTATATCTGTTAATTACGTAATAGATTGTGTTGTGTTACAGAAAAATGTACATAAGTATTATTCATAGTGAAATTATAATAACCCATTACAATATATATATATATATATATATATATATGTATATGTATATATATATACTACGCATGCACTTCAGACAAAAGAAGATGGTTTACGCACGCGCTGCGAAGAGAACGGAATCGTTACGGACTGCTCCCTGAAGTACGGACCTAATGGAAAGTTCCGGTGTTTCGCGTTCGTCGGCTACAAACTGGACGCCGATGCCAAACGAGCGGTCAAGAATCTCAACCGTACATACATCAACACCTCCAGACTGACGGTTAGTGATGCTTTATAAACACATTGACCATTGTGTAATCACATTAACGAGTGTGTGCTTATAATGGTTGCTTAATAACAAAATGGTAACCATGGTAATAATAGTAACAACTGTACCATTTAGTACTATTACTACCATTATATTATTACAAATTTGTATGATAGCAGTAAAACAAATTTCTATTTATCATACTCATGGCTAAGTGGTAATGTATATAAATAATACATCAATACTAATAGATGTTTAATATCCCTATGTACCTTGATTAGCTCTTTATATAGTTTAATCGATGTTTATAATATTTAAGTAATAATAGAGCTACGAGCTTGATTGAATATCTAAACCCTTTCTATCATCATATTTAAAATATAGATTTCATATTATTATCTTAATTAACTAGATAATTTTATAATATAAACTATTGCTATCAGGGTTAGATTAAATTAGATTTTTTTTTTAAATCAAGATAATTTGATTTTTTTAAAATATAAATTGGATATGATTATCATAATTAAAATTAGCATATAATATAGATAATTTGATCTAAATCATCATTGGAAAGTTTAAATTTTAATATTACAATCAATATACCTTGAAAATTACAATACTGTATACCTTAACACAACCTTATTTGTGTTAAGATATACTGTATTAAGGTATAACCTTATCCTATATGTCCTAAGTCCTATATAATATTGTAAAGGAAAGAATAAAGTACTTACAACATTATTTTACATCATGATTTTGATTTGATTATCGTGATTTAAATCGGATTACTAGCTCACGGTAGATCATTAATATTATATTAAACATATTTGTGTAGTTCATCATACAATATTTAATATTGGTAAAGCTAAGTGCACTTTAATGATGCAATATTTGTATTTACGATTCAATTTAAATTCTATTTTACTTATATATATTTTATGTATTTGTGTAAGTGTGCGTTGTCATAAAAATTAAATATTTGACATATACATATATTATAATATTAATAAAGTACAAAATTACGTATAACATTAATTTAAAAATTTTTTATATTAATATAATTTATTCGATTATTTGTATGATAAATTATTTTAATTAAGCATCAAACTTTATTGTGAGCTTATAATGGATATCTACGAGGTCTAATACAAAATAATATTTATTGTTCTAACAAATAATATTTTTACGACTAGTTTACTACAAAATTATTTTATTGTTAAAATTCTCAATAAAAGTACTTTTAAAAAAAATATATATATGCATATACATGTATACAAATTACTTTTATTATACAACAAATAAATTTTGTGGTAAACTAGTCGTACAATTTTGTTTGTTAGATAAATAAATATATTTATTGTTTATTATACATCGTAGATATCCATTATAAGCTCAAAATAAAGTTTGATTATTAATTTTAAATTTTTACTTAATTTTATACGATAATGCACACTTACACTAATACATAATATATATAAGTAATATAGAAATTTACTTTGAATCATAAATGCAAATATTGCATCATTAAAGTACACTTAGTTCTACCAATATTAAATATTGTGTGATGAAATTGTACAATTTGTTTAATATAACATTTATGACATACTGTGAGCTAACTATAACATTTTCAAAAACGGTATACCCTACTGCATTGTACACATACTTTATGATATAGTGTGTAAAAGATACAGATTTTAATTATCTTGTTTTGTATTAAATCTTTAGATTAAATCCGACCAACCCTGATTATTATTATTTTATGTTATAACACCGTTTACATATGATACATATTACCAATACAAATATTGACAATAATGTATACTCTCTATATAGAGAGAAAGTATAACAATTAAAAAAGTTCAGTCGTCACTGAATATATAATATCACTCGTGTGTATAATGTAGTTATATAGGTTCGTATACATATATTTATACGTATACACACGTAGGTTGAGCTATGCAAAGACTTTGGTGATGGCAACAAACCACGAGCGTGGAGTAAATACAGTAAAGATAGTTCTGCATTCGCTGAACAAGTAAAGAGCGACGAACAAGCAGCTATTAAGAAGGTATGTCAGGCATAACCACCCGTAGGCTATAACGTAGACGTAGACGCACGTGTATACCAATTGGCGTATACACGTGAACAATATTCACAAAATATTATTAAATTCTTTTTATTTCTAATAAAATATTAAATACTTTTATATAAAAATAGTATAGTGAATTAGATTATAGTAGAGTGTTAAGGTACGTCGTGCATCGTAAATATCACGTCACTGATTACATAACAATGCCTACAGAAATCCAAGACGACGACGACTAAATCTGGCGGCCATGATAAAACTCTAGAAGACGTAAGTATGCGCGTGTATAGATGCGCGTATTACTAGTAGGACTAGGTTATGTTGATGTTTCGTAATGCATACGTTCACCTAACATATTGTAATCGTTCTATAAGTTACATAGCGTTTAAATAAAGCATATCTATCTAATAATAGCACACCCTCGAACATAGTGGGTATAAGCGTATTATAGGAGCTGTACAGGCATACCTCGCGCATGTATATATCATAGCATAGCGTGCTGATACACTATACGCGTGAAGCACAGCTCGAAGAGGACAAGGGCTTCAGCGAGTTTCTGGAGGCGCACAAGA
The DNA here is from genome assembly GCA_964019155.1 of Osedax fenrisi. NCBI lineage: Eukaryota > Metazoa > Annelida > Polychaeta > Sabellida > Siboglinidae > Osedax > Osedax fenrisi. The sequence goes on from OZ025241.1 coordinate 39,440,097, forward strand.
ACCGCACCGCTAAGAGCACGTGGAGTAATGACGACTCAGCGAAACAAGGAGGCGGAGTGGTGGTTGGGAAGCCAGCATCTAAAACAGCGACAGACGATGACGATGTAGGTCGAGAGAAGAAAGCATCCGTTAAAGATAAGAAAGTGAAGGAGAACAAGTCCGCCGCAGTCTCCGATCTCGACGTTAGTGACAGACGGACGATGGTCACCATACAGGTAGACATAGTGGTATCGCGTTCTACCTATACCCTCATTATCTCACCACATCAACACCGTATAGTAGACATAATGGTTTTGTGTATCCTATGTACACTTATTCTATTGAATATCTAACAATTAATGCTGCATAGGTAGACATAATAATATGCTGTATGTATACCTACATCATTGACTACCTAACAGTCACCTTTATGTAGACACTGCGTATGTAGACAATAGTAAATAATAAATACCTATGCTATTGGCTAGCTAACAGTGATTAGACATCAATGATCTACACTACAGCTCTCTCACCCGTGTAAATCACCACTTATCAAATGTATTAAATACCTATTCCTTCTCGTATAGCTTAGTTTTGAGCTATACTTATATGTTTTTATGCTGAATGATAATTATTACCCCAAATATGAATACAATAAATAAGATGGCAATGAAATACTGAGTAATATATAAGATTTAACATTTTTATAGGTAAAATTTAATTAAGTTTTCTTAGAATTAATAATTCATAATAAATTTGAGATTTACTCATGTCAGTTTGTAGTTTCCAATTCATGTTGGTATAATGACATTGGTATTGGTATTGGTATTGGTATCAAATTGGTATTATTTAATATAATAGATAATTTAGCTTTATTAAATATTAAATAGTATGTTTTGCTTAAATTAATTTTCAATTTATTTAATGATAGCTATGTAATGAGATGTTCTAAATACCTATTCCTTCAAGGCACTATTTAATATAGTTTATTGTTGTTCCATTAGATTACACCTCTAATACATAGTCATAGTACTAAAATCATATTTACAATACATATATAATAATAATTGAATATTATATTAACAGGAAACTCTTATTTGTTACTATATATATGCCAATAAATAAATAAATCAGATTTATTATTTCATATTGTACAGCATGTGATAATAACTAATAATTATTATTATCAATTATTAATAATTATTAATATCCACTCAAATTTACGACAAAGGAGAATTAAACTTATCTAAACATTACAATCATTCATAGCTGTTCATGCTACGTGTAAATTGATGAATCACCATCATCTACATACGATTACTGTGTAAGTTTCTAATCATCTCCTGCCCTCACGTTTAGTATCTGAAGAGTAAGGTGTCCAGATCTAATATAGATGAAGATGAAGACGAGGAGGATGAGAAGATTACTATCAAACAGGAAGTGAACACTAGCGATGATGATGACAGCTCTTCATCTAGTGATGATGCTGATGATAGCGATGATGCTGATGATAGCGATGATAGCGATGAAGCTGTACAAACAAAGAAAAGCACTAAAAGAAAGTTAGTCACCTCCAACAACAATAACAGCAGCAGCAGCAGCAATAGTGACAGTAGTGATGATGATGAGAAGGAGCAGGATGTTAAACCTAAAGTGAAGAAAGAACCTAAAGTGAAAAAGGAACCTAAGGAAGAAGAAAGTGAGGTCTAGTTAAATTGCATTCATTTTAGTTATTTCACTCAGACTTGTTTATTATAATACTTACTATTTCCTAAATTGTCATCCAATTTTATTATATATATATATATATATATATATATATTTACATGTGTATTTGTATATTAATATATTTAAGGGTATATAAATTCTTTATTTATAATTCATATTATTATTATATTTACAATATATATTTATATGTGTACTATTTCACAGGATAAACCCGTTTCCTATATATTGAACATGAAAGGAATACCTAATTCTTCTAGTATAGTTAGTATACCTACTTTCTATAGTATTAACACAGATTTTTCTATGGAAGATATAACACTTACACGGAATTGTATATTTCGATTGTATACCCAAAACATGAATAGCGCCACCTATAAAAGTTAAATTTTCAGATAAATGTATTGTTTAACATTTAAATTCGTATAAAAATATGTTTTATATTATTATTTATATGATGAAAACTAAGTGTTCATTACTAATATATAACAAATCAATAATATAATTTGGTTTTAAAAGCTATAAATATTTATGAGGTTAGTAAAATCTTACTTAATTGTAAATCTCTTACATGTAAATTAATAGAACAATGAAAACATTGTTGTATGAAAATAGGCAAGGGTTAATAGTAAATACATTGCGTAAAAATGGAGTGTTATATATTTGCTTGGCAAAATCTTTAGTAATAAATTATTACTAAATATAGGAATATTAATATTTATATACATATTAATATTCCTATATTTACTCTGGCTATTCCTAAATCCAATAATAATATATTGTTATTGGTATTTTATTTTGGTGGATATCTTTCACCCCATCCTGGAATGTTGATTAAATTTTCACTTATAACCATATGGCTCATATAACCATTACATGTTAAGGCATCCATAGTTTTAATGATATTCTAGCATTTATTTATACACAATTAAATAATATCACTTCTAAATATTATGTTATAATCTATTTTAATGGTCCGGACGGGGCTTAAATCCACACTTTATTGCTTGTGTGTTTGACGCCATAGCCAACTGAACCATGCACGCAGTTATATACACCATTATAATTCTCAGGAAACTATTAAGAATTTCTTCCAACCTATTCCCGTGAAGAAAGTGAAAAGAAATAACCTCAAGAATAAAGCTGCAGGTTTACATTAAAATGACTTCATCGAGCCTAGACTGCGTATTCAATTTAAATTTACTTATAATCTACACCTGTATCATACAGCTATGCCATGTGTCTGTATCATGTAATGCATGTATCACTTAGCTATATTAATTATGACATGTGTATAGTGTACACTCAGTATACCCCTTTCATGGTAACGTGTAGCTCCTGCTGGGGCAATCACTCTGCGATGTAAGCCTGTATAGTTAACACCTAATATAGCAGACTGAATAAGGGTAATGAATAAGGGAATGTTTGGTAACCTTGCTATCTATTACACTGTATACTAAGAATAGAAACTTAACTAACTTTCACTAGAATACTAACATAATATGTGTTGTGGTTGACGATGTGTGTTTGTGTTCGCTGTGCTAATGAAAATAACCTTTACTACTACTGCTATATCAATCAGCTCTGCTATATGCAATATATTTCTTGTTGGTGATCTACTTGTATTTCTCATAACTATAATTTTCATGAAATATAAGTAAATTTTGTTGATTCATTGTTATTTTTAAATATTAAATACTAATTCTGAATTAATAATGCATTTTGATTTGTATTTCACAATCTTTAGATTAGGGATGCCACTTTATTCTAATATTCTTTTATTAAAAACTAAAATTTAATACAAATATTATTCTTAATCGTAGATAAACATTTATATATATAATTAGATAATTCTTACACATAATTATATATCATATATTAAATATTACCTGTTATCTACTTGAAGGTGTTGCTCAAATTGAATTTAACAATGAGAAAGACTGGAACTCCGCAATGCGCAGAAATAAGAATTTCATAAGTAAGTATTCTATTTAAGTATTCGCTATTAATGATATGAATCTATACATTTCAATATAGTTTATATCTTTAAACAACGTCATGGAATAGTTATTTATTATTAATTGAATTAGCTAATAACATTTTTAATTATCAACTATAAATAGGATTAAAATCAATATCTTTAAGTCTAGTGTGTTTAATGTTTTATATATTGTGAATCAAAACAATTACTTGTTATGAAACACACGAATAGTTAACGATGAACACCTAATAAGTATAATTACGATACACACAGTGTTAAACATCACAACATATGCTCTTCTGGTTTGAAATTATTCTTTTAGTAGGCCAATTTGTAAAATAGATTATGTATGATGATTCGCGCGTGTCAGCATTAAAGGGTATTCGTGTCACGCTAGAATGATTCATCTATTACATAACTAATGTTGTATAAATTGGTCCAATGAAACCCGCTCATTTACAACGCCTGTATTCCATCACTACTACTGCATAGACTCCACAAAAATATACCTGTTCAAGTTCAAGAAGGAAGATGATGAAGGTATAGACAAACAGAAGAACGTCAAAGAATGGGTTTACATTGTATTGTTTATGAATAAGCAGAGTTGGAAAAAATCATGATTTTTTTAAAAAAATCAAAAAAATCAAAATCACATTGATTTTTTTGATTTATTTGATTTTTTTGATTTTTTTGATTTTTTTGATTTTTTTGATAGAATAAATAAATAAATTTATCAATACAAATTTTATATTATTTAATCAGTTTTATTTATTAGATTTATTAATAATAGTAATCCAAACTATTAATTACATTTTATCAAATTATAAAAAAGTTGATTTATAATCAAAAAAATCAAAAAAATCATGATTTTTTTGATTTTTTTGATAGAATAAATAAATAAATTTATCAATACAAATTTTATATTATTTAATCAGTTTTATTTATTAGATTTGTTAATAATAGTAATCCAAACTATTAATTACATTTTATCAAATTATAAAAAAGTTGATTTATAATCAAAAAAAATCAAAAAAATCAAAAAAATCATGATTTTTGCCTTCAAAAAAATCAAAAAAATCATTGATTTAATCAAATGATTTAAATCAAACAACTCTGTGAATAAGTGATGCTGATGTAATAATTATTTGTTCAATATTTATAATTAAGTCATTATGTAATAATTATATTTCCATTAAATAAAAATAAATTATCAAAATTATATTGTTATGATTCGTTATTAATGTCTTGCTTCCTTCAAATACTTGAAGTATAATTCCTTTAACTTTTATAACATTTGATATTTCTGATTATACAATATTTTTAAATGTTTATATCATTATAAATCTGTATTCAAATCAACAAGTGTTTAATTAAATTATTCAGGATATATTATCTATAAAAAACACTACATTTAATAATTTATTTATTATTTTATTTGCATAAATAATATATATATGTATATATAGCAATTTAATATGACAACATATACAACTATTATATATTACTGTCTCATAGTTAATTATCATATTAATATGACCCCCTGTATTCTATGCAACAGTGCAATAACAAAGCAGACGGACAAAGCAATAGAATAGATATCATTGATGCTAGTGAACAAGAGTCTATAGCTGAGGTTAGGCATCCTTATCAGTCAGAGATCTTATCTATTTATGTGTATTGTATGTGGATTATCTATTTATAGCTGTATTATATGATATTTCAATATTATTAATTTTATATTATAATTTAAATGTTTATGTTATTTTCTATTTATCTATTTCTAAAATATTAGTTTAGAATTTATATGAATATTGAGAAAAATCTGTTAAATAATTAAAAATTAAATATAAATGATATAATAATATACTGTACTATATGTAATTTAAGTCATAATGTAATAACTTTATAGATGATGATATAATATTCTACATAACTGATGATGTAATACCTGTACTAACGTAATGATGTAATACCTGTACTAACCGATTATGTAATAGCTGTACTAACTGATGATGTAATACCTGTAATAACTGATGATGTAATCTCCTCAGTCAGGTAGAATATTCGTCAGGAATTTGGCGTACTGCTGCAAAGAAGAGGATCTAGAAGTGCTCTTCAAACCATTCGGTAGGTGACCTATAGAGATGTAATTACTACTTCCTGTTCCACTATAGACAAAGCATAATAGTTTACCTTGAGGGATACACAAATCATGAGATTGCGCTCTTTTTATTAAAACATCAATATTGATTTGTATTTAAACCTCCAGTGATATTTAGTGATACTTCGCGATGTGTAATTTAGTTTAAATCTATTACTTGCACACTTCTATTTAAATAATACAACTTGGCCTTGCTTCAAGTAAAATCATTAAGGGGATATCATCATGGGACGGCCAGTTTGTTGAATTTACATGTATAGGGTATTGCCTCCGCTTATTCAGTGTTTCAAAAACATCTTTATTGAATTTAAAAATTGTTTTTTTTGTAATATAAAAAGGATATTTATATCTATAAAATATATGATAGAGACAATAAAATAAAAAAATATTAATTATAAATATATTTTACATGTATAGACCATCGTAAAAAGAAAATGGATAATCAATTGATGCACGCAATGAATGTAAAAAATAGATACGAGAATGGCACATATAATCATACATATGTTATTTATATATAACAAAATAAATTAGGTAGATCGCTTCAGTACTTTTATCTAAACACTCATTTCTTTAAGCAAACTAGCAACAATATTTATTCCAGTAAAACAAATTTGAAAAGTCAACAATAAATAAATCAATAAAATTCAAATAAATTATAAAGTGATAAAATTATACATTTATCTAATATAAAATCAATACTAAAATGTAATAGTTTTATATTTTCTTATAAATATATAAATGTTATTTTTATAAAAATGTATATATATTATATATTATATAATAAGTGTAGTACCTATATAAATGATATTTGTTTATTATATCAGAGTGTAATAAAATTATGTATTCAGCTAATATAAAATCAATATTATAAAGTAATAGATATGTTTTCTTATCTATATATAAATGTAATATTTATATATTAGATATAAAACATTATATAACAATTTATATTAGTTAGGAATGTAGATTTAAAAAAAAAAAATTATTTTTTAAATAAAATAAATGTAAAAAATCCAGTTTTAAATTTTTTTAAATTATGATAATATTATATATAAAACATTATATAACAATTTATATTAGTTTAGAATGTAGATTTCAAAATAAATAATTTATTTTAAAAAGGCATGCTTTAAAAGATGCTTTTTATGCTATTTTATGCTAAACTGATTCAGTTTTATTTTTTTTTAGTACATAATAAAAAAAAATTAATTTCTTTCCAATTATATTGAATTTATCCATGGATATATCCCCTTAATATCTGAGTACTTAACCATGTATAAAAGTCACTTAATAACTGCATGTAGCATAGTTTTTTAACTATGTACTGAATGTACAATTTTTTACTAGGGTTAAGGTTCAAGTTAAATATAGATAATTACATATCTTGTTTCCTATTGACTATGTAAGTAGAGAAATTACAGAGTGCTAATTAGTACATTATACGATGACAACTGACTACAATTGTTCTTATTCTTATTTTTCTTATTGTATAGATCACTAAGTATTATATAGGGACTAATATAGTCCACCCTAAATAGTACCTCCATATCAGACCTTTACTAAGTATGCCCCCCACACATATAGCCTTGTTACTAAGTCCCGCCCCTCTCACATCACATGACAGGTCCCCTAACAGAGACACACCTCCCTATCGATAAACAGACCCGCCAAATAAAGGGTTTCGCTTTTGTTACCTACATGATGCCAGAGAATGCACACAAGGCATTCACCAAGCTCGATGGAACTAGTTTCATGGTCAGTGTGTGTATGTGTGTATTAGTAGTAGTATACTTTATTTAGTCACACAATCCAATTTTAAATAAATTATTCGGAAGTGATATATAAAGTTATGGCGAAATCCATAATACAAAATAAAATAATAATAATAAGAATTAATCATTTAGTATATGCTATAGAGTATATTAAAGTGCAGTTCATAAAGTTAGTTAGTCAAGTTAAAGAAAGTATCTATGTAGTTTGTATTAAAATGTTGTCAAGTTTTTTTTTCATTATTTATAGTTCTGGGGAGTTAATTCCTGTGAGATGAGTAGTTAGTCGTTTAATTTCATTTTAAAAGTATATTATTTGATGATCTAAAGTTATTTGTATCTCTAAATTAAATAAATTCATTGATATATGTAGGAATTTTAGTATGTATTGCAGTATATATAATATTTAGAGTGTTGTAAATGGATCTGTGTTTAAAGGTAAGCTAGTTTAGTATTTTGTCGGTATATGTAGTATGTGTTCATTTTGGAAGCTTAAACAAGTCTGCAGGTTTGATTTAAAATGTTGTTAAGAATTTGTTCTTGTAGTTTAGGTAGTGCGTTATAGTAATCAAGTTTCAATATTATTTAAGTGGGTGTTAATATCTTGAGAGATGTTCGATTCAGGAGGTGTTTTACATAATGTGTTTTATTTGTTTTAACTAATATAGTTTATTGTTACATTGTTGATGAAATTTGATTATTTAAAGTGTTAATTATTTAAGTTTTTATCTAGTTATGTGTGTGTGTGAGAGTGTGTGTGTAGTATATCTTATTATAATTTACACCCCTTTTGCAATATTAATGTTGTTACCTATATCTCTCAGGCATTAGAAATGGGTATACTGCTATTTTTATAAATCTGCATTGTCATTTATTTCACCATTTGAATTATATATATTGAGAATTTATTGAATTCAATATATTTATTTAAATATAATACAATGATATATTTTATAATTTGATATAAAAAATATGTGTAAAATAATTTTAAATATCTGATTATTATATACATTTTAACCTGTTAACTTGTGCCGTCGAGTCGTATCTGATCCCTGGCGACATCAATGACAGCAGCTCTCCAACTCCTCCTACATCTTGAGGCTCGAATCAATGTTGAAGATAGTTCCATAGAAGTTTTTCTTTATGCTATCAAGCCATCTTTGCTGTGGTCTCCCTCTGCTTCTATAACCCCCCATTCTTCTTACCATCACTTCATATTCCATTCCGCCTGCTCTTATAACATGGCTAAAGTAACATAATGATGCCTTGACTATCCTTGACTCAAGCGTCCATTCTGGTTTTATATTATCAATAACCCATACATTTGTCTTTTTGTCGATCCATGTTTATACATATAATTGGTTTATTCACATATTAAATTACTTGTATATTAAATATATATTAATTTAAGATTGTGTAATCTTATATAATTTAAGATAATTATTTATAAAATTTATATTTAGTCATTAAATGAAAATATTTAATAATTGATATTATATAATTTATTTTGTACTAGGTTTGATACAATTATTTTATAATACTACTTGGTAGATGTATATTTGTATACTTTTAATCAATTGGTTTATTTTAATAGATATATCATAATTATTAAAATAATTGTGAATCATTATATTTATGAAAGCTGCTTTCACACCAAAAATATAGCCGAATAGCGACTGGATTTGTATAGGCTGATGCTGCTTCAAATTATTTGTTTAAAACATTTATTAAATATTGTATAATTCAAAGATTTAAAATTTGATAATAGGTAATTTATATATACTCGTGCATCTTATTCGTGCATCGACCTGCTCAGTATCAGTTTGTAATCATAGTCTCCACACATAAACTGCACAAGTTTGATGTTTAACGAGAAACAGCTGTTTTTTTTGGTGTGAAAGCAGCTTAAATTTTAAGTGAATTTGAATTTTATTGAAAATATCATTTATCAATGTAAACACAATGGCAGATTGTTGTTCAAATTGGTCAACAAACTTTATCTCCAATTGCAGTCTACTTAATTATAATGTCTATAATATCTTTCTTATATAATATAATATATTATATAATATAAATAATATATAACTTAATTCGAATTAATTACAAAATTTAAATAGAACATTTTTTAAATATAATAACTATGATATTCCCTTAAGGGGACGCGATACCATTGATTTTTTCGGAAAAAAATTTCAAATGAATTTCAAATTTTTTTTAATGTAAAATTATAATATTTCAAATATTATCTTTAAAATGGTGTTTAAATTATGTTCATTACATTATTCATTTTGATTATATTATATTATTTGTACCTGTATAATCATATTGTTTATATTCATATATTATATTTGAAACTTGATTTACTCAGAATAATTATGTGTGACCAATCATGCTGACATAACTAGTATTAACTTTTGTACAATTGAATATTTTTTCTTCATTTTTTCAATATTTCAGGATAAAACCTGTAAGATTAAAATTATTTGTCAAAATTAAAAAATATATATTTAAAAATTTTTAATTAGCAATTTAGTTGGAAAATTAAAATTTTTTATCAGATATTTCAATTATTTTTTTTAGAAACGTATAACATAAAGATGTGTAAACATCTATAAATTTCAACATATAATATACAAATATGGAATATTATTAATAGATTAAAAAAAAAAGAAAAAAAAAGTGAATATTTTTTGAGTTAATAGATTTCTAAAAATAGCATTTTTTTCGTATCTTTTACATGTAAAACAAACGATGGTATCGCGTTCCCTTAACTAATGATGTTTAAACTTTTATACATGTATTCTCAATATACTAATTTGACAAAATCTCCTTTGTAATACATCTTAACATCTACATCTACACTTCATATTACTTCATATCACTTCACTAATAAATTACACCCACACATATCTAATACTAACTCCCCTCAATGCCATGTCCTTCAGGGACGTATGCTGCATCTGATACCCGCTAAGCCTAAGAAAGAAGACAGTCTAGAATCAACAGGTATGTGTGTACTCCGCACTAGTAATGTGTGCATTAGTAATCTAGTTTAACTCTTATATAATGTTACGTTGTTAGATAATATCTTCATATTATGATTTATTTGTATTTATAACATTCTTATTACCAATATTTCATGATATAGAAATCAATGTATTTATGTGATTTAGCTTCAATTCATAGTTATTATTAAATATTGTATGATATTACTATATTTAAAATAGTATTGTTCGCTATAGATCATTACGTTATAGTACATTCGATGACGATGATGTAATAGAACATGATTACATAACCGGTGTTGTTGTTTACAGATGACATGTCATTCAAGAAGAAGAAAGAAGCTGAACAAAAAGCATCGGCTTCGAGGTGATCATGTGACACCATGTTGTTTAGCATAACTACAGCATAGCTAGCACAGTATATGTGTGTGTGTGTGTGTGTGTGTGTGTGTGTGTGCTACCATCACTATATACATAGACGGGTATCTGAGAAGTATAGACTATGTTTTATAAATAATTATGGACTACATTTAATAATTTGTTATAATCATGTCTAATCTGAATATAAATACAATAGAAAATAACAATAACCTCATTGTGATGAAGAAGTGACCTCTTGATATGATATAAGATATAAATAATATATTAAACATGACAATGTTAACATAGGTATTGTATTCATATGTATTACACATATGCAATCTTGATTAGTTTCACATTCTTTATACACATATATTAAATTATCTTTTCATATTAATCTATATATTCTTTTCTTAGTGTAATAACCATTTATATTTTAATTAACAATACATGCACCCATATTAACCTGTCACTATTGTTCTATTGTAATCATGCTAACAATATCACTGATGACATAATAGTTCACACAACTGGAACTCTTTGTTCCTGGGGCAGAACGCAGTGGCTGAATTGATGGCTCAGAAGTACCAGACCAGTAAAAGTGAAATACTTAACTCGGTTACCTATCCCAATACACCCTTATTTAGTTAACAACCTCATAATAATAGTTAACATGAAGTGTAATAATAATTAGTAGTAATATATGTTAATCTTGAATTAAATATTTATAAAATATATTGATTCTACAAATGTGAAATTTATATATATTCAGTATATATAAGTCTTTTAAAACAGCCTAACCATGTGTGACTAACTTAAGATACCCTTGACCTCAGGAAGGGGGTACCAGCGCAGGGGTCAGACTAGCTCTCGGAGAGACACAGATTATCTCAGAGATGAGGGAGTTTCTTGTTAAGGAGGGTATCGCCCTCGACTCCTTCAGTCAGGTTAGAGTAGTGATATCATTATTGTGATGTAACTCTATTAATAATAGCGAAGTAATAATGTTAATAATAGTGATGTAATAATGGTATCAATAGTATCATGATAAACTCAATGATGTATTAGAGATGAACCCCTATTCAAGTAGTAATGTAAGGAATAAACAGACTATCACAACTATATGTATAGGGAATATGTTAGCTATACAGCCTTGATAAATGCTACTTATTCTGTATTTAAAATAATCAATAATTATAATCCGATAGTTCATAGGTAGTTCAAATTTCAAATTATTCAGATCTCTAATATGAATAAATTAACCTATAATTTCATGCACAGTACAATTTATACCTACTACACCATCATTTATAATACTAATATATATAACATAATATTTATATACACATACATTATATATACATACATAATATATATAACTAATATATATATATATAGTCCTTTTCTGTATCTTTTACATGTAAACGAAAAACCCGTGCCGCGTGCCCTTAATATTTAAAGTCCGATATATCATAAATGATACTGTATCAGTCCAGTATCAATGACCTAAAGTCCGAAACTGGGTCTGAATGACAACACTAGTATATGTGTGTGTATATGTATGTAATAATAGAAAAGATTCAATCTTATGGTGAAGCCCTAAAGTAAGAACAACACAACTGTATAATATTAATAACAAAGAAAGGAGAAAACAACAATTTCTTCTAATAAATAAAACTAATTATTATTATATATATATACGGTGATATATAATGACATTGATGTACTACGCATGCAGGCGGCGGGAGAAAGAAGTAAGACTGTGATGTTGGTGAAGAACTTGCCCGCGTCCACCACCAGGGAAGAGATTGTAGAGTTGTTCTCTCCGTCGGGTCGACTAGGGCGGGTGGTGCTGCCCTCTAGTGGGGTTACAGCGGTCGTAGAGTTCCAGGAACCCACCGAGGCGAGGTCCGCTTTCCGTAGCCTCGCCTACACCAAGGTTATTGTGTTTACGCGACCTTTAACCCCTTGCCGTGTTATCCTCCCTCGTATACGATTATTATCGTTATTTAAATACTAAATCTAAATTTTAATCTAATATATTCGATTACATTGATTTATTTTTTTCAGGCAATTATGAAATTATTTTAATTAAATTAAAGTATCTCAATAAATTGTACGTACTAAAACTTTTATAGTTTAAGTATATTCCGCTGTACCTGGAATGGGCTCCGATGGGAATATTCACTAAAGAGGCTAAACCAGCTAAAGATGAAGAAGACGATGATAATGATAAGGTATTTGTAGGCGATCTGCTATTATATTATAACGGTAATAGCTGGCACAATGTATAACACTCTTATAATGATCTAACCGAGCCCTTGTTTACCACCCTATCGCAGCACTTCGAGGGGGAGGGTGTGTTTATACATATCATGTGACAGTTATTATAACACTGTTTAATAGAGAACAATCACCTGTATTGTTTAAATTGTTCCATTATATTTCATATCTATAATGTTCATATGTTATTAGCATGAATTCATCACAATTATTGTATCTTTCAAGATTAGAACTCACAGCTATAGCCATATTATGTTCATGAGGTTAACTCTCTACTATTCAAACCATTCAACATATCAACTAATATATATTTGTAGTTTAACTTTTAAAGTAGCTAAATTAATGTTTATTTCCCTCTATTCTATTTAAATAGACCAAAAATCACCTATATCTGAATTGTTTGCATATCTACTGCATAAACCAAGCGAATAATGCGATAATTCACCCAGTTTAACTATATATGTGTTAATGTACCAGTTATAATATTGATATTATATTCAATCCTTCATAAATGTTGTATAGCTTTAATTAGGGTACATTTTAATGTAAAAAGGATGGGTTCAATTCCATTAAGCACGAAATATTATAATTTATAAAAATAATAAAATATTTATTTATATATTAGTGAATATAACTTGAATAATAGTGGAGAAATATTACAACTTTTTGAGCAATATATTTTTATTTTAATTAAATGGTATTTAATTTGTATTAAGTATTTACCCATACACGAGCCTAGTTAGTTTGATAATTGTAATGGGTATTGTCACAGCAATTAACTCACTGACAGCTAGACTAGGCAATACATAACCCAGTACACCTACTACTATCTCAGTCGTTACATAACCCAGTACACCTACTACTATCTCAGTCGTTACATAACCCAGTACACCTACTACTATCTCAGTCGTTACATAACCCAGTACACCTACTACTATCTCTTAGGCTGGCTCTAGTGACAGTGACTCCAGTAGTGAAGATGATGAGCCAGTACCAGACAGTACGCTGTTCATTAAGAATCTTAACTTCGATACCAAGGAGGACACGCTCTTCAAGGTCATGTTCTTCCCTCTCAACTAACATCTTTAGTAACCATTATACACTTTCCACGATTCAATTGATCCTGGTGAATTATTCATCATTTACAATTTCATCTTGCCTCATTTATTCTTGTATATTAATACAAATGATAATACAAAAATTATATGCTCTGTTTTAACTAGATTATATTGTATTATATATATATATATATATATATTATATATTTATATGATTATTAAATTTATAAATATGCTGACATATATTTAATATTATATATATATATATATAATAAATCTGAATTTATAAATCTACATTTTTATGTTAATTAATAAGAATCAACAATTAAATTAACAATACTCATTTTCACATCTGTTATCTATATTTTAAGTATTACACTAATATAGATATTAATCTATGTTACTCTTATACACATATTTAATCATTATTTCAGTATTCGTATTATTTCTAAATTATGACTTGTATTTAGAATAGTAATTGTTTAAATTTATTATTATTAAAGTCATTTTTATTTATTTAGAATAGAATAAATATGAAATAAAAAATATAGTACAAAATTATTTTAAAATTGATATCCTTTTAAATAGTGAAATTTCTAAAATAATTTTTATTTATATTACTTATATATTATACGATATTTAATATCCACTTATATATATATTAATTTTAATATGTTCTAATAATTTACAGATGTTTTCTAAATGCGGAAATCTAAAAGGAATTTCAATTTCCACGAAACAAGATGCTAAAAATCCAGGTTTAACATTATGTAATCTATATTATGGTTAGGGCTGTGGTACCAATAAATCACATGCGTATGTTATTAATTTATTTAATAACTAATTCCACTTTTACCCTATAATTTCATATGATAACACTACGAATAATTAGATATCAAGTAAATTGATAACGCATGCAATACATTCCGCAGCCTGTTATGATCTTTACATTTATGAAATGCATGGTACCTTGTTATTAAACCTTTACATACATTATTAATACACCAATCATCTATAGGAAATACATTATCCATGGGCTACGGATTCGTACAATATAAGAATGCCAAAGATGCTAAAAATGCCATGAAAAGATTCCAACACAAGGACATCGAAGGACATAAAATTGAATTGAAAATATCGAACCGAGCTACGTTGTAAGTTTTACTAGATCCTCCGATATCATTGAATCATAGAATTAATAGTGTAGTTTAATTTATATCTCATTGAAATTAAAAATGTTAATTAGAATTTAATGTACGACATCAATTAGATTAATTCCATTATGATTATTATGTATGGTGGCTTATCCTCATTATCGTTCACACACCGTTAACAGACAAAACAAGAACAAGTCGTCTAAGAAGCGACAAGATACCACCAAGAAGAGGAGCAGTAAGATCCTCGTCCGTAATATCCCCTTCGAGGCCAAGACTAAAGAACTCAAGGATATCTTCGGGTAACGCTACATTCATATTAGCTGAGCATCGCTTAAGGGCATGTCACAGTGTACATTTCTAAGGATGTCATTTCTACACTATTTTCATGAATACTTATTTTAGATATTACAAATATTATTTTCACCACAACGAGGGGTATGACATCCCTTCAATTGTTTCCTAACAGCTTATCTCCATACTGTTATTCTTTGTGTTTTTTATTTATTTTTCGTTTCACGTGCATACAAAATATCTATATTTTATTGAGTCAATAAATAATACTTGACCCCGTTGACCTCCCATCTCCAGTGTATTCGGAGAACTGAAGTCTCTGCGCATGCCGAAGAAACTATCCGGAACTGGTTCGCATAGGGGTTTCGCCTTCGCTCAATTTCACTCCAAGAAAGACTCCAAGGTTAGTGTATATACACTGTACACTGTGTACTTTATTCGGAAAAGTCACTAAATTTATTTATTTAGAGAATTTTAAGGAATTAGAAACAAAATGGAAATTCATTTCTGGATTATTTTATATTGTTTATGAATGAATCATATAATATATATACTAACCTGACCCAAAGTTGTTCGGTTCTTGATTATTATTACTGCTTATCTTTAAATTTGTTCCTAGCTAATATTTTCTAATTCTAACTGTATCTGAGCCAGAGTTGTTCGTTTTCAAGATTAATTCTTAGAATCTTTGGTAAAAATAAAAAGTTTTTTTTTTTAATTGACAAATATTTAAAAAAAATATTTCAACATATTAGTTGACGTACCCGACCTGGTGTTGTTAGGTTTTTGATTGTTTGCCTATTTATTAATTATTGGTATTCCTGATTCTTCATTGCTAGTATATACAATAAATAAATTGTAGTTAAAATACAAACGAATGTAGACAAATATTTTTTTTTATATTTAAAAAATTAGTGGTAAAATATTTTATAAATACAAATATTTTTTATATTAAGAATTATTACAAAATATATTTTATTTAAATATATTCTACTTTATTAGAACCGTGTCATTATATATTCTATATGAATCTGAATCGATGAATCAAATATAATTTCTAAGTTGTAGTGTTAAGTAATACTATATAATGTAAAAGATACGCCCACCTCGAAACCTGATTATATTTTGTAGAACCATTTTCCTAATTTTTTTAACATTTGATTTATAATATGTGTATTATATTAAATAGATTATTTTAAATAATTATCAATGAAATGTTATTAATTAAATATTCTGTAAAATTAATATCATCCATAGTTTATAATATGTTATTTTATTTTTAATATTACTTTGAATTTTAATTTTCTATAAATTCATAAATTATCCATAATCTCAAAGAACTTTGATATTATTATATTTTAATATAAATTAATGTAAACATTTGTTGTATTGTATTAATGGTAATTTAATTTTTATTATTAAATGAATGGATTTATTTTTGAAGCTACAATTAATATATAAAATTAATACGTTTATTTAATATTAAATAATTTTATGATTTGTTAAGAATATTATTTGTTATTTTTATAAATTCAATTAAATATTAATATGGCTTAAAGGCGTTTCACAACAACTCAAACGCAATTATTAACTCTAATATTACAAAAATATTCACGAAAGAAACAATCTTAGCCAAAATATTACATTTCTAACTCATATCATGGAAATATACTTGATCTATACAATAGCACCTGAACATAATAATATAACTCAATCAGACATATTTTCTGACCATTATGCCTTGAATAAAATTCAAGATAAACATTGCCTATATAAAAGCACTGAAACAGCCCTAACATTTATTGTCAACGATCTCTTACAAAGCAAGACACATAGAGCTCATCTAGTATTGTTAGATCTACCAGCAGAGTTTGATACGTTAGACCATATTATACTAATAAATCGTCTTTATGATATTGGTATTATAGTAGATCCAACGTACTAGAATCAATCAAGTCCTACATCTCAGAAAATAAAGCAACAGTGAACAGCATTAATGAATATTTCTCAACAGAAAGATCCTTATAATACGGAATTCCCCAAGGCTCTGTTATGGGGCCTATACTATTTAACGTATACATAATACCTATTTTTAAAATATTTGATAAATATAAACTAACAAAATACCCCTCATATCAGCCAGTGAATTACAATTATATATTGAATATTCATCTGAAAATTAATTTACATTAGTAAAACTATTAAATGAATGCATTAATGAATTCACTGAATGGTTTAATAGTAATACATTAAAAATATATCAAGAAAAAAAAAATTATATTTTATAAGTTTAACCTCAAAGTATATCAAACGATAATAATTTCATTACAATAAATAAACATAATACAAACTATCATATGGGGAAAAAAAATCTCGGAGTGTTAATATGATAGAAGTGTTAATTGATAATAATCTTAATATGTTAAGTTTCATAAACGCAAAAGTCAAATCAGCCATCTATCAATTGCATACTATTAGAATCATAAGAAAAACAATAAATTGTAATACATATAAATTGCTAATTCAAAGCCTAGTTATATCTATATTGGACTATTGTAACATACTTTTGTATTATATAAAGTACCACCAATATTAATCGGAATGATGAATCGGTAATCAGTATAACTAATGAGACAACAACACCTACTACGAATTCATTTCCGCATTATTTATAATTTACTGATAGTCTACACAAGACAACGATATACCTCACGAAATTAATAAAGCTGTATGAGAGTACAGAGACCACATAATCTACATCAAATTGAAAGTAACACGACAAAAGAATCGGCATATAACAGCAGAGCATTTAGTATAGCGACACCTATCGAGTGAAATAAGCTCGATATTGATTTAAGATCTTGTTAATCAATATCATCATTCAAGATATTATTAAAAATTCCTTTATTTATAAGGTATTTTTTGTTATTTAACATATCACGAGCATATATTACCATTTTATTTTTATCTTATATTACAATTTTATTATAAACACATGTTAATTATCATTTAAAAAGTGTATAAACTCATATATAAAAATGAATTGTTTGTCATATTTATATATCAAAAAATTATTTTAAAACAATCTGATTTTTATTTTTACTAATTATTATTAATTATTACTAAAGCACAATGAAAATATTATACAAGTATCAAATGTTATTCATACATTTATTTGTATACATACGCACGCACACACTGACACATGCGCATACACTCATCATTATCTACCAGAGAGCTTTCAACGCCCTCTGTCACAGTACACATTTGTACGGGCGACGTCTTGTCTTGGAGTGGGCGGAGGAAGAAGAGGATATCGATGAACTACGTAAGAAAACTGCTAGCCACTTCCGCGATGGTTTGTCTATAGTTATCTCTCATGTGCTGATATTATACACATACAGTGAAACCTCTCTATAAGAAACTGGTTTTTTTCAATAATTTTTTTCTTATAAAGATTTTTTACTATTTCAATGATTATAAGAATTAATTTATAATTTGAAATTCATTATATAAACTATAGGTTATATATATAGTATATTTATTTATTTAAAAGTAGTAATAAAAAGAATAGATTAGGAATATGAATTATTTAAAATTGTTTGCTTTAAAATAATTGTATCTGTACTATTCTTAGATAAAATATTATTAGAGTCATTACTATTTAATGATATAATAATCTTTATTTATTAATTTTAATACATTTGGTTAGGATATGCAATAACATTTATTAATTAATTTTAATAAATTCAAGGATACAATAACATTTATTAATTTTAATTCAATGTGAGCTATTTATGTAATATAAAATATTTGTAAAAGTGGTTTCACACCAACTCAAACGCAATTATTAACTCTAATTATTAGAGTTTAAACTATATTATTTAAATCTACGTAAAAGGGGTTTTACACCTAATTATTAGAGTTAATAATTGCATTCGAGTTGGTGTGAAACCCCTTAGAAACAAAAATATCTTATATAATACAAATATATGATAGAAAATTATTAATTAATTTCTATAATTTTTGTCAATATACAATACTTCTATTTATTTTTATATATAATTATTTGTTATACAATAAGTTTCTTATAAAGAGGTTTTTCTTATGTAAGATTTTCGTATAAAGAGGTTTTTTATATGGAAAAGTTTGAATTCCAACTAAATGTGTGACAAATTTTCTTATAAAGAGGTTTCTTATAGAGAGATTTTACTGTATATGTATAAATAATATATTATATATGTATACATTTAATTAACTTATAATAACTATAATAACTAAAAATAATAGATTTAATTTTATAAATAAATATTTCATTTTTTGATTTATTTTCAGATATTTTCTTCTATCGTATACTATTCTAGTAAATTATTAAAATGATTATACATTTATTATTAATTTAATTATTATACACAGAACCCGCAAATAAGAAATTAAAGAGATCAGATTTAATGGATACATTAAATCCGGAAAGAGAGAAAATGTAAATAAATATATAAAAAACTACTTATTATTATAATTAATATATATGATTATATATATATATTAGATATATTTATGAGTTGTTTACTGTTTAGTTATTTACTTAGGTAATGGCAAATTCTAATATTATATATATATATATATATATATATATACAATAATATAAAATACATTATAATTATTATGTGTATTAATTTATTTCTTGCAAATATATATATATATATATATATAAATATCTATACAAATAATTTTAATTGATGTAAAAATACTAGTAATAATAAATTAATATTTTTTTTTATATTATATTAAATATTTGCGTACAAATTTAATTTCTTTTAAATATGATTATTATAAAATATACTATTTTACTTGTAATGCAATTCGAAAAATAAATAAATTATTTGTATTGTTTAAATATGTATTTATAATCTATTTTAAACGTGTTTATTTAGTGCAACAATTTTCTATTTTTAGAATAATAATATTTCAAATAAAAAGTAATATAATGTTAAATATGTTAATATAATACTCGTATATAAATATAATATTCAATAATATGTTATAAAATCAATACCTAGATTGAAAATATACTAATAAATGTAATTGATGATCAAGACACTTTCAGTGGTTCTCAACCTATGGGGAATGAGCAAGTCTTTCGTAGATTTTGCTCTTGGATTTAAACATTTTTCATGAATGCACGAATTTCATAAATTCTATATCCAAAAATTCATGATTTATTGTAAATTCGTGCATAATATATATATATAACCATTAAATTATTTAATTTTCATAATTTATATTATATAATATAGTGTAGAATATATATTATAGACTATATACAAATTGAATGAAAATAAACTGTATTAGTATATTTTAAGAAAGTATCTGTTTTAGTTAAAAATTTTCTGTTTTAATTAACCAAAGATTATTATTTATAAAATATTTAAAATATCATTAATTTTATTTTATTTACTTTATATGATGTATAATTTTCTCGAAACACATGAAATAAAATACGGACTAAAAATAATGAAAGATATCCAGAGTGAAATTTAATAGTGTAAATTCTCTAGTAATTACTGTAAAAAATATAACGTGGGAGATAATATTCCTAAATGGAAAACTACAAATTTAAAATAATATGAATATTACTTTAGAACGGATATATATTAGTAATTTAAAATTATCTAATAATGAAAAATGGAAAGAATATAGTACTCAAAATAATTTAGAGAAAAAAATTCTTAAATTGGAATAAAATGATTCTATATATAAATATGATCAAAGTAGGTTTAATTCATGAAAATTCTAAATGTAGGAATTTAGAAATGCCTGGTCATTCAACTTATAAAACATAAAATATTTTATAAGCATATTGCGCTATGGTCGAGAAAGAATGAAGATGGAATATATATATATATATATTAGTTTAAATTATTCATTTACGACTAGTTTTATAATAATAAAATAAAAAATGTTATTGGGCCATGGTATATTTTTAAATAAGAATTATCAAAAATGGGTCATGGTGAAAAAGGTTGGGAATCATGATCAAGAGTGTTAAGCGCACTAGACATAATATAATTAATATTGTAAGTTTATTTGAAGGGAAAGAGTACATTTTATTTAAGATATAAATGTTTTGTATTTTGTTGGGTGATATTTCAGTGCTAAATTGAGGTATGCACTTTGATGTTTAGCAATAATAACATTAGATGTAATATAGCTAATTAGTTGTTTTTTAAATTATACATTGAAGGTATTCCATATGATAGGTATATAACTGTTTAGGATATAGTGTATAAATTGGGTGGTTAATGAATTGAGTAATGTAGCCAATTTTCATCTAGTCATGTACTATTGATATTAAAATAGGGTTGTATATGTATCAGTAATATCATGAATTATAAAAGTAAGCATTATTTTAAGAATATGATCTAGAGGAAAGGATGACATTAATTTAAAAATAAGAGTTGTTATCAAGTAGGAAAAATGTGTTCCATTTATGATGAATTTTATAAATGATATCAATATTTAATAACCTAGTATAAATATACAAAGGAAGTAGTAGGTTAATGATTTTCTCAATTTGTTATGTAATATTGTGAGAATATATGAAAGTTAAATTAATCTTACTTAGGAAGAAGTTATAATTGTTTATATTCTGATAGATAATATCCATGAATTATAATTCATCAACATTTATAATATATAAGTTAAATGAATTATAGTATTCGAAGGAAGCAAAATATTAATACTAAGAAATCATAGCTATATAATTAGGATAATTAATGAAAATATAATTATTACATAATGACTTAATTATAAACAAATAATTATTACATCAGCATCACTTATTCATAAACAATACAATGTAAACCCATTCTTTGACGTTCTTCTGTTTGTCTATACCTTCATCATCTTCCTTCTTGAACTTGAACAGGTATATTTTTGTGGAGTCTATGCAGTAGTAGTGATGGAATACAGGCGTTGTAAATGAGCGGGTTTCATTGGACCAATTTGTAAAATAGGAGAGCCAGCTTCAGTAATTTTTGTAGTTCCCTTCATAGAAAAGTGCTATCTAACTTGGAATAAGTCCTCTTAGTCATTAATAAAAAAACTACTTTGAAAACCGACAAAAATCCAGTAATCGATAATATAACAAATAACTTTTAGTAAAATAACATACTGCTATGTTTGCCATGTACATCTGACATAAGAGTCTTATCATAAGTACGTCGTACACTGGAGGTTTTAGGTTTCTCAATTCGAACATCCTCCATCAATCTACATCCACGAACACACCCATTCCACATATATCCCAATCCACACCACAATTCCAGTCCTTTACATTCAATAAAATATATAACCTGTCGCAAACTATAATTCTCCGTTCTCAAGTCAACATAGGTAAAACCTCATGCTATTTAATAATACAATGTTAATGTAGAGTAATACTATAATAATAAGTTTAGTGTACACAGATAAATGTAATACTATACAACATAAACAGAATGTTTAATTCAAATAATACTATACAATATGTAAATGTATTACAGCAAATTCATGGATTATCCACCAACATTATTATATTTATTAACTGTTTACAATTTATTATTACAAATTAAAATATAATTAAGTATGATAACATTATTAATAAAACTACATATATATTTGGGGACCCTTAGTATGGATGATAATTTGTATATCTACAACTTATTATTTTTTTAATAAAATATAATTTATTTATATATCCATATTCTAAAATAACTAAAATTCAATAAACACATTAACACCTGAAATTATTCATACATTTATTCCAAATTGTTTAAATTTTTACATAAATAATATAGTTTAATTTTAAGATAAATATTTAATTATGATATATAAAATATTAAAGAAAAAAATAATATAACATTATTAATATACGTTTTATATTTGATATAATTAATCTATTTAAATATAAAGCTTACATTACTTATTTTATTAATTAACAAATACTAGAAAATTAATCTTATTGTCAAACTAATTTTTAAATTAGTATATAACTAAAATATGCGAGTACTTATATTTGTAATTAAATTAAAATGTATTTATTATAGTAAATAAATCATAGACATCTAAGGGGCGAAGCCATAACTAAAATATATAACGTCAGTAAATATATAATGTCTTTGAAATAAATATATAAAATAGGATGAAATAAAAATATTAAAAAGTAGTTTTAAATAAAATTTGAATAAATAATATTAATATTAATAAACAAAATATAGTATATAATATCAAAATAAATATAATATAAAATATATAACAATATTTACATTAAGAATACATTTTTAAATGTACTAGTCAGAATAACAAATATATTATAATCATAGAATTATAATATAAATCTCATAAATAACGCATATACATAATGTATAAATAAAATGATAAAAATATAATCAAACTAGATTAAAAATAATTTAATTTTGACAAAAAGTTTATATAAATATTTGAATGTGAATATTAATTCAATATATTATAATATTTTCTAATAATAAATTCTACATCAAAATAAATTTAGATATTAGACAATTAAAGAGTCCAATATTAGAATATTTCAATATTTTAGTGTAATTTTCAAATGAAATACAATATATATTACTATGTTCATACATATAAAATAAATATTCATTATTATCATAAACAGTATTACCTTTATTTATACCATTAAACACATCAGTTTTTATTGTAATCCACTGATTAGTTTGTATATTGTAACTCTCAATATTAGGATATATCTTATGAGAAGTTTTACCTGCAATAGCATAAATAATATTACCAGATTTCATGGCAATATGTCTACATCTATTATATTCTAAAGGTGCCATAGTTTCCCATACATTATCTTTATAACGAATAACTGTAGTAATACATTTATTGCTAAATCCACTAATTACATATATATCCCTATTATCTACAACTGTGGCATGATTACATACACTATATGGTAATGTTGGACCCTCTGACCATGTATCTTTACTAGTGTTATAAATCATTACTTTATCTGTATCATCATCGGTATCAATATATGCACCACCTATAGTAATTAGATTACCGTCACCCATTTCATTAATAGTAGGCGGATGAAGTACATTAAATAAATAATCACTGGGATAATTGCATTTAGTTATTATATTAGTGTGCTTATCGTATTTAAACATTTTACCTTTCCTACAGCATAATATATACAATACATTTGATTTTGTATAAATAACATTACTTACAATACCAAAATCATGTTCAATTAATGCTTTATTATTTCGTAAATCATAAATTCCATCAGAGCATACTTTATATAATGAATGTATACTACATTGTATATTATTAAAGTTAGGTTTATTACCATACTTATTTAATAAATGTAATGTATCAGCATTATTATGTATACTATATCTAACTGAAATATTAATATTGATATCTTTAATTATTTCATCAAGTTCAATATTACCAGTATCAATATCTGTATTAGACATCATTAACTTATTACTACACAAATTTACAGTGATCAATTTAAATAATTCATCCGCATACTCCATTCTATTACTTAAATCATACTGTAACCACATTGTCAATGCTTTCACAATAGAATATTCATCTTCTATTGTAAATAAACGTTCAGCTAAAGATTTTTTTAAATCATCTATAGTATATCTGAGAAAAATATATTTTTCTATGGAATTATTAAATATTGATTCTAATTTATCCTTAATGATAATAATATAATCTTCTACTTTTAATGACAATTCGTATTTATAAATGAGATCCAGTAGTACACTTTCAGGATGTTCAGATAAATATTCAATTACATATTTATCACACTGTTCAGCTAATTCTTTAATCTGATTAAATTAATATATATATTAGCACAATTAGCTTTTTTATATTTATACAACAATATTATAATTTAAAGTATATAATTAATTTATAAATAAAATAACTATACAAATAATTATCCAAAGGGGCCAAGCCAAACAAGTGAGCACTAAAGTGAATATTAAATAAAAAATATACACAATATAAACATGATATGAAAAATTTGATAAATTATATTTAAATGTGTAATTTATATTTAATACTTAATATAAGTTTATAACTAATTATTAATTTATATAGTTGATATTTTTAAATAGATCTAATTTATATATAATAAGTGTGTTTATTATTATTTTCTTTGTTATATTTAATTATTAAAATACTTGCAAATAACTGTATTATTATCATTATGTTACTAAATTATTTCACTAACATTTAATTATAGTTTATCTATTATAATTAAGTTCACCAGTAAACCAGATTTAAGTTAGTATACTTATATGTAATTATGTATACAAGTATATAACCATGTAAGTTAGTTAAGACATTTATAATGTATCTGTGGGTTGTAGTATTTATTAATAGTAAATGATTATATTAAAGCCACCTAAGTACATTATATTTTCAATATAAGCACTTTTAAATATGTCACTAAAGTGATAATTTAGATAAACTTTATTAGCAGGCGATGTATGATATATTACAATCTAATATGTTAGTGATCAAGTTCTTGAATGTAATGTAATATAGCTTTATTTAAAGAACCTAACAGATTATAAGCATACATGTTAATATATAATACACTTACTACACTACAGATGTTAGGATGATTACTATGTCTAGATGTGTGGAGGTAAGTAAATTCACTACCAGTCACACTGTAATATCTGATACATGTTCACAGTTATTTAACCTAGTTATTAGAGCTCTATCAGTTTTAGTTACTAAGTCTACTAAACAATAATGATTTGTTACTTGTAGATTGCATATTACATTCTGATATTCACATTATGTAGGTTAATGTATTTACAATCTTATATGTGAGTGTATTTATATGATACTTATATTATGAAAGATTTGTGTATAGATGTACTATATATAAAATAATATTTTATATTTATTATTATATATTACACATATATATTAATTATATATAAATTTAATTAATAATTTATATACCACCATATATATATCAATAAAATATTTAAATTAAAATTATAATTATATTTATCCAACTAAAATTCTATTATTTTAATATCTTGATACAAAATTGGATCAAGACCCTATGGCTCATATGAATAATATATAGTTAGCTATCCCCTTGGATAATTATAAAAGTATTGTCATAATTATATATTATAATATTTAAATATATATACATATATAATATATATATATATATATATATATATATATATATATATATATATATATACTTCAATAGTTATAATAATAATGTATAATTATATAATAATGTACTATCTATATGCAATTGTATACAATATTATGATAGAATACCTATAAGTATACGATCATATTACACAATGATTCATTCATAAATGTATAGTAATTAATCATATGAATCATGTTAATTAGTAACTATTAAATAAACACTTATTATAGCAGTAATTAATTAATTATAAAGGTGTTTATCACAATGTAAACAAATATATTATACACTTTATATTATAATACCATCATATAGTAAGATATTAACCTGCAAATAGTTTGCAATCTCAATAAGTTTAGAAATATTATCAACGGTTAATATAAGATCTCCAGAATAAATGTAGTTTATAATTTCACTGAATGCTTTCTTGTCAAAAGTAAAGATGACCTCATTATTCCTCGTTTCAATGACATCATTAGACAACAGAGCCTTAAAGTAGTCACAAGAGTATGCCATAAGGATTTTGTGCACCTGAAATAATGATGTTATAGAAAATATATTGTTATAAATTTGAACATATTAATATATATATATATAAAGTATAAAATAATGACTATTCTATTATTTATAAATATATATATGTGTATATAATGATCTTGAGAACCGAGGATGTCACAAATAACAGTTATAGGCTAATATCAGACCTACTTTTATTATAAAGATATTTTTAATTATGAGCCATTCATCATAAATTATTATTCATAATACAAGATATCACTTTTGAAAGTATTGTCAAATCAAAATATTTTTCCATTTAGAATATACTAATATATTTATTATACTTTAATTTCATTTAAATATAACTGTTATTATAATATATATGATATGATATTAAAGAAAATAATTAAATATAAACAAACATATCAACATATTAACCTTATATGTGTCGTCACTATTCTTGATAGTAAAATCAGTCAGAAACAATTCTTTTCGTGAAACATTCAAATATGTAAATATATTTTCTTTATATGTTGACATCTGATATAATATTTATAATTAATAATATAGGTTAAATCATTATAAATGTAATATATATTTAATATTATTTGATTATAATGTACTGGCAGTAGAGACCATTCGATAGTTCTTAATTCAATTGATGATCAATATAATCAGCCCTTAATAATAATACACAATAAGTAAATGAAATAACGGTGATTTCTTGAATATAATTAAATGGGTATCACTGATACCATATCAGTATTATGAAAATATAATATTCAAATTATTATAAATATACTAGTTTAATAGAATTTATAAATACTAAAGTATACCATATATGGTAATCAATTTCGCAATACTCTTATATTATTACATGATATTCATGTACAGTAAAAATGGCAGATATAAATAATAAAACAAAGAATTAGTAGAAATTTATGTGAGATTAGTAAATTAAAAATTATAAAATTTAGAAAATGAAATTAAAATGTTCTTAATAAATAATCACAGAAAATATGATTACAAATAAATGTATTTATGTATAACAAGAAATATATAATAACCAATATGTATATAACAATGAAGTAATAATTGATACTGAAATTAGTAATAATGTAATATAACTTAAATATATATTATAATATACAAAATAAACTAATAAATATCAGGTTAATTTCACATAATTATTATTTCATTTGCGGTTAAAAACACATTATATTTATAGAAATACTCAAAAATAATTACATATATTTCACATATTAAAAATAAGAATGATAATATGTAATAAAAAAATATTGTATAAATCAAAAATATATATTAACTTGAGTTTCTATCCTTAAAAATTAAATAAGGTACACAGATGACAGAGATATATTTAAGATATATGATAAAAATGTTACAGAGTAATCTATTATACGTTATTGAAATTAACAAACATTCAAACTATAAGGCATGGTAAGCCTAGAGTGCCAAGTATCTTATATAAATCATTTATAATAAATGTATTAACATAGCTTATATAGTGCTATTAACAATGTAATGCTTAGGTAATGTTAATTATATATATAATTACATATATGTAATTATTTATTTAATATATTCCATGTATTATTAAATATATAATTAATTTTTTAATTACTAATAAATTTAAATGAAAATAAATGTTGTAAATTATTTAAAATTACTCATTCATAAATTTCAATATGATTATGTATAAACAGTAATATAATATATAGGTACCTTTATAATGTTAACATAAATAATATAAACAAATATCATTCAATCTTAAAGTACCAGATATTATGAATAGTAAATTATAAAGTAATAACAAATTTAAAAACAAGACTTTGTTATTAATATTATGGTAATATTAAGATAATGACAAAATGAAAACTGCTGTATATCAACTCACACCAAATTACAGATAATATTAATTCTATATTTTAAAACAATTAATTGTTAGATATATATATATATATATATATATATATATATATATATATATATTATAAATATATATTATTTATATATATATTATTTATATATATATTATTTATATATATATATTAATATATAAATACATATATACACACATATATTATATATATATATTTTTATTAGTTTATAATTATTTAACAAAGGAATGCATGCATGCCATGCATTGCATGGTATTAACCTTGAAATTGTGATTATATATGATACAATACATTATCATATTTATTGTGCATCAACATATATATATATACACATATGTACACACTCACATATACACACACACATGTGTTTGTGTGTGTGTGTGTGTTTATATATTATATCAATACATTATATTATATTATTATATTATTATTATATATATATATATATATATATATATATATATATATATATATAGATATTATATATATATATATTTATTTATTTATTTGTTTAAAGACTTCATAAATGAAAAACATTTTTCGACGTCATAACAATAATAATAATAATAATAATAATATAATAATATAACATATAAACGAAGATAACAATAATCGCAAAATATATATTCATTTCACTAAATAATGTTTAAAGAGTCTACTTTTGAATTGAGATCGAGAAGTTGTCGTACGAATAATATTCGGAAGTAAATTCCTTAGAGTTGGTACCGCAACAGAAAAAGCAGAGTTACCAAAACATGAATTTGTATGAGGCATAACAAGTTTCATTGCATGGCAATCCCGTCTTGGTCTGTTACTAGTAGCAATTGATAATAATTCAGCCAGATACTTAGGTTCACCCGTGTAGATAGCTTTATGAGCTAAACATAACAATTTTAGTTTACAAAGATCACAATATCTGAGCCAACCAAGGGTTAACATAATATGTGATATAGATATATAGTTACTACCCGTATTAGTATTTATATTATTTTTAATTTTATATAAAACACAAACAGCTCTCCTTTGAATTTTTTCGAATTTTATCATAATATTATCAGGGACAAAAACAAAAAGTGAATTGCAGTAGTCGAATCTACTAAAAACCAATGAATATATAAGTGATTTAGTGATATCAAAGGAGAGCTTAGCACGAGTCTTATGTATATTATATAAATAAAAATTAGCAGTAAGAATAACATTAAGAATGTGACTGTCATATTTCATAATAGAGTCATATATAAATATTATATATATATGTGTGTGTGTGTGTGTGTGTGTTTATATATTTATATATATATATAAATATAATATATATATATATATATATATATATATATATATATATATATATATATATGTGTGTATAATACACTGTATATACATATGTAACACGCATTTATGCTGAATTGGCAAATAAACATATTTATCTATGACTTTCTGGTCCACATCTATAAATAACTAAGACACGCCCATATCTAAAGTTGGGCGTCTAATCATATATTCGTGCGGCTTTATCGCGTGTGTACCCTGTATTCGATACACACTGCGGTATATATATATATATATATATATATATAAGTATACCACTACAAGTAAATATTGTGTTATAAAAATATCAGGGTTGGCGATTTTTGTTATGGTTTTTTTGTTTTTCAGTTCTAAATGTTACAGCATTAGTATAGGATATATAATTGTAAATGGCAGGAAAAAGTAATTACATATCCAATAGATATTAGCCATATAACAACATATTTAATATGATATTAATGAAATAATGCTTTTATAATGTTAAAAAAACCAAATAAACCAAAAAAAACGTTAAAAAAACCGACCAACCCTGAAAAATATATAGATTGAGATACATAAGTTTCTCTGTAAACAACTTTTAATATACATTATATTGACATAATGATATATATTTAGATATATTACTCTCAATAAAAGAAATATAGTTCTATAATTGATTTAGACTGACATCGGCCCCCAATATGTCACGTGACTAACCGAGAGTTAAAGTAAACAATGCGTATAGGCCCTATAATAGGGCTTATATAATATCATATTAATATATAAACATACGGTATTATGATATGCATGTATATATAAAACAGGAATTCACTAACTGGTGAATACTTTACTAAAAAATATAACGCCACCACGAAATGTTTATTTTAACTTTTGTTTGACACGTGACTTATTGGGGGCCGATGTCAGTATTCAGCCTATAATTTACAAGTATCCCAACTAATAATATCCTATTGATTACAAATAATTAAACTATAAGAACTACTAGTATAAAGGAACATCATTATGATAATGATTATGATTATATAATATATATAAAATATATAATAATTAAAATATGTAATAATTATCCGGATAATCTATTATTACAAGTGTATTTTAGCGGCAAAAAAATGAGAAATAAATAATAATGTATAAATCTAATATAATATTAGATTTATACTTTTAAATTTGCATAGATTATTATAATATATTTGCATAATTTAATTAAAAAATGTGTAATGATAAATATTATAATTAATAGGATACACACCTTTAAATTTGTATGTAAATATCAATATTTAATAGTAACAAATTAATTTGAATATTGTAAAATAAAATTATAAACACAAGTAAATTCTAATATCTATGGGAATTATCATGGATATTAGAAAGATAATACCAGGGAGCTCCCTGATAAATCCAAGGACAATGTCCATGAAAATACTTTATAATATACATTTCATCCCTTTAACCAGTTAACCAAATGGTTAATAGTAAGAATATGAATATTACATATAATTATATTTATAACATATAATTATATGTGTTAACACATAAACAACTATACAATTCTATAGATTCCTACTATTTATAAGCAGTACTGAATAATAATTACGATTCTATATGTATGTGAACCTAATCTATATCAGCTAATATTTATATTATTTATTTTATAAGGTTATAATAATGCTAATTAATATAATATATAATACAAATATATATATATATATATATATACATATGTCTTACTAGCTTACTCATGGCTATTGTATACAATATATACACATATCTACATGACCAGGTCACTAAAAATGTTAATTAAACATGTCGTTATTTAGTATCAGTGAAGGCTTGAGTTATGAGGTTATTTTTATTTACCATAAATAAAAATATATTTGTATAGTATATTATGACCTCTGAATGACTAGCATTCTTGTACCACTATCTACCTAGTGTTAACTATAGATGCTATATACGTGTTATCATATTAGATAATAGGTGTTTAAATATGCGTGATCATTAATTATTATATTTGTCATATTTCAAGTCATAAGAAGCAGTATCTGAGCTTGATTTTTGTGAAGTTTTCTTCAATATTCCCTATCTGAATTTAAGATATATAGGTATAGTTATGTTCGTGAAACCTACTTAGGTCTAGATATTTAAATACTAAGTTGAAGCTAATTGATATGAAATGAGGTTACATCTTTCAGTAATATAGTGGATGTATTTGAAAGCTCCACAGTGTTATAGATTAATTTGAAAGTTAATCATTATTAGTGACTATATGTTTAATCAAATATATATTTAAGAAAGGACTATTTATATATGTGATATATATGTTATAGTAATATATATGGTACAGCAAATAATATATTGTCACTTTTAGGTGCTTTTGAGAATTATTCGTCATTTAGTTATCTTTTTTCTACGCCTTGGTTCTCAATAATATAGATTGGTAGCTTGTTTGAAGCTTCAGTTCGCTTACTAATATCGATTCATTGATGATATCGAATTTATATCTAGCTATGAAACTAAAAGCATTAACATACTCTGTAAAATAGTGCAGCATAATTCGATATGGAAAAAAGTCATGGAGAGTGAAATCATTAATAAAATGGATGGATGTAAATAAAACATCACTTTATCTGGAGAGCAATTCGAGAATGTCAATAACTTTAAATATCTTGGTCCGATGCTAACCTAAAACGGAACTAGCATGAAACAGATTATAATTAGACTAGCCGCATAATCTGCAACAATAGTGAGAGTTGGGTAGATTTGGAAATCCAGAGATTGAAGTAAAACTCAAGTTCAAGCACTTCAAATCATTAGTATCGCTCTATCTATATTACTAAACATTTATTCATATGGCTGTGAAACTTTGATCTTGTAGTAAGAATCGAAAAATACGATACGAATCTTCGAATCAAAGTCAATAGAAGATTAACAGATATTACATACAACCAAAGAAGATCTAACATTTATATAACCACCGAAACAATATGGAATATGGGAAAATTTTAAATTCTCGCTAATCTGATTATTTACTGGCATATTATGTATTAGAATAATAAGTGATAACATAAACAAAACATTTCAATCATGTATTTGATGTGACATTAACTGCGAACGGTATAGTCGTTATGTTCTGGACCTTCACACTGTAACTCCGTCTAAACAGGAAGTTGTTTATCTTGAAGTGATATATTTAAGTTATACTGCCTAATAGGCAGTGCCTATATCTATGAGGAGAAGTTAGTTAGTGGATTTTATATTCCGGGAACAACAAGAATGATCAGTTATCAGGGTATATAGATCATGCTCATTTTAATTGAAATCCTTAGAAATTGTATGTCTAAACAAAAAGTATTATATTTAATAAAAAACACAAATGTAACTAACAATACATTAATCGTCTAAATAGTTTGAAATTTAAGAATATGAAATAGTGAATGTTTGAGATTTTGATATTTAAAAAAATATAGACAAATATGGAAATGGAACTTATATCCATTAGAAGTGTATTCTATAGGTATAAGGCATAAACTACTGATATTAGTTGAATGAAGATATATGCTATAGAATTTATTATAGAGAATATTATATAATTTAAATGTGTTTTATCTAAATTGTGTATAAAATAAATGTATATTAAAAATAATATTATACAAGAGTTTAACTTTAGTCATATAGTAAATATATCAATGTAAATATAACAATGTATAATCTATATATAATCTATATATAACAATGTAAATATATAAATGACATATATATATATTTAGTATATTATAATATTAATAATGAAAATAATGACATAATAAACATAAAATAGAAATCATATATGTAATGCGATGTCTAGTGATTTTGACATTCTTGATCATCAAATAATTATTTATGTATTAAAATCTATTAGTACATCGGTAAAGTATTTGAATGTCTTAAATATGTATCTGATAGATCATCTTCTATAATTATCAACAGAAATAATTCTGATATAATTAAATCTAAGCATGTTATTCCTAAATAATTTGTCATTAAATCCATTATATTTATAAAGATTACCTTACTTGATGTAAAAGTAATTATAAAAGGCCTTTTGTTTTTCAAATAAATAAAATTATATTTAATATTAATATCAATATTATATTAGTTGTGTTGATTAACTTTATTTGGGTTTATGCATTTTAATGTGAAAAGTATGCTCAAGTATAAATATATACGGCACAGTAAATACACGACTACACCTATGTATATACAATAATAATGTGTATATATGTATACTGGTTGTTGTCGGGTATAATATCAATGGCATACATATAATGATAATAAATTATAACTATATTTAAATAAGATTATTTTATAAATTTTATACAACTTATTATGTAAATGAATTTAAGTTTAAACTAATATAACCTCTACTATAAAAATGTTCTCCCCTCTCTCATTTAAATATATAATTACATTTATTTTAATAGGTAGTTATTTTGTTATCATAAATATATATATTAATTATAATAATAAATAATTAGTAATATTATTTATTTACAATTTCTCTCTTTCCGGATTTAACTCATCCATTTAATCTGATCTCTTTATTTTCTTATTTGCAGGTTCTGTGATAAAATATACATTATTAACTTAATAATTATTAATAATTTATTTAAAATAATCTATTAATATAATACAATTATTTAAATCACTTATTTTATTTACTCAAAGAAATGGTTCTACAAAATATAATCAAGTTTTTAGGTTGGCCTAATATTTACATTATATGATGATTATGATGATGTTGATATAGGGTATATTAAGCACTAAAATAGGGTCATGTAATAAGACCCCTTCGCTCGTGTAGGAAGAAAATAATAAGATAATTATAATATGATAAAAATTAAATAATAATAATATGTTGTAAAAATGAGACAACAATAACGAATATTAAAATAATAAATTGGTGATTTAGTGATTAGAGGTATAGAGAAAAGAATAAGTAAGATTTATAAATGTTTTGTGGAATCTAATAGAACGGTTGATAGTATTGAGGGTATTTCATAAAGTGGGTCCATAATTTTTTAAATATCTAGAATTAAGGAAGTTTTACTAGAGTTCTGGGAGATAAGGAGATGAGCATTTTTGTAACAAAGAAAAAGTAATATTGTACATTTTTAATTAGATCAGAGATATAGCTAGGGGTGAAAGAATATATTGATTTATGGATTATATAGAACAAACATAATTTACACCTGAGGGAGAAGGGTAGCAACTTACGAGATTATTGATAAGAGGTTATAGTAGAGTGATCCAGTGCAGTAAGTAGTACGTATTGAGGAATGGATAAACTGAGTAATGGAGCCGTAGCTTTAGCAGGAAGTAGATTCAATAGGGAAGAACAGCAGTCAAGTTGGGAGAGTACAATATTTAATTCTGAAGAAATGAAAGTTTGAGGATTTTGTAATGGATGATATGTGATTCTTAAATGATAATTTGTCATCAAATACTGAACAGTACAACTTTGTAATGTAAAGGATAGGTGACACCCTAAAGTTAAAATTATCAGAATCACAAGAAATAATATTTGATTAATCAATTTAGATACATATGGAATATATAAGAACATGGTTCTAATAATGTGGAATTAAGTTTTATGGTTTTACAATATTAGTACAACTTTATAATGTGCTGCCACTAAACCTAATTCTACTTTTGTATAACCTAATAGGCATATAATTAATGTCTTTATTTTATGATTCTGGCATTATTATTGCCCTGTACATATATATCATTTTACATATATTAGTTAGGTATGATAATCAGAAATTCATAAAATATTAAAAGGTTATGAAATAATAATTATATTTATATATTTTTTAAGAAATATTTTAATATATTTAATAAATATATATAATTAGAAATATAAGAAATATATAATTATATAATATATTCTACTTTATATAATAAATATATTATATATTTCATTTATAGATAATATAATATAATCATAATAAAGGGAATTTCCATTTTGTTTCTAATTCTGTAAAATTCTTTAAAATAAATAAAGGTATTGACTTTTCCTATGAAAGTATATATTGCATATAGTAAATATTTTCCAAAGGAAAGATGGTTCAGTCGACCGAATGATTGAATTAAAAACGACACTAGCTCATTTGCTACGGGTAATATAACTACAATTTATTATTGGATGTTGTATAAATTGATATGTAAATTCACAAAATAATACCCTAATATAATATTAAATTAATATATGTATACAAATTCTATTTCTATCGAAAAGTAAGTATTCTACAAAAATATTATTTGGAGATATCGAAAATGAATTCAAAAAAATGTTACCGAATTTGTATAGGTCAAAAGTAGATAGATTCAGTCATTGTTATTTACATGTAAACATTAAATAACGTGAAAATGTCGTAATTTATAAATATATTTTTTTAATATAATTCATATACCTATTACAATATCTAAAGTATATTAGTCTGATAATTAGATAAATTACCTTAAGAATTATTAATAGTAAATATAACTTATAATAATACATGTGTATCCATCTAGTGGTTGGTATCGGAAATATATTAACATAATTACATAGCTCAGATAGGGAGTAGACTATCTTTGTGTATACTTACACACTAACTTTGGAGTCTCTCTTGGAGTGAAACTATGCAAAGGCAAAACCCCTATACAATCTGGCAATAGACAGTTTCTTCAGCATGCGCAGCTACTCCAGTTCTACGAATACACTGGAGGTCAACGGGGTCAAGTGAGGAGGCAAGTATTATTATTAACATTATTTATTGATTCAATAAAATATAGATATTTTGTGTGTGTGAAATGTAAATAAGAAATAATAATAAGATAATTATAATACGATAACAATTAGATAATCTTGTCGGAATGTGTAGAAAAGAATATATTAGGAAAATGTATTTGATTAATATTGACTTTTGGGTTTATTATTAGTTTATAGTTATTCGAACCACTATAAATCAACATAGAAATATTTATATTATTTTATAGATATGTTAAATAATACAGATACTATATTGTAAGATAATATTAGATTAATTTTATTACTGTAATTGTAACATCAACAAAAAATGGACAAATATATTAGTTATAAAATATGTTGAGGTATTTGAGCATATTAACAACACTAATATATTATAATTATAAATGATGAAGTAATGGGTATCAAGTAAAATAGTATACTGTGCATGAACTTAGAGGTTCATTTGTATATTAGAGATCTGAATCATTTGAACTTTGAACTACTTATGAACTATCGGATGATAATTATTGATTATTTTAAATACAGAATAAGTAGCATTTATCAAGGCTGTATAGCTAACATATTCCCTATACATATAGTTGTGATAGGTAGTTTATTCCTTACATTACTACTTGAATAGGGGTTCATTTCTAATACATCATTGAGTTTATCATGATACTATTGATACCATTATTACATCACTATTATTAACATTATTACATTGCTATTATTAATAGTGTTACATCACAATGATGACATCACTGCTCTAACCTGACTGAAGGAGTCGAGGGCGATACCCTCCTTAACGAGGAACTCCCTCATCTCTGAGATAATCTGTGTCTCTCCGAGAGCTAGTCTGACCCCTGCGCTGGTACCCCCTTCCTGAGGTCAAGGGTATCTTAAGTTAGTCACACACACACATTGGTTAGGCTGTTTTAAAATGCTTATATATTCTAAATATATAAATTTCATATTTGTAGAAATATTATATTTTATAAATATTTAATTCAAGATTAACATATATTACTTCTAATTATTATTATATTTCATGTTAACTATTATTATGAAGTTGTTAACTAAATAAGGGTGTATCTGGGATAGATAACCGAGTTAAGTATTTCACTTTTACTGGTCTGGTACTTCTGAGCCATCAATTCTGCCACTGCATTCTGCCCCATGGGGCAAAGGAACAAAGAGTTCCAGTTGTGTGAACTATTATATCATCAGTGATATTGTTAGCATGATTACAATAGAACAATAGTGACAGGTTAATATAGGTGTATGTATTGTTAATTAAAATCTAAATAGACATTACAATATGAAATAGAATATATAGA
The DNA here is from genome assembly GCA_964019155.1 of Osedax fenrisi. NCBI lineage: Eukaryota > Metazoa > Annelida > Polychaeta > Sabellida > Siboglinidae > Osedax > Osedax fenrisi. Next base: position 39,478,936 of record OZ025241.1, read on the forward strand.
TTAATATGAAAATATAATTTAATATATGTGTATAAAGAATGTGAAACTAATCAGGATTGAATATGTGTAATACATACGAATACAATACCTATGTTAATATTGGCATATTTAATATATTATTCATATCTTATATAATATCAAGATATCACTGTTTCAACACAATGAGGTTATTGTTATTTTCTATTATATTTATAAAGAACATGATTTAGATTAGATGTTTTATTGTTGATTCTGATTAGACTATAACAAAATATTAAATTTTATTAGTCAATAATTATTTATAAAACATAAATTAGATACTTCTCTCAGTCACGTCTAAGTATATATTGATGGTAGTGCACACACACACATACACACACACATATATACTGTACTAGTTATGCTAAACAATACGGTGTCACATGATCACCTCGAAGCCGATTCTTTTTGTTCAGATTGTTTCTTCTTCTTGAACGACATGTCATCTGTAAACAACAACACTGGTTATGTAATCATGTTCTATTACATCATCGTCATTGAATGTACTATTACGCAATGATCTATAGCGAACAATACTATTTTAAATATAGTAATATCATACAATATTTAATAATAACTATGAATTGAAGCTAAATCACATAAATAAATTGATTTCTATTTCATGAAATTTAGGTAATCAGAATGTTATAAATACAAATAAATCATAAGATATTATATAACAACATAACATTATATAAGAGTTAAACTAGATTACTAATACACACATTATTAGTGCAGAATACACACATATCTGTTGATTCTAGACTGTCTTCTTTCTTAGGCTTAGCGGGTATCAGATGCAGCATACGTCCCTGAAGGACATGGCATTGAGGGGAGTTAGCATCAGATATGTGTGTGTGTGTGTATAATGTACTAGTGATGTGATATGAAGTGTAGATGTAGATGTAGATGTTAACATGTATTACAAAGGAGATTTTTTCAAATTAGATTTTGAGAAAACATATATAAATGTTTAAAAATCATTTAAGGGAATATAGGAGTTATTATATTTAATGATTTTTCTATTTTAATTTTGTAATTAATTCGGATTAAGTTATATATTATTTATATTATAAGGGAGATATTATAGACATTAGAATTAGGTAGACTGCAATTGGAGATACAGTTAGTTCACTACTTATAATGACAATCTGTCAATGTGTTTACATTGGTACATCATCATTTAAATACAAATTCAATTACATAACAATAATGTCTAGCAATTGCTTTAAGTATGATATATCTATTAAAATAAACCAAATGATTACAATTATACAAATAAGTACACCTACCAAGTAATATTATTAAATTTAATATTTTCATTTAAGTACTAAATATCAATATTTTAAATAATTACCTTAAATTATATAAAATGGAGTATAACATTTTAAATTAATATATAATTAATATATTAATATGTAATTTAATATGTAAATAATTCCAATTATGTGTATATTATAATCATATATTTAAAACTACTATTTACATATTTTTCATATCAATTGACAAATTATAAAAAATATCATTACATTATATTTCCATAAATATATTGATTTCAATGTATGCAGATCATTGAAATGGTGAAATAAAATATATTGCAAATCATAATGTTTATGAGACATAGGTGTCAATAATAATAAGAGAATGAGAGATGAGGTATTAACTATAATAACGTATTACTAATAAGAGAACCTACACACAAACACACACACACACACACAAACATACACATACATACATACTTACCATGAAACTAGTTCCATCGAGCTTGGTGAATGCCTTGTGTGCATTCTCTGGCATCATGTAGGTAACAAAAGCGAAACCCTTTATTTGACGGGTCTGTTTATCGATAGGGAGGTGTGTCTCTGTTAAGGGACCTGTCATGTGATGTGAGAGGGACGGGACTTAGTAACAAGGCTACATGTGTGGGGGGCATACTTAGTAAAGGTCTGATATGGAGGTACTATTTAGAGTGGACTATATTATGCACTATATAATACTTAGTGATCTATACATTGAGAACTATTGTAGACAGTTGTCAACATTTTTTTCGATATTTAAAAAAATATATTTTGTAATATTTTTTTATATATTTTGTATTTTTGTCCTCTAATTTTTGAAATATTATTTTAATATATAATATATAAATATTATATTTTTTATATTATTTTTAGAAATTTTTTAAAAATATATTTTGTATTTTAAAATTATTTTTCCACCAATTTTTGAAATATAAAAAAAAAATTGTCTACATTTGTTTGTATTTTAGCTAAAATTTATTTTATTGTATATACTAGCAATGTAGAATTATGAATAGCTATACTTAATAAATAATAGATAGGCAAACAATCAAAAACTGAGCAATGCCGGGTTGGGTACGACTACTATTTACTATTTGAAGCTTTCGAAATGAATATATTTACTATTTGAAGCTTTCCAATTGAATAATTTTACTATTTGAAACCTTCAAAATGAATAATCTTACTATTTGAAAACTTCGAATTAGTGAAAAATCTGAAAATTTCCAACACTAGTACTGATACTTAAAAAAATTATTTATGATACTGATACTTTGATTTTATGATACTGATACGATACTGATACTTTGATTTTATGAACTGATACGATACTGATACTTAGATTGTTTGAATTGAACGATACTGATACAATGAAATGAGGGTCCGGTTGCAACACTAACTTAAATATAAGTTTTGCAGTTTAATAGATTTAAACAAAATTATACACCATGGAATAAATATCACCACCTGTGGTTATTTGTTAATTAATATTGACGTTTTAATAAAAAGAGCGCAACCTCATGATTTGTGTATCCATCAAGGTGAACTATTATATAATGCCCATTGTCTACAGTGGAACAGGAAGTAGTGATTACATCTATATAGGTCACTTACCGAATAGTTTGAAGAGATCCTCTTCTTTGCAGCTGTATGCCAAATTCCTGACGAATATTCTATCTGATTGAGATTACATCATCAGTTAGTACAGGTATTACATCATCAGTTAGTACAGGTATTACATCATCAGTTAGTACAGGTATTACATTATCCGTTAAATATACAGTATTACATAATAAATTATATATTCTATTATAGAGTATTACATCATAATTTGGGAGTTATTACATCATGACTTAAAGTACATAGTACAGTATATTATTTTATCATGTATATTTACTTTTACATTATTTAACAGATTTTAGAAATAAATACCAAAATACCATACAAATATAAATTATAATATAAAATTTAATAAATATGAAATCAATATTAATAAAAAAATGTAATATTCAAAACTTATATTATATAATACAACTATTAATAGATAACTTCTGGGGATCAACTTCTATAATATTTTGCAATTCAGTAACAAACCACAGAGGATATCGACTTCTAGAATTCGCAAAAACAAACGAGTTAAAAATTGTTAATACATTTGGCCCGCACAAAAAATCATGAATACAAACTTGGCATAGCCCTGGAGGAATATATCATAATCAAATCGATTATATTTTAGTGAGTAAACGTTTTTCCACAAGTGTGAATATAAATAAGACTAGATCATTCCCTGGAGCTGACATAGGCAGTGACCATGACATGCTGATGATGACTTTTAGTTTACACCTGAAAAATACTAAGAAAAATAAATTTACTCGAAATAAATTCGATCTAGAAAAGCTGAAAAATCCAGAGACCAAAAAATTATTTGAAAAAAAAATAAATGAAAAACTGATGGAACAAAAATTAACAGAAATAGAAAATACAGAAGAAATGTTACAGAAACTAAAAAAAAATTGTGACGAAATCTACTGCGCCCCTACGGCACCCAAATGCTATGGGATAGGTAAAAGGTAAAAAAAAAAATAGATAATTATATATAAACATACAATACACATAAATAGATAAGATATCTGACTGATAAGGATGCCTAACCTCAGCTATAGACTCTTGTTCACTAGCATCAATGATATCTATTCTGTTGCTTTGTCCATCTGCTTTGTTATTGCACTGTGGAAAAGATTAAAGGGGTTATGTTAATTAACTGTGAGACAGTAATATATAATAGATGTTGTTATCATATTAAATTGTTATATATATATTTTATTTATGTAAATAAAATAATAAATAAATTATTAAATGTAGTGTTTTTGGATACATTATTATGTAAATATAATTTAATAGTTTCTATAGATAAAATATACTGAATAATTTACTCATTAAATACTTGTTGATCTAAATACAGAATTATTACATGAGCATCACTTAATCATAAACAATACAATGTAAACCCATTCTTTGACATTCTTCTGTTTGTCTATACCTTCATCATCTTACTTCTTGAACTTGAACATGTATATATTTGTGGAGTCTATTCAGTAGTAGCGATGGAATACAGGCGTTGTAAATTAGCGGGTTTCATTGGACAATAGGTCACGTTTTAATAATTTTTGTAGTTCCCTTCATAGAAAAGTTCTATCTGACTTGGAATAACTCCTATTAATCATTTTAAATATAATAAAGACAATTTTAAAAACCGACAAAAGTGATAAAAAATAACCTTTAATGAAATAACATACTACTATGTTCACCATGTGAATGTTGCATATGTCGCCGGCACTTAAGTATAATAAAAACTTAAAAACATTGCAGGTAAACAATACTAAATATATTTATAACATATATGTTATTATAAAACCTCAGGCTATTTAATAATACAATGTTAATGTAGAGTAACCAGCAAACAGTAAGAGCAGCATAACAGCATATGCTAGAGCATCAAATGTTTACATTGTGCTATTATGCTGCTATTAAATGTCTATTATGCTGCTATTCTAATAATAGCAGCATAATATTAGCATACTAGCACAATGTAAACATTTGAGGCTCTAGCATATGCTGCTCTTACTGTTAGCTGGGTAATACTATAATAATAAGTTTAGTGTACACAGATAAATGTAATACTATACAACATAAACAGAATGTTTAATACAAATACTATCTTTATTAAGAATATATTTTAGGTATTCCAGTCAAATAATAATATATATTATATACTATAAAATATGTAAATTTATTATAAAAAGGCATGGACATATTAATCTACAAACATTATTATATTTAGTAACTGTTTTTAATTTATTAATACAAAATTAAACAAAATATAATTAGGTATGATACTATTTATAAAACTACATATATACATTGGGGGACCCCTATTATGGTTGCTAATTTGTATATCTACAACTACAACTATTTTGTTAATAATATTATATAAAATAGAATTAATTTATTTTTAACATTATCACCGAGATATATAGTAGAAATATTATCATATTCTATAACTAAAATTCAATGAACACATTTCGATATGAAATTAATCATACATTTAATATGTATACTGTTCTGCTTAATTAGTTAACATTTTTACATAAATGATGTATTTATTAAAAATCTAAAAATATAATATAAATATACAGAAATAACTAAATAATTTATATAGTATACATAAATATTAAATTATAATATATATTATATTAAAGAAAAAAATAATATAACATTATTTAATTATTAATGTAAATTTTCTATAATTAATCTATTTAAATATAAAGCTTAATTACTTTTTTTTAATAAAATACCAGAAAATTAATTTTATTGTCAAACTAATTTTAAAATTAGTAAATAACTAAAATATGTGAATATATTTGTAATTAAATTAAAATTTATTTATAAAAGTAAATAAATATATAAAAATAGACAATAGGAAAATGAAATAAATTTATTAAAACCTTTTAAATAAAATTTGAATAAATATTATTATATCAACATATAGTATATAATATCAAAATAAAAATAATATATACAAATTTGTGTGCATTAATGCAACACTATTTACATTAAGAGTACATTTTTTTATATTTACTAGTCAGAATAAACGTATAGAATTATAAAATAAAGTAACAAATATACATAATGTATAAATAAAATAATAAAATAATCAAACTAGATTAAAAATAATTTAATTTTGAACTAAAAGTTCATATAAATATAATGTGTATATAAATTCAATGTCAGTATATTATAAAATTATTTAATAATACTACATCAAAATAAATGTAGATGATTTAGGTTTAACGAGTCCAATATTAGAATATTTCAATATTTTAGTATAATTATCTAATGAAATACAATATATATTACTATGTTCATACTTATAAAATAAACATGTATTATTATCATACACAGTATTATCCTTACTTATACCATTGAACACATCCGTTGTTATTGTATTCCATTGATTAGTGTGTATATTGTAACTCTCTATATTAGGATATATCTTATGAGAAGATTCACCACCAATAGCATAAATAAGATTACCAGATTTCACTGCAATATGTCTTCGTCTATTATATTCTAAAGGAGTCATAGTTTCCCATACATTATCTTTATAATGAATAACTGTAGTAATACATTTATTGCTAAAACCACTAATTACATATATATCACTATTATCAATAACGGACGCATGATTACATACACCATATGGTAATGTTGGACCTGCTGACCATGTATCTTTACTGGTATTATAAATCATTACTTTATCTGAAGAAATTGAAGTATCAACATATGCACCACCTATAGTAATTAGATTATCATCACCCATTTCATTAATAGTAGGTGGGAAGTCTTCATCAAATAAATAATCACTGGGATAATTGCATTTAGTTATTATATTAGTGTGCTTATCGTATTTAAACATTTTACCTTTCCTACAGCATAATATGTACAATACATTAGATTTTGTATAAATTACATTACTTACACTACCAAAATCATGTTCAATTAATGTATTATTATTTCGTAAATCATAAATTCCATCAGAGCATACTTTATATAATGAATGTATACTACATTGTATATTATTAAAGTTATATTTATTCCCATACTTATTTAATAAACGTAATGTATCAGGATTATTATGTATACTATCCCTAACTGAAATATTAATATTGATATCTTTAATTATTTCATCAAGTTCAATATTACCAGTATCAATATCTATATTAGCCAGCATTAACTTATTACTACACAAATTTACACTGATATATTTAAATAATTCTTCTGCATACTCCATTCTATTACTTAAATCATACTGTAACCACATTGTCAATGCTTTCACAATAGAATATTCATCTTCTATTGTAAATAAACGTTCCTCTCAAGATTTTTTTAAATCATCGAAAGTATATCTTAGAAAAATATACTTTTCAATTGAATTTTTAAATATTGATTCTAATTTATCCTTAATGATAATTATATAATCTTCTACTTTTAATGACAATTCGTATTTATAAATGAGATCCAGTAGTACACTTTCAGGATGTTCAGATAAATATTCAATTACGTACTTGTCACAGAGTTCTGTTAATTCTTTCATCTGATTAAATTAATATATATATTAGCACAATTAGCTTTTTTATATTGATACAACAATATTATAATTTAAAGTAATTTAATTAATTTAAAAATAAAATAATTATAAATAATTATCAAAAGGGGTCTAGCTTATTTGAGCACTAAAGTGAATATTAAAAATATACACAAATTTAAACATTATATGAACAATTATATTAATATAAGTATATAACTAATTAATATATAATATGTGAGTTTATTATTTATTTGTTATATTTAATTATTAAAATACTTGTCTCAGTTTATATACTTGTATTGATAGTTAATTGTATTGAAGTAAACTTACCAACACATCACAATAGATATGTGGAATTCTGATTTTAAAACATGTACATATGGAAGTAAATAATTATATGTTTATAGTTAAAAGTTCTTTATGTGTATATAAATATATTACTTATATAATTTTATTATTTCTGTATTATTATTATTGTTATGTATTATTATGTTTCTACATTATTTCACTAACATTTATATATAGTTTAACTATTATGTATTCAAGTACATAACTAAACCATATTTAAGTTAGTATACTTAGCTGTACTTAGCTGTATTCAAGTATATAACGTAATAAAAAAAAATACAAAAATATTAATATTATACATATTTTAACGTCAGCTTGCACCCTTAATAGTAAATGATTATATTAAATCCAGCTAAGTACATTATATTATCATTATAAACACTTTAAATATGTCACTAAAGTGATAATTTAGATAAACTTTATTAGCAGGCGATATATGAGATATTACAATCTAATATGTTAGTGATCAAGTTCTTGAATGTAATGTAATATAGCTTTATTTAAAGAACCTAACAGATTATAAGCATACATGTTAATATATAATACACTTACTACACTACAGATGTTAGGATGATTACTATGTCTAGATGTGTGGAGGTAAGTAAATTCACTACCAGTCACACTGTAATATCTGATACATGTTCACAGTTATTTAACCTAGTTATTAGAGCTCTATCAGTTTTAGTTACTAAGTCTACTAAACAATAATTATTTGTTACTTGTAGATTGCATATTACATTCTGATATTCACATTATGTAGGTTAATGTATTTACAATCTTATATGTGAGTGTATTTATATGATACTTATATTATGAAAGATTTGTGTATAGGGGAATTATGTCTAATACGGGCCACTTTTTATGTTATCAAATAACTTTTTTATTTATGATTATAAATTAATGAAATTTTATCACGATTTAGATATTATAAACGTCAATAACATTACAATTTCAATTTTTGTAAAAATGTTATGTATCGTCGAAAATGTGCCCGGCCCGTATTGCAAACAATGTTTGTAATACGGGCCAGGTGGTTTTAATACGGGCCGGGTAAAACATCCAATAGATGGCGAAAGTAGTTATCATTTTTCAACCAATAAAATGAATTGTTATATTGATGATACAATTTTCACGCTATAAGCATACTTATCAAGTATACTTTAATTTATTTCAGTGATTTAAATTAATTTACACCATAGTGAACTAAAGGCAATCTACTAATGTAACCTATGTATCTAGTACATATTATCTACGTTATTTCTATATATATAGGAATAAAATAAATAATAGATTACATAATTTAATTTAAATAAGTGGTAGTAGTAGTAGTAGTAGTAGTAGTAGTAGTAGTAGTAGTAGTAGTAATAGTAGTAGTAGTAGTAGTAGTAGTAGTAGTAGTAGTAGTAGTAGTAGTCGTAGTAGTAGTAGTAGTAGTAGTAGTAGTAGTAATAGTAGTAATAGTAGTAGTAGTAGTAGTAGTAGTAGTAGTAGTAGTATTAGTAATTAACAAAATATGATAATTAATATATTTGTTAATATATTTAATACGGAAATATAATTATTAAATGATATCATTATCGATTACTAATATTGATTATTGTCAATATACTATAATAGAATACTTAATAGATAAGTGATTACATATATAATATATCTACACGTACAATGTACGTCGTACATCGTACGTCGTACGATGGTATTACAGTGTATAAGTATTGGGTGAACATGTTACATTAATAAAATTATATTTATAATAAATAAATTAATATGCATATCAATGTAATGTTAAAATATACGATACATGTAAAATATATTTATAACACAAATATCGATTTCTATATAAATCAAACTGTAAAATCAAATTAATCAAAAAGTATTGCATAATAATATATTAAATTGTATGGCGAATTTTAATTGTATTATTGATTTAATTTATTTTTAATTGTAGCCTTTAGAATAGTAAATATAAAATAAAATTGTTCATTGAACTATGTGTTATAATGCGTGTCTGTATATTAAACGGCGTTGGGTATAAATTAGAATATATAATAATATATAAATTAATAATTTACGATGAATTATTTATGTCTATATATATTGTATAGTATGCAGGATCTAGAGAAATTAACAATATACAAAATATAATTTAAAAATATAAACTTTACTAATTAATTATATATATGTGTTGTATTAGTGAAACGATTTGAAAAATGTTGTATACTATATAACATAAATATTAAGTGAAAATGTCGATAAATAAATATAAAAATGATTTATATGAATAAACAAAAATGTTGTTAACAAAATGTGCAATATATAAATATTATAATGTAGCTACATTAAGTTAGATATAATAAATAAAATAGAAATAACAATGAAAAAAGTTAACAATAAAATGCATTAAATAAATTCTATAGAATATCGATAGAGCGTAACTTTAATTGTTCTATATAACGTATACTATGCTGAATAATGTAAACATGCATACGCATGTGTTTCTAGAGACTGTTACATTTGATAATTATTTTCTATCAACTGACTTAGGAAAGTAATGCAACAGTGAAAATATACACAACCTATATGTATAATAATAATATATAAAATCATATAATAATTAATTGAAATTAGGAATAAGATAACATTCATTATTTATTGACAAATATCTATATAATTATTATAAATTATGTATTATAAATAATATCATATAATCATAATCATATAATTGTATACATAAACTATTTACCAAACATATGGTTTATAATATTAATACCATAGAAATAATAATATATTTTATACATTATATAACCTATTTATTGTTAGTAAACACATTAATAAGTCGAATTACTGATCATAAATTCATATTATAATTACTTCAAATGAAATACATTGTAACATCTATGGATTTACATATACGACTTTCTTTCATAATTATATTATTATAAACAAACAATGCACATACATATAATTACTGCCTCGCTAGATATATATTAGATGCCATCTCGATGAGCTAACAATAGTTTCCGATCTCACTAATTTTAGATAATATTTATTCCATTATATTAAAATTTACATTATGCTTTAATGCATATTATATTATATCAATTATATTTCAATATAATATTTATTATCGATTATAGTCGATAATTATAGATATCTATAGATACCAATTATAATATTAGTATTTAATATTAAAATTGATACACTGATATAATTACAAATAATATCACATTTGCTAAAGTTATATATATATATATAATATATATATATATATATATATATATATATATTAATATGAGTATGTATCTATGAGTATAAATATGTGGTTATATATAATACAATCGTACATAACGAGTACACTTATTCCCTCTCATATATTCAAATATATGTACAATATTATAAATGCATATATATTTAAACATATAATATGCCTTTATATATACATATTGATATTCATATATGAGTATATGCGTATATATAGTGTATATATATGTATATATTAACATACATATGAGTATACGTAAATTTGAATACATACGGTGTAATAATCATTAGAATCACCTAATTGTAATGTCTATGATAATAATGTACACATTCATTATAACCACTCTCGTAATAGTTCGATTTATCAATAAACGCATGTATGAATCATACTTTCTTTATATCGATGGTATGAATATACGATATGAAGAAAATTCTTTATATCGGTGGTATTAATACACGCACGATGTCGCATGCACTTATATTACATTTTATTTCAGTGATATAATATTGTAAAATAGTAACATAGAATCAAGCATTTTCATTGGTCATGCATTGGCCCGTATTACTAACATTAGGTGGCCCGTATTGCAAACATTTGATACACTTGTTAAATAACCCCCCACGCACTTAATATTGAATATAAAGTAGAATGTATACATTTATATTCTTCGTATTTAATTAATCTTTCCAATCATGCTTTGAATTATTTAATTAATGTTATATTTATTAACGAAAATGGTGGATAAATAAATAATTATTTAGTACATTTTCATTTGTAAACTATTTTTTGATATAATGATCAATATTAGAAATATAAATGCACATATTAAAATAAAAAATATCCCTTATTAATAGAAATATGATACTGAATAAATCTCGTATATATTTGTTTTTGATTTGCACAATAGTTACTGAGATATCGCAGTGGCCCGTATTACACACTGGCCCGTATTAGACATAATTCCCCTAGATGTACTATATATAAAATAATATTTTATATTTATTATATATTACACATATATATTAATTATATATAAATTTAATTAATAATTTATATATCACCATATATATATATATATATATATATAAATAAAATATTAAAATTAAAATTATAATTATATTTATCAAACTAAAATTCTATTTTTTTAATATCTTGATACAAAATTGGATCAAGACCCTATGGCTCAAGAATAATATATAGTTAGCTATCCCCTTGGATAATTATAAAAGTATTGTCCTAATTATATATTATAATAATTAAATATATATATATATATAATATATATATATACTTCAAGAGTTATAATAATAATGTATAATTAATAATAATGTACTATCTATATGCAATTGTATACAATATTATGATAGAATACCTATAAGTATACGATCATATTACACAATGATTCATTCAATGTATAGTAATTAATCATATGAATCATGTTAATTATTCACTATTTAATAAACACTTATTATATCAGTAATTAATTAATTATAAAGGTGTTTATCACAATGTAAACAAATATATTATACACTTTATATTATAATACCATCATATAGTAAGATATTAACCTGCAAATAGTTTGCAATCTCGATCAGTTCAGAAATATTATCAACGAATAATGTAAGATTTCCAGAATAAATGTAGTTTATAATTTCACTGAATGCTTTCTTGTCAAAAGTAAAGATGACCTCATTATTCCTCGTTTCAATGCAATCATTAGACAACAGAGCCTTACAGTAGTCACAAGAGTATGTTATAAGGATTTGTGCACCTGAAATAATGATGTTATAGAAAATATATTGTTATAAATTTGAACATATTAATATATATAACCTATATATAACCTATATATATTGTATAAAATAATGACTATTTCATTATTTATAAATATATTTGTGTATGTAATAATCTTGAGAACCCGGGATGTCATAAATAACAGTTATAGGCTAATATCAGACCTACTTTTATTATAAAAACATTTTATTCATGAGCCATGCATTATAATACAATATATTGTTTTTGAAAGTATTCAAAATCAAAATATTTGTCTATTTAGGATATACTAATATACATTTAATTTAATTTAAATTAAATATAACTGTTATTATAATATATATGATATGATATTATAGAAAATAATTAAATATAAACAAACGTATCAAGATATTAACCTTATATGTATCGCCATTATTTTTGATAGAAAAATCAGTCAGAAACAAGTATTTTCGTGAAAAATTCAAATATGGTAATATATTTTCTTTATATGTTGACATCTGATATAATATTTATAATATAGGTTAAATCATTATAAATGTAATATATATAATTAATATTATTTTATTATAAGAAGTATGGCTCCAAGTAAAGATAAGCGTATACGCGCAATCCCGAGTAACATAGCTAAGTTTGATATTTTAAATTGCAGTTTTGAGACAGAAAAAGAGGTTATTGAAATTAAATCAAAAAATCAGAGACCACTTTATTCATGTGCATGAACAACAACATTATATATTATATTGATACATTATTTCATTTGTATAAAATAAATGTTATAGAACGCTGGTAAGGAATGATTAGAAAATAATTATGTTTACAATTTAAATGTAATTAATAAATACAAATTATATAAACAATATCAATAACTGGGTAAAGCCAGGCCCATAATATATATATATATATACTTGAAATTATATAAAATATAGATAATTAGGTATTTCTATAGACACATTTATAAATATACAAAATCAATAACCTAAAAATAACGGGCAGTGACAGGCGGACGTATATCAATTAGAATTTAAAACCAACATATCATTAGTTAACACTAAATTGTCATCGTATATATAATAATTTAAAACATATTATTTTACATTTTAAAAGTGTATAGTATAACACATTTTTCAGAAAATTTATCCTATATAGGTGGCGCTGTTCATGTTTTATTTACAAAATCAAATTAAATAATTTCTCATCTGTTTAACCTTTCCTTAGAAAAATAATTACCTCTAGTATATATATAAAAACAAACTATATAATAGTTATATATATATATATTTAATTGATGACTAATTAAAATCATGAGAATATATGTTATTCGATAGTTCTTAATTCAATTCATAATCAATATAATCAGCCCTTAATAATAACACACACTAATTACATGTAATAACGATGATTTCTTGAATATAATTAAATATCATTATTATGTAAGTATAATATTCAAATTATTATAAATATACAAATTTGTATTATATTTGTATTACATGAATATCATGTAATAATACAATTATATTGCAAAATTGATTACCATACTTTATATTTAGTATTAATAAATTCTAGTAAATTAATTTACTGTACAGTACAGTTTCATGTACAGTAACAATTGTTAATTATTTAATTTTCCATTAATGGTAAATATAAATAATAAACCAAAGAATTAGTAGAAATTTATGTAAGTTGACACCAAGAATCCGTACGGATATCCCGCACGGATAGATATTTAAAGCATTCATAAATCCGGACAGAAAATCTGCAGTGTTTCGTGCATATCATAAAAAGTCTAATAAGATCTTTGATGTAAACATTAACAAAAATATAATATGAATAAATATATTTTAAATAAATTAATTTAATTATAATTACATTAAAATTACGTTCAAATTCCTCATAATTCCGTTCAGTGCTCGGATTTTATAGAACATGTCATACATAAATCAGTACGGATTTATCCGAACATTTATCCGAATTTATCCGAACACCTAATATTCTCGGATTTTCAATTCGTTCGGGTTATCCGTACGGATTCTTGGTGTGAACTCAGCTTTAGAAATGAAATAAGGTGACACATATGACATATATACATTTAAGATACATGATAATAATGTTAAAGAGTAATCTATTATACGTTATTATTGAAATTAACAAACATTCAAACTATAAGGCACGATAAGCCTAGAGTGCCAAGTATCTTATATAAATCATTTATAATAAATGTATTAACATATATCTTATATAGTGCTATTAACAATGTAATGCTTAGGTAATGTTAATTATATATATAATTACATATATGTGATTATTTATTTAATATATTCCATGTATTATTAAATATATAATTAATTTTTTAATTACTAATAAATTTAAATGAAAATAAATATTGTAAATTATTTAAAATTACTCATTCATAAATTTCAATATGATTATGTATAAACAGTAATATAATATATCGGTACCTTTATAATGTTAATATAAATAATATAAATAACATCATTCAAACATAACGTACAAGATATTATAAATAGCAAATTATAAAGTAATACAAAATTTAAAAACAAGCCTTTGTTATTAATATGGTAAGATTAAGATAATAAAAAAATAAAAACTGCTGTATATCAACTCACACCAAAGTAAAGATAATATTAATTCTGTATTTTAAAACAATTAATTGTTATATATATATATATATATATATATATATATATATGTAATATATGTAATATATATATATACACATAGGTATAAATATACACCTAAATATAAATACACCTAAATATAAATAAAAGTTATTTACATTTATGATTTCATATAAAATATATATATATATATATATATATATTATATATATATATATATATATATATAATATATATATATATATATATAAATTATACTACATCATGTACTGTATTCGATACACACTGCGGTATATATACAAGTATACTACAGTATACATTGTATTATATATATTTATATATATATATATATATATATATATAGATTGAGGTACATAAATTTCCCCTGTAAACAACTTTTAATATACATTATATTGATATAATGATACATATTTAGATATATTACTATCATTACAAGAAATATAGATCTATAATATGAACGTAAGTATGACAATTAATAATTATTATTATAATATCCTATTGATTATTAATAATTAAACTACAAGATCTACTAGGATAAAGGGACATCATTGTAAACTGGATATATAATCATAAAATTAAATAATTAGCTGTAAAGTGGGTGGCTTACATCGTACGATGTACTAAAGATAATGTAATAGATATTTGTAAATTACACTTAATCAAAACTTTACACAATAAATGCTTTATTATAAAGTTTATAGCATTGAAATTAGAGTGAAGTAGAGTATACATTGTAGACTATGATTCGATATCTCAAAAGCGTAACAATTTGAAAAAATAAATAAAACCACTGACGACATTACAGAAAACCACTTTTACAATATTCAAAAAATTATATTATTTTATTTTTTCGAATAAAATTATCTGATGTTGTATAGATTGTCTGATTGTCATAACTCTCATAAAAATAAACCTAACAAAATAATAATTTTTCTTATTTTTATAGTAAATTAATTTATTTAATTATTTAAATAAAAAAAGATTATTTAAAAAAAAATTAAAAATTAAAAAAAAAGTTGAAAAAAATATGTTGAAAAAAAAATTATAAAAAAATTAAGACCATCACTTTTTTATTATTAATTATATCAAAAAAGTAAAATATGAAACTTATATTACTTTTTCATCCTCTTTCCAATGGTATTAATAATTTTATTCTAGTTACAAAATAAAAAATCTCATTGCTATACCTATAGCATTGCTATACCTATATATATATATTTTTAAAATATAAAATAATTTTATATTTATAAATTTATAAACTTATGTACTTATGTCTTATGTATTAATATTTATTAACATATATATATATATATATATATATATATATATATATATATATATATATATATATATATATATATATATTATACAACTATAATAGTACAGTGTTTTTAAACTATATATATATATATATATATATATATTTATATATAATAACTATAATAATACATTGTATTTTATCAAACATAATTAATGTATATACACACACATATACATACATATATATATATATAATAATATATAATATATATATAAATATATATAAATATATATATATATATATATATATATATATATATATATATATATACATGTATATATATATATACATATATATATATATATATATATATATATATATATAATTTACTATATATAGATACATAATCTCTATAATAATACATTGTCTTTTATCAAATTATCTTTTATGAATGAATGAATGAAATCAGTTTATAGACAATTGTCTAAGGAGGATCATTGAAAGCTATAAGTAGCTTTATTAAGTCGATACCTCCATAGTATATGAATATAATAGCTTTGGGAAATTTATACAATAATAATAAGACTTGTGTACTAGAATTCAATATAATAAGAGTAAAGAAATATATATAAAGAGAATAATAATAATAATACAAATAATGTCCCTCAGCGTATTTCATCATGTTTCATCAATCCATTAAATAAACTAATAAAATAAAATGTGTTAAAACTTGTGCAAACAAATATAAAACAAAAAGTGCGAATAAAATAATAAAAAATTATTGAAATGTAATAACATAAAATGATTCAAATGGTTTAGTATATACAAATTAAAATAAAGTATGTTTAAAACTTGTGCAAACAATTATATAACAAAAAAGTGCGAATAAAATAATAAAAAATTATAAAAATATAATAACATAAATATGACCCAAGTAGTTTTAAATATAAAAATTTTAAAAATTGACGAAGATTAAAAATATTAAAAATTATTAAAATGCTAAAATATAAAAACTAATATTTATTTAAAAAGTAATTCTTTAATACTTTTTTTAATTTGTGTATATTATGTATATTTTCAGATTTTAATATATTATTACTCATTATATTATTATAGTATTTTGGGCCTTTAAAAAAAATTGTGTTTTGAAATTTCGTTGTTTTCATTAATGGTAAAATAAATCTTGATTTGTCTTTATTATAAATAAAAAATGTATCTAGATTAATGTTATAGTTATTATGTAAAAGGTTATATAAAAATAATATTATTCTAAAAGATATGAGTTCATTCAATTTTAAAATAGAATTATATTTAAACATATTATTAGTGTGTGATAAACGAATCAGAGGTAATTGAGACTTGTCTATCATATTTTTATTGATAATTCGAATTGTTTTTTTTTGTATTAATACTAGTTTTTTTAATCTATCTTCATAAACATTACCCCATATTTCTATTCCATATGACATATTTGATAAAAATAGTGAATTATATAATATAATTAAATTGTGTATGTTAAGAAATTTTAGCTTCCGAAAAAGATATACAATTTTTGATAATTTATTACACAAATTTATAATATGAAACGAATATGTTAAATTACTATCTAATATAATACCTAAAAACGTATACCTATCTACTATTTCTATGTTCGCATTATTTAAATTTATATTATTTATAATTTTTGTATTAAAATAAGGAAGTATTTTAGTTTTTTCAATATTCAATTTTAATTTATTTATATTAAACCAATGACATAATCTATCTAAATATAATTGCATATTACTACTCAATTCTTCATTTGAATTTGCAAATATAGAGAGTGATGTGTCATCTGCATATATATTTAAATTTATATTATCATCATTATTAAATATATTTGATATGTCATTAATAAATATTATAAAAAATAATGGACCTAATACTGATCCCTGAGGAACACCAAAACGTACATTTCTAACAGATGATACAGTATTATTTATTCGAGTTTTAACTTTTCTATCTAATAAATAATTTTTTAAAAACACATTTACATGACCCCTAAAACCACAGTATTCTAATTTTTTTAATAAAATGTCATGGTCTACAACATCGAACGCTTTTTTAAGGTCTAAAAATAGCGTAGCAATTTTTTTATTTAAACTATGTTTAGTAAATAAAAAATGTTGTAAGTTAAAATGTGAAAGGGTAGTATTGGATTTTTCAATAAATCCATATTGGTTATCATTAATTATTTTATTTTTATATATAAAGTCCATCATTCTATTATAAATTATTTTTTCGAAGATTTTACTAATTTGCGGTAGTAATGAAATGGGTCTATAGTTGATTATCTGTTTTTTATCATTTGCTTTAAATACTGGTTTAATGATAGCAATTTTCATATTATCAGGAAATTCAGAATTAGCCAAGCATAAATTAAATAAATATTCTAATGGTTTAGCAATAGAATTTATTAAAAGCTTGATTAATTTCATGTCCCAGTTATTTATATCTTTGGATGATTTAGATTTCATATTAAGTGTAATATTAATTATTTCCTTATCAGTAATAGGTAAAAAATAAAAACTGTTCTCAATAGAGTTTAAAAAATATCTAAAATCATTATCATTAGTTATATTATCATTAGTCATATTATCACTAGTCATGTTATCACTAATCAAATTATCATTAGTCATATTTTTATTTAAAAAACTTTCATTTATTTTAAAACCCACATTTTAAAAATAATTATTAAAATGTTCACATTGATCTTTTATATTTATAATTTCTTTTCCTTCATATTTAAGTATTTTGGGTAATTCATCAACATTTTGATTAATTATAGTGTTCAAATGTGTCCAATTTTCTTTTTGATTACAATTTGAAAAAATATTTGAGTAATATTTATTTTTTTCATATTTTATATTTTTATTAATTTTATTTTTTAGTTTTTTATATTTAATAAATGTGATAGGGCAGTTTTTAGTTTTATATGTGTTAAATAATTTATTTTTTTTTCTTATTGCATTTTTCAATTTACTTGTAAGCCATGGATTGTTAATACTATTTTTATTTATTTTTTTTCTAGATATGGGACAACATTTATTAAACATTTCATTTAATTGTATTACTAATTCATCATAACATATAGAAGGATCTGTAATTGTGTAAAAATAGTCCCATTTGTAAATCGATAATGTATTTACTAATGCATTAATATTATGCATATTTCTGATATATACATAGTCACAACTTTTAGTATAGTTATTTTTTATATTCAAAGTAGTAAATATAACAGAATGATCAGATATATCTGTATTAATAACACCATTCAATAAAATTGAATTACTATTTGTTAATATGTTATATATTAATGAATTCTTATAAGTTGATAATCTAGTTGGTATTTTTATTAAATTATTTAGGCCTAATTGTGAAATGGTATTATTAAAATCAATTGTGAATGGATTAAAAACATCTAAAAAATCAATATTAAAATCACCACAAATAAAAATTTCAGAATTAATATATTTTAAAAACAAATTATAAAAGAAATCATTAAAGATAGTTCTATTAATATTTGGTGCTTTATACAACCCTGTGATTATTATAGGTTTATATTTAAATTTTAAATTTAATTGTATACTGATTATTTCTAAGTCATCATCAATTGCTGTTGATAAGTCTTCTATATATAAACAATCTAAATGTTTGTGAGCAAAAATTGCAACTCCTCCACCTTTTTTTTTAATTTTTAGTATACGATTTGTTTTAAACATTTTGTAATCTGTTAGATATATTGAAGGATCATCAGTATCAGTTAACCATGTTTCAGTTAGTACTATTATATCTGGTTTACTGACTAATGTATCCAAAAATATATTAAAT
>OZ025241.1:39504573-39522073 GCA_964019155.1 Osedax fenrisi
ACTAATTCTGCATTGCTAAATATTTATATTTAATTTTTTCATAACTGACATACAAACAAATGTAGAAAAATATTTTAATATTTAAAAAATGCGTGGAAAAATATTTCAAAAAATATATTAAATAATACAACAAATATTTCAAATATTTCAAAATATGTTGAAAACCTAAACCCAAACCGTTCCAAATCGACTCGGTTTTTTATTATTTACCTATCTATCATTTATTATAACTATACCTGCTTTGGAATTTCTTGCCGTACCCAACTCTGCTTTACTCGTTGTTTGATAGTTTGCCTATCTATTATTTATTAATTATGGCTATTCATGATTCTGTCTTTCATATATAATAATATAAATTTGTGCTAAAATTCAAACAAATTTAGACAAATATTCATTTTTAATATCTCAAAAATTAGTGGAAAAATATTTTAAAAATATTTCAAAAAATATTTAAAAAAATACAACACATATTTCCAATATTACAAAATATTACTTAATAAATGTCGAAAACCCAAAACCGCACCCTGCGTTGATCGATTATGCATAGCTAATCTTTAATTTTTATTTTTTCCTAACTATTATTTATATACAATAAAATAAATGTTAGCTGACCTACAAACAGAAGTAGAAAAATATTTTAATATTTAAAAAATTTGTGGAAAAATATTTCAAAAAATATATTAAAAAATACAAAATATAAAATTTAAAAAATACAAAATATACAACAAATATTTCAAATATAACAAAATATGTTTTAAAAAAATGTCTAAAACCAAAACCCAAACCATCCCGACCCGCCGTCTCTAAGTTTTTGATTGTTTTCATATCTATTATTTATTAATTATAACTATTCCTGATTTTAAATTGCTTGCCGTTCTTAACCCGACGTTGCTCGGTTTTTGATTATTTTCCTATAAATTATTAATTATAGCTATTCCTAATTATGTATAGGTAATATTTAATTTTGTTTCTAACTAATATTTAATAATTCTAAGTGTATCAGATGTAGATCTATAGATCTAACGCTATAGCGTTGTTCGTTTTTAAGATTTATTCGTAAAATATTTTGTAAAAATACAAAAAATAATTTGAAATATTATAAAATATATTTTAAAAAGTTCAACATATTAGTATCCATACCCGAACCGGCGTTGCTAAGTTTGTGATTGTTTGCCTATTTATTTTTATTAATTATAGGCTATAATTTCTAGCTATTCATGATTATGCTAAAATATTTAATTGCTAAAAAATACAACAAATATTTAAAATATTACAAAAAATGTCGAAAACCCAAACGCAAACAGTGCCCGACCCGACATTTATCGGTTTTTTATTGTTTGCCTATTTATTATTTATTAATTATAAATAGGAATATATCTATAGAGATATTCCTGATTCTACATTTCTAGTATATACAATTAAATAAAGTTTATCTAAAATACAAACAAATGTAGAAACATATTTATTTTAATATTTAAAAAATTAGTGAAAAAAGATTTTAAAAATACAACAAATATTTAAAATATTCCAAAATATGTTGAAAACCTAAACCCAAACCGTTCCAAATCGGCGTTGCTTAGTTTTTTATTATTTGCCTATCTCTCATTTATTAATTATAAATATTCCTGATTTTGAATTTCTTACAGTACCCAACTCTGCTTTACTCGTTGTTTGATAGTTTGCCTATCTATTATTTATTAATTATGGCTATATGATTCTGCTTTTCATATACAATAACATAAATTTTCCATAAAAAAAATTCAAACAAATTTAGACAAATATTCGTTTTTAATATCTCAAAAATTAGTAGAAAAATATTTCAAAAATATTTCAAAAAATATTTCAAAAAATAAAACACATAATTCCAATATTACAAAATATTACTTAACAAATTTCGAAAACCCCAACCACCCTGCGTTGTTCGATGTTTGATTTTTGATTGTTGTAGCCTATCTATTATTTATTAATTATAGCTATTCCTGATTCTGTATTGCTAGTATATAATAAATATTTCCAAATATTACAAAAATATTTTTTATAAATGTTCTACAAATATTTAAAAAAGTATAATATTTATATATTTATTATATAATTATAATATTTTAATTATATCTTTAAATAATAATATAACAACGATTAGTTGAAAAATATAAAAAAATATTTCAAATAATATTTTTTAAAATAAAACAAAAAATATAGATAATATTAGAAAATATATTTAAAAAAAATTTCTAAAAAATGTCCACAAAAATGGTTACAAATATTTCAAAAAAATGTTTAAAAATATTTCAAAAAATGTTTAAAATTATTTCAAAAAATTTCAAAAATATTTCAAAAAATTTCAAAAATATTTTAAAAAATTTCAAAAAAATTTCAAAAAAATGTCAAGAAAAAATTCAAAAGTATTTTAAAAAAATACTTCGAAAAAATGTAAAAATTTTTTTTCAAAAAAGCGACGCCGAAGATTTTAGATGACAAAAAATCATTTTAATGGCAAAAAGTCAATTTGTTAGATTTTTCTGGGGTACGCGGTAAAAGATTCAACAAATTTTCCGGACCAAGACCATACTTTTGAAAATTTATTAAGATCGGGTATAACAGATTTTCGCGACGTACCCCGGTTCTCGAGTTACCTCACCAGATACACACACACATACACACATATAATTAAATAGACTTTCTTTTATATAGTAGATAGATATATATATATATATATATATATATATATATATATATATATATATATATATATATATAATTAAATAGACTTTCTTTTATATAATAGATATATATATATATATTAGTATTATGTGTATACGTTGATTTAACAAATACGCATAGCTAAGCTATGACAAGCCTATATCTAGAGGCGGGCGTCTCAACTCCGAAAGCGCGGGCTCCGATATCGAATAAATTATTAGTCATCGATTTTTGGCGCCTCTAGTCTACGGTGTGAAACCCCTTTTACAGATAAGCATTTATTTTATTTTAAATATTGGATTTAAATATTAAAGTTAAACTCTAACCTCTAATTATTAGAGTTAATAATTGCGTTCGAGTTGGTGTGAAACCCCTTTTTTAAGATATACACACCTTTAAATTTATATAGAAATATAAATATTTAATAATAACAACAACATTGAATATTGTTAAAATATAGTAGTTTATTTTAAATATTAATTGAATTTCAGCCAATCATCTGATGACATCTATTATTTATAATATAAATACTATTTCTATTTATCCACTATTTTACTGAGTCCACTACAAGTTTAGTTTAAATATTTTAAATATTTTACCCATATTAATGATAAAAGCATTGTTTTAATTACATATTTACATAAAGTGCTTATCTCCCACACCGCAGCACAGAAACTGCCCTCAACCTTATTTTCAGTGACATTCTTTTATCTCTTGACACCAAATGCCCATGTTATCTTATTCTACTAGATTTATCGTGCGCTTTTGACTCTCTTAATCTTATTATTCTTTCGTATCGCCTGCGTGAGATAGGAATTTATGGTCAAGTACTCAACTGGTTCATGTCCTTTGTCTCAAATAGAACTTCTTCTGTTAAAATTAATTCTTCTTTATCACAACCATTTACTAACTCATACGGTGTTCCGCAAGGCTCCGTACTCGGGCCCATTTTATTCATAATCTATATATTACCTATTAGATCAATATTTCTTAAATATCCTCATCTACATTATCATCTTTATGCAGATGATTTGCAAATTTATACGTCTTTCCCACCATCATGTAACACTGAATCTATTCAATTAACTATTTATAACTGCATTACTGAATTAATTACATGGTTCTCCACTAACTAATTATCATTAAATATGGCTAAAACTAATACCATTATTTTATCTAGATCCTCTTCCCCTTTAACTATATCCCATCCTTTTTTACGCTCCCTTCCTATTTCCGAATCAGTGACTACACTAGGTATTACCTTTGATAACAAGTTCAATGTATCGTTGCAAATAACAAATGTAATTCGTATAGCTAACTATTATCTTTACAATATTAAAAAGACACGTAATAAACTTACTTATAACTTAACGAAGTGTTTACTCGACTCTCTTGTATTCAGTAGACTTCGTTATTGTTGCTCATTATATACTACTCTCCCACTTTATTTAATGCACAGATTTGAAAATATTCAACGTCGTGCGGTTAGAATACTGTACAAGCTCAAACGTCGTATGGATGTTTCGATTTCATCTCTGATGATTTCTCTTGGTTGGCTTCCGTTTCATTCTCAATGCAAGTTTCGTCTCCTGTGCATAACGCAAAGAGCCATTTACCGATCTATTCCCGAATATCTCTCTACGTTAATATCAATTCGTTCCGACTCCCGACCTCGCCGCTCTGGATCCACAATGGTTCTACACCAACCAATTACTTCTACGAGATTTTCTGAAGCAGCATTTGCTGTTGCAGCACCAAAATATTGGAACTTATTACCAACTGATATACGTATAACTAAATCTGAGTCATTATTTAAACGTAAATTATATAAATATTTTCTTTATTTGTAATTCCATTTAATATCATTGTTCTCGTTATTATGTATTGTTCTAGTTTTCGTTCTTTACTATTATTTTTTTTTGTTTATTTTTATTTTATTATATATGACGCCGATAAACATATAATGTTTTGTTAGTCAATAAACTATTTAATAATAATAATAATAATAATATATATTTTATTATTCATTGTATTAAGATTAATTGATATTTAAAAATAAAAAACACAAGTAAATTCTAATATCTATGGTAGGAATATCTATCCTAATTATCATGGATAATAGAAATATAATTTATTATAAGGGAGCTCCCTGATAATACCAATGACAATGTCTTTGATAATACTTTACAGTAGTATTGATCCGAATATTGGGTATTAATATGCATAATACCAGTACCTATGCCACCTCCCTGATAATACTAAGTAATATTAATAATTATGTATATAAATATTTCATAAAATATATATCAGATATATATCATTGATATCAATTTACTTGTATTGGGTAATACAAATCTATGCATATAACACATAAAATACTATACATCATGATATACTGTATTACATGATATAATGTTTATAAGCAGTACTAAATATTAATTACGACTATTCGTATGACATGCGTCGTATGTGAACTATCGATGTAAAGAAAACTTTCTTTATATAAAACCTAATCTGAACCTTATATATATATATATATATATATATATATACTAACTTTTACTTTTTACTTTTTGTTTGTTTATGGACTGCATCAGGGTGTGATCAAACGGCCCTCTATGGGAGGGAAGGCAAGGAAGAAGTAATAGGTCTTAAGGTGGCGTTTAAAGGAGGGAGTTGATATATTTGTTCGTAGGTGATTGGGTAGGGAATTCTAGTGGTAAGGGGAAGAGAGATCAAAGGAGCGCTATATATATGTTAAAGATACGCTAATATACGCAATATATATATATTGCAATATATCCATGGAAGAGTGGAGTTTATGTAGATGGGAGCGGTAACTTACCACTGGCAAGGATAAAGGTGTTGGAGGAACGGGACTGGAGTGGAGTGATGTTTGTGTAAATGTAGGAGGGAGGCAAGGTAGTCAGGGGAGTTGTGGTGAATAGCTTTGTGGATGGTCTGGAAGAGTTTGTACTTTATGCGGTAGGGGACTGGCAGCCAGTGTAGTTGTTTTAGGAGAGTGTAAGGGAGTCTGAAGAATGACGGGGAAGTAAATGGACACAGCGAACTACATCATTTTGGAGTCGCTGTATACAGTAGTTTGAAGAGTTTGTATTCATGGAGGTTACAGAGTAGGGAGTTCCAATAGTCGAATAGGGGGATGATGTAGGAAGAGGCAATGATAATAGCGATAGGGAAGGGAATGAGGCATCGGATTAAGCAGAGGCAATGTAGGTGGTAGTGGATGGATTTGTTCATGTGTATAATATGAGAATCAAGGGAAAGGGTTGTATAAAGATGGAAGTCAAGGTTTCGGACATGTTGAAAGTAGGGGAGTGTGGTATTATCGAGTGAGATGGGGGTGGTTCAGGGAGGGTGGAGGAACATAGTGGTAAGTGGAAAAAGATAGCTTCCGTTTTAGTGGGTTTAAGTTTTAGGGAGTTGGAGGTTAGCCATTGGTGTATGGACTTGATACAGGATGAGAGTCGTTCAGGGGCATAAGTAGGGGAGTCTGTGCAGTTTAGATATAGTTGAAGGTCGTCGGCATAAGTATGAAAGTAGATGTCGTGGTAGTCAGTGAAGATGTCAAACATGGGGAGGAGGTAAATATTGAAGAGGAGTGGGCCGAGGACAGATCCCTGGGGACACCGTGGGTTATGGAGCGTGAGAGGGAATAGTGTGTATTAATCCTGACTGAGGAAGAGCGGTTGGTAATGTAGGAGGTGAATCAGTTGAGGGCAATGCCGGTGATGCCGATGGCGGAGAGTATGTGTATGAGGACATTTTGGTCAAGGGTGTCGAAAGCGGAGGACATATCGAGAAGGACGAGTATGGTGCCACGGTTATTGTTAAGGCCGGAGAGTAGGTCGGAAGTAATGAGGGTTTGGGCGGATTCAGTAGATTTGTGGGGAGGTATGCGCTTTGGAAGATGTTGGAGATTTTATTGGTTGTAAGATATGTGATAAGTTTGGAGGAGATAACACGTTCACGGATCTTAGAGTGGATTGAGAGGTTAGAGATGGGTCGGTAGTTGGAGGGAGACAGCGAATCAAGGTGGGGCTTTTTAAAGATAGGGGTGATGACTGCTTTTTTTGAAATCGGGAGGGACGGTGCCGGAAGTAAGTGAACCGCATATGATTTAATGAAGGGGGGTTGCAATAGTGTTAATTACCTGCTTTAGTATTGGGAGGTGAAGAGGGTCAAGGGATGAGGTTGAGGAGGTAGATTTAAGAAGGGAGATGATTTGATCAAGTGGGGGAGGTTCATAATTTTCAAGGGAGAAGGGAAAGGTGATGGGAGTGGTGGGAATGACAGGCGTGGGAAGGGTGGAAAGGGTGGTGGAAAGTTTATCGTTGAAAGATTTGTCGAATAGTTAGATAACATATAAGTTAGATAAAATAAATTAAATAGAAATAACAATGACAAAAGTTAATAATAAAATACATTAAATAAATTCTATAGAATATAGATAGAGCGTAACTTTAATTGTTCTATATGACGTATAATATGCTGAATAATGTAAACATGCATACGCATGTGTTTCTAGAGACTTTTTTACATTTGATAATTATTTTTTAGGACAACTGACTTAAGTATGAAATTAGGAAATTAATGCAACAGTGAAAATATACACAACCTATTTGTTGAATAATATGATATAAAATCATATAATAATGAATGGAAATTAGGAATGAGATAACATTATTTATTGACAAATATATATATAATTATTATAAATTATGTATTATAAATAATATCATATAATCATAAGCATATAATTGTATACATAAACCATATGGTTTATAATATTAATACCATAGAAATAATGATACATTTTATACATTATATATCTATTATTAATACAACATTAATACATAAGTAATTCATATTATAATTACTTCAAATGAAATACATTGTAATATCTATAGATCTACGTATACGACTTTCTTTCACAATTATATTATTATAAACAAAAAATTCACATAAATATAATTACTGCCTCGCTAGATATATATTATATGCCATCTCGATGAACTAACAATAATTTCCGATCTAACTAATTTTAGATAATATTAACTATACTCTATATTAAAATTTACATTATGCTTTAACATTATGCTTTAATACTTATTATATTATATCATTATATTTCAATATAATATTTATTATCGATTATAATCGATAATTATAGATATCTATAGATAACAATTATGATTTTATTATTTAATATTAAAATTGATATACCGATATAATTACAAATAATATCACATTTACTAAAGTTATATATATATATATATATATATATATATTTATATGAGTATGTATCTATGCGTATACATATTTGGTTATATAAATATAATACAATCGTGCATATACGATTACACATATTCAACTATATGTACAATATTATAAATGCATATATATTTAAATATATAATATGCCTTTATATCTCAATATATATGGATATTCATATTTGAGTATATGCTTATACAAATCCATGCGTATACAGTATATATATATATATATATATATATATATATATATATATATATATGTGTGTGTATGTATATATTAACATGCATATGAATATTCATACATACGGTGTAATAATCATATACATTAGAATCACCTAATTGTAATTTATATGATAATAATTTACACATTCATTATAACCACTCTCGTTCGATCTATCAATAATCGCATGTATGAATATTCGATATAAAGAAACTTTCTTTATATCGATGATGCATACAAGCACGATGTCGCACGCACTTATATACATTTTATTTCAGTGATATGATATTGTCAAATAATAACATAGAATCAAGCATTTTCATTGATCATGTATTGCAAACATTTGATACACCTGTTAAATAACTCCTCATACACTTAATATTGAATATAAAGTAGATTGTATATATTTATATTCTTCGTATTTAATTAATCTTTCAAATGATGCTTTGAAATATTTAATTAATAGTAGATTTATTAACGAAAATTGTTGATAAATAAATTATTATTTAGTAAATTTTCATTTGTAAATTAATTGTTGATATAATGATCTATATTAGGAATATAAATGCAAATATTAAAATAAAAAATACTCATTATTAATAGAAATATGAAACTGAATAAATCTTGTATATATATTTTGTTGATTTGAACAATAGTTGCTGAGATATCGCAGTGGTCCGTATTATACACTCGCCCGTATTAGACACAATTCCCTTAAGTATGATGGTATTTTGTTAAGGTTAAATAGCTGTGAAGTCGAATATTGAGTAAGTATGCTCTAATGTTTATCCAGATTAAGTATATTATTAGATTAGACGCTTAGGTATTTAACATAATTGGTAGGAATGGTTTTGTGTTGGTTAATTATAATGTCAGGGAAGTAGGTATTTGGGTCAAAAATAAACCCTTTCAAGAATTTTAGTTAGTAGAGGTAGTTGAGATATAGGTTTGTAATTTGATAATTCCGATGAGTTAAGATTATATTTTTTTATTATTGGCATAATTATTTCGTATTTGAATACTATTGGAATATTTCCTGTTATAAGTCAGTCATCAATTATGTTTTTGTAAATCATATTCAGAGTTATTGCTAATAATTTTTTTTTTAATTATAAAGGTATTGTTCGTATGGTGAATATCATATAATATTGGATATACGTAAGATTGTATATTGCAGTATTTGAAGGTAATGTAACATTTGTTAGTGTCGAAGTGCATGGTAAGATGCGGGGTATATTATAATGATAATTAAATGTATAAGTTATTTTATAACAAATGGTATACATTTTTCATTAAAGTATTCTGCAAATTTCATACATAGCTGATCATCGGGAAATTGTGGAACGTAGCCTTTTTTTTTTCTTAAAATGGTCTCAGTTATTGAATAAAGTAATTTATAGTTGTGTGAACAAGATTTAATGTTGACAATAAAGTAGTCTATTTTAGTAGATTTCAGTTAATTCCTGTATATATATATATATTCGTTAAGAAATTAAGTTCGAGTATACTATATGATTTCTTAAAAAGTCTACATAATTTTCAAAATAAAAGTTTTAAATTATTTAATTTGAAGTTAAAAAATTGTTTTCGTTATGTAGAGTCAAGTAGTTTGTTTCCAATGGTGCATGTTGATTTAGTAGTTTTTTCAGTATAGTATTTAAGTTGAGTACGGTACTTTGGGTTTTATTTATTATAGAGATAAAATTAGATGAAATGTCATAAATATATGTGTTTCTGATATATCTATGAGTAAGTTGGAGTCAGTTTAGGTGAGGAGTTCAGTATATTAAGTTGAGAGTTGATTGCGTATTGGTTTATGTATTCGTACGTTATACTGGTTGTAAGTAAGTATCAGCTGATACTATATAGGCCTACCTATGTGAATTAAATGTCCGTGCGACGTATACATTGGAAAGTTACCGTATTTAGTTAAATTCAGCTCGTTACACAGTCGTTTAAAGTGTTGTTAGTTTATTGTCAGAATAATAGTGAAAGTTTAAATCTCCTAGAATGACGAGGTTGTCATAGTTATGTTCATGTATGAAGTTTATAAATTATAAAACAAAAATAGTATGAAAGTTATTTGGTGGTATGTAAGATCTAAATTACATTATTTTTATATCTTTAATTTAGTAAATATAAAGTTGAAATCTCGGTCTGATGAATAATTGTGATGTGATTTTTTACTAACAAGGCTATTCCTCCTCCATTTCTCCCATCTGATCTATAATTTTGTGTAAACGAGTATCCAAGGCTTTCAAGCCTAGCAGGTATTACGGTATCTACATTTGTAGCCAAGATTTAGTAATTGCAATGATTGAAAAGCGATATTGCATAATAAGTTAGTAAATATATCAATGTTATAACATTGCTATAGCAGTTAAAGATCGAGCATTAATTAAAGTAATATAAAAATAGTTTATGCTGTTGTTTAGTCATGCATGTTTAGTTGTAGAGGTTAATTCATCCGTAGTATATGTTAATTCATCGTTATTGTTGATATAGTTTATAAAAGAAGTTGTCCAATCAGTAAATAATACATTTGTAATATATGGTGGAGGTAGAATGATTACTAACCTGAGATATGCTGACGACACAACACTGATCGCTGAAACTACAAACGATCTAATAGCAATTATGGAAAGAGTAAAGTTGGCTAGTGAAAAGGCAGGTCTATATCTAAATGTAGGTAAAACTAAAGTAATGATGACTGAAGACCAAGGAGAAATGGTAGTAGATGGAAAGCATATTGAAGTAGTATCGCACTTTATTTTCCTGGGATCTCTAATAACCAAGGATGGATTCTGTGAGAAGGAAATACGCAGAAGGTTAGAAATGGGTAGATCTGCAATGGGGGGACTAACTAAAATCTGGAAAGATAGAGGAATTACCCTCAGAACAAAAATCAGACTTGTAAAAGCTTTAGTTTTCCCTATAGTCTTATACGGAGCAGAATCTTGGACAATGAGAAAGCTTGATAGAAAGATGATCGATGCTTTTGAGTTAAGGTGTTGGAGACGTCTGCTAAGAGTAACATGGATCGACAGAAAGACGAATGTATGGGTTATTGATAATATAAAACCAGAATGGACGCTTGAGTCAAAGATAGTCAAGGCATCATTATGTTACTTTGGCTATGTTATAAGAGCAGGCGGAATGGAATATGAAGTGATGGTAGGAATAATGGGGGGTTATAGAAGCAGAGGGATACCACGGCAAAGATGGCTAAATAGCATAAAGAAAAACTTCCATGGAACTATCTATAACATGATTCGAGCCTCAAGATATAGGAGGAGTTGGAGAGCTGCTGTCATCGATGTCGCCAGGGGTCGGATACGATTCGACGGCACAGGTTAACAGGTTAAATATATGGTAGTTTTATTTTCCAATTAACCTTATTATTATCTATTAATAATATAAATTCGTATGTGTTATTCTTTAAGTTTAATGACCTTAATTATATTCGATTTTATAACGTGAAAATAGATAAGTTTTCGTCGTATTATTTCGGGCGATAGATATATCTATAGTTATGTATGAACAATATGTTATAGTCAGTAGATTTCAGTAATGGGTAGAGTGATATAAATGAATATTTACCATAGAGAGTATGAATGATATAAAACAATACTTATTTTTAAATATAACTTTAGATATTGAAAATGGGTTTATATTAAATTTAGAAATAAATTTCTTTATATAGTTTAGATTAAGATATATACTAATATTTTCAATAATAACGCTATAGTTTGGATCTTATGTCGTTATTATTATGGTTAGGATATATATAGTGTATAATATACTGTATAGGTATTTTATTATTCAAAATATTGCTGATATATCCAATAAACTGATTTTTGTATTACGATTTTAAATTTATCAAAACAAAATTCAACTTAAAACCTTCTCAAGTATATATAAATGTATTAATATAAAATATAACAATATATTATTAAAAACTAAAGCATTCTAAAAATTATATTTTTAATTTCTATATTTTTTATCAAATATTCATTAAGTTATAAGCATATATCTATATGTCATATAAGTTCCTAATACGGACACTCTAAATGTCTTAATACGGACACCCTATAACCAATCAACGCACAGCATATGAACTATTCTGATTTTCATAAAAATCGCGTGCGTTATAATATTAATACTAACAATAAAGCTAATTCTAAAAAAATTATTATTTAGACACTTAAATTGTATTATTAATTAAAAAATAATAAAAATTAAATTACAATATATTTTTCATAAAATTAATTATAAATAACGTAATTGTAATTCGTCTGATTGATTCATCAATAATATATAGTTTATCTAGTGATATATGGGGTTTCCGTATTATAACACAGGGTGTCCGTATTCGGACATGGGTACCGAATACGGACACCCCAGTTATCTATGGAATTAAAAGATAAAATAAAATTTTAAAATTACAATAATATCTATAATCATATAATATTAATATATTGTAATTTTTGAATAAAAATAATAAGTCATAAAAAGTTACGTCCATTTATTGTTAAAGTGTCCGTATTAGGTTACTTTCCCCTACTATACAGTGTACACTTCACACTGTATACTATACAGTGTATATATACTATAGTCTATAATACACTGTATATATGGTTGTTATACTAAGTATATTACCACTAAATTTGGTAGGAAATAATATAAGTTGCATATGGAAATATAATCAGTTAGGTTTCGAAGTCACAATTTAGATATAGATATCTCCTATAGGAGAATTCTCCTAACATTAATAATTCTCCTAAAATTCTCCATAAATTAATGTATGTTATAATTTAAACTAACAAGAATTATCGGTAAAGAATATGAAGCAAGATTATGGATAAAATTATGAACGTCATCAACGGATAAAATAGATATAGGTTATAAGGGTTAATAAATTACGGTAATATATTATATATATAACGTTAAATTAGTAAGTTTAAGAGTCCGTAAAGAAAATCACTATAGGATAAGTGAGGGAATGAAAGTGATATATCCCTCTATAGAGAGTTTAATTCTATAGAAATCATGTAGTATTATATATCCTAATCCCCCCCATTACTAATTTATAGTGGGGCGATATGGATAGTATGTCCACATTTAAAGGCAAATATGACATGAGTCATCATTTGAAATACCGGTTTCTGATAATGCAATGATAATAAATGTTATTTTGATTTGAGTAACATAAGGTAGATGTTTAACCTCATGAAGTGAATATTTATCGATGCGTTATTGGATGCTATCCAGGTTTGAGAGTAGGATATATATATATATATATATTTTAATAGTTTCCTATAGTTATCAAAAGATTATAACCATTGTGTTAGATTAGATTTGGGGATGAGGAAGTGTGAGATAAAAGAGGTTTATTTTATACGTTCTACTATAGTTCAACTATAGTTCAACTATAGTTCAAATGTTTGAGATAGATTATTATAAAATACTTTGTGCGATAGGGATATGCGTTTATGTTATTAATAGTAATAGTAGTAGTAGTAGATATAGTAGTTGTATTAGTAATAGTAATAGTAATAGTAATAATAATAGTAATAGTAATAGTAATAGTATTAGTAATAATAATAATAATAGTAATAATAATAGTAATAGTACTAGTAGTAGTATTAGTAATAGTAATAGTAATAGTAATAGTAATAGTAATAGTAATAGTAATAGTAATAGTAATAGTAATAGTAATAGTAATAGTAGTAGTAATAGTAATAGTAATAGTAATAGTAATAGTAATAGTAGTTGTATTAGTAATAGTAATAGTAATAGTAATAGTAATAGTAATAGTAATAGTAATAGTAATAGTAATAGTAATAATAATAGTAATAATAATAGTAATAGTAATATTAATAGTAATAGTAATAATAATAGTAATAGTAATAGTAATAGTAATAGTAATAGTAATAGTAGTTGTATTAGTAATAGTAATAGTAATAGTAATAGTAATAGTAATAGTAATAGTAATAGTAGTAGTAATAGTAATAGTAATAGTAATAGTAATAGTAATAGTAGTTGTATTAGTAATAGTAATAGTAATAGTAATAGTAATAGTAATAGTAATAGTAATAGTAATAGTAATAATAATAGTAATAATAATAGTAATAGTAATATTAATAGTAATAGTAATAATAATAGTAATAGTAATAGTAATAGTAATAGTAATAGTAATAGTAGTTGTATTAGTAATAGTAATAGTAATAGTAATATTAATAGTAATAGTAATAGTAATAGTAATAGTAATAGTAATAGTAATAGTAATAGTAATAGTAATAGTAATAGTAATAGTAATAGTAATAGTAATAGTAATAGTAATAGTAATAGTAATAGTAATAGTAATAGTAATAGTAATAGTAATAGTAATAGTAATAGTAATAGTAATAGTAATAGTAATAGTAATAGTAATAGTAATAGTAATAGTAATAGTAATAGTAATAGTAATAGTAATAGTAATAGTAATAGTAATAGTAATAGTAATAGTAATAGTAATAGTAATAGTAATAGTAATAGTAATAATAATAGTAATAATAATAGTAATAGTAATATTAATAGTAATAGTAATAATAATAGTAATAGTAATAGTAATAGTAATAGTAATAGTAATAGTAGTTGTATTAGTAATAGTAATAGTAATAGTAATAGTAATAGTAATAGTAATAGTAGTAGTAATAGTAATAGTAATAGTAATAGTAATAGTAATAGTAGTTGTATTAGTAATAGTAATAGTAATAGTAATAGTAATAGTAATAGTAATAGTAATAGTAATAGTAATAGTAATAATAATAGTAATAATACTAGTAATAGTAATATTAATAGTAATAGTAATAATAATAGTAGTATTAGTAATAGTAATAGTAATAGTAATAGTAATAGTAATAGTAATAGTAATAGTAATAGTAATAGTAATAGTAATAGTAGTTGTATTAGTAATAGTAATAGTAATAGTAATAGTAATAGTAATAGTAATAGTAGTAGTAATAGTAATAGTAATAGTAATAGTAATAGTAATAGTAGTTGTATTAGTAATAGTAATAGTAATATTAATAGTAATAGTAATAGTAATAGTAATAATAATAGTAATAATAATAGTAATAGTAATAATAATAGTAATAATAATAGTAATAGTACTAGTAGTAGTATTAGTAATAGTAATAGTAATAGTAATAGTAATAGTAATAGTAATAGTAATAGTAATAGTAATAGTAATAGTAATAGTAATAGTAATAGTAATAGTAATAGTAATAGTAATAGTAATAGTAATAGTAATAGTAATAGTAATAGTAGTTGTATTAGTAATAGTAATAGTAATAGTAATAGTAATAGTAATAGTAATAGTAATAGTAATAGTAATAGTAATAATAATAGTAATAATAATAGTAATAGTAATATTAATAGTAATAGTAATAATAATAGTAGTATTAGTAATAGTAATAGTAATAGTAATAGTAATAGTAATAGTAATAGTAATAGTAATAGTAATAGTAATAGTAATAGTAGTAGTAATAGTAATAGTAATAGTAATAGTAATAGTAATAGTAGTTGTATTAGTAATAGTAATAGTAATAGTAATAGTAATAGTAATAGTAATAGTAATAGTAATAGTAATAGTAATAATAATAGTAATAATAATAGTAATAGTAATATTAATAGTAATAGTAATAATAATAGTAATAGTAATAGTAATAGTAATAGTAATAGTAATAGTAGTTGTATTAGTAATAGTAATAGTAATAGTAATAGTAATAGTAATAGTAATAGTAATAGTAGTAGTAATAGTAATAGTAATAGTAATAGTAATAGTAATAGTAGTTGTATTAGTAATAGTAATAGTAATAGTAATAGTAATAGTAATAGTAATAGTAATAGTAATAGTAATAATAATAGTAATAATAATAGTAATAGTAATATTAATAGTAATAGTAATAATAATAGTAATAGTAATAGTAATAGTAATAGTAATAGTAATAGTAGTTGTATTAGTAATAGTAATAGTAATAGTAATATTAATAGTAATAGTAATAGTAATAGTAATAGTAATAGTAATAGTAATAGTAATAGTAATAGTAATAGTAATAGTAATAGTAATAGTAATAGTAATAGTAATAGTAATAGTAATAGTAATAGTAATAGTAATAGTAATAGTAATAGTAATAGTAATAGTAATAGTAATAGTAATAGTAATAGTAATAGTAATAGTAATAGTAATAGTAATAGTAATAGTAATAGTAATAGTAATAGTAATAGTAATAGTAATAGTAATAGTAATAGTAATAGTAATAGTAATAGTAATAGTAATAGTAATAGTAATAGTAATAGTAATAGTAATAATAATAGTAATAATAATAGTAATAGTAATATTAATAGTAATAGTAATAATAATAGTAATAGTAATAGTAATAGTAATAGTAATAGTAATAGTAGTTGTATTAGTAATAGTAATAGTAATAGTAATAGTAATAGTAATAGTAATAGTAGTAGTAATAGTAATAGTAATAGTAATAGTAATAGTAATAGTATACTATAGTTGTATTAGTAATAGTAATAGTAATAGTAATAGTAATAGTAATAGTAATAGTAATAGTAATAGTAATAGTAATAATAATAGTAATAATACTAGTAATAGTAATATTAATAGTAATAGTAATAATAATAGTAGTATTAGTAATAGTAATAGTAATAGTAATAGTAATAGTAATAGTAATAGTAATAGTAATAGTAATAGTAATAGTAATAGTAGTTGTATTAGTAATAGTAATAGTAATAGTAATAGTAATAGTAATAGTAATAGTAGTAGTAATAGTAATAGTAATAGTAATAGTAATAGTAATAGTAGTTGTATTAGTAATAGTAATAGTAATATTAATAGTAATAGTAATAGTAATAGTAATAATAATAGTAATAATAATAGTAATAGTAATAATAATAGTAATAATAATAGTAATAGTACTAGTAGTAGTATTAGTAATAGTAATAGTAATAGTAATAGTAATAGTAATAGTAATAGTAATAGTAATAGTAATAGTAATAGTAATAGTAATAGTAATAGTAATAGTAATAGTAATAGTAATAGTAATAGTAATAGTAATAGTAATAGTAATAGTAGTAGTAATAGTAATAGTAATAGTAATAGTAATAGTAATAGTAGTTGTATTAGTAATAGTAATAGTAATAGTAATAGTAATAGTAATAGTAATAGTAATAGTAATAGTAATAGTAATAATAATAGTAATAATAATAGTAATAGTAATATTAATAG
>OZ025241.1:39527073-39649573 GCA_964019155.1 Osedax fenrisi
TAATAGTAATAGTAATAGTAATAGTAATAGTAGTTGTATTAGTAATAGTAATAGTAATAATAATAGTAATAGTAATAGTAGTTATATTAGTAATAGTAATAGTAATAGTAATAATAATAGTAATAGTAGTAGTATTAGTAATAGTAATAGTAATAGTAATAATAATAGTAATAATAATAGTAATAGTAGTTGTATTAGTAATAGTAATAGTAATAGTAATATAATAGTAATAATAATAGTAATAGTAATAGTAGTTATATTAGTAATAGTAATAGTAATAGTAATAGTAATAGTAATAGTAATAGTAATAGTAATAGTAATAGTAATAGTAATAGTAGTAGTAATAGTAATAGTAATAGTAATAGTAATAGTAATAGTAATAGTAATAGTAATAGTAATAGTAATAGTAATAGTAATAGTAATAGTAATAGTAATAGTAGTAGTAATAGTAATAGTAATAGTAATAGTAATAGTAATAGTAATAGTAATAGTAATAGTAATAGTAATAGTAATAGTAATAGTAATAGTAATAGTAATATAATAGTAATAGTAATAGTAATAGTAATAGTAATAGTAATAGTAATAGTAATAATAATAGTAATAGTAATAGTAATAGTAGTTATATTAGTAATAGTAATAGTAATAGTAATAATAATAGTAATAATAATAGTAATAGTAATAGTAGTTATATTAGTAATAGTAATAGTAATAGTAATAGTAATAGTAATAGTAATAGTAATAGTAATAGTAATAGTAATAGTAGTAGTAATAGTAATAGTAATAGTAATAGTAATAGTAATAGTAGTTGTATTAGTAATAGTAATAGTAATAGTAATAGTAATAGTAATAGTAATAGTAATAGTAATAGTAATAGTAATAGTAATAGTAATAGTAGTAGTATTAGTAATAGTAATAATAATAGTAATAGTAATAGTAATAGTAGTAGTAATAGTAATAGTAATAGTAATAGTAATAGTAATAGTAATAGTAATAGTAATAGTAATAGTAATAGTAATAGTAATAGTAATAATAATAGTAATAGTAATAGTAATAGTAATAGTAATAGTAATAGTAATAGTAATAATAATAGTAATAGTAATAGTAATAGTAGTTATATTAGTAATAGTAATAGTAATAGTAATAATAATAGTAATAATAATAGTAATAGTAATAGTAGTTATATTAGTAATAGTAATAGTAATAGTAATAGTAATAGTAATAGTAATAGTAGTTGTATTAGTAATAGTAATAGTAATAGTAATAGTAATAGTAATAGTAATAGTAATAGTAATAGTAATAGTAATAGTAGTAGTAATAGTAATAGTAATAGTAATAGTAATAGTAATAGTAATAGTAATAGTAATAGTAATAGTAATAGTAATAGTAATAGTAATAGTAATAGTAATAGTAATAGTAATAGTAATAGTAATAGTAATAGTAATAGTAATAGTAATAGTAGTAGTAATAGTAATAGTAATAGTAATAGTAATAGTAATAGTAATAGTAATAAGTAATAGTAATAGTAATAGTAATAGTAATAGTAATAGTAATAGTAATAGTAATAGTAATAGTAATAGTAATAGTAATAGTAATAGTAATAGTAATAGTAATAGTAATAGTAGTAGTAATAGTAATAGTAATAGTAGTAGTAATAGTAATAGTAATAGTAATAGTAATAGTAATAGTAGTTGTATTAGTAATAGTAATAGTAATAGTAATAGTAATAGTAATAGTAATAGTAATAGTAATAGTAATAGTAGTAGTAATAGTAATAGTAATAATAATAGTAATAGTAATAGTATTAGTAATAGTAATAGTAATAGTAATAGTAATAGTAATAGTAATAGTAATAATAATAGTAATAATAATAGTAATAGTAATAGTAGTTATATTAGTAATAGTAATAGTAATAGTAATAGTAATAGTAATAGTAATAGTAATAGTAATAGTAGTTGTATTAGTAATAGTAATAGTAATAGTAATAGTAATAGTAATAGTAATAGTAATAGTAATAGTAATAGTAATAGTAATAGTAATAGTAGTAGTAATAGTAATAGTAATAGTAATAGTAATAGTAATAGTAGTTGTATTAGTAATAGTAATAGTAATAGTAATAGTAATAGTAATAGTAATAGTAATAGTAATAGTAATAGTAATAGTAATAGTAATAGTAGTAGTATTAGTAATAGTAATAATAATAGTAATAGTAATAGTAATAGTAGTAGTAATAGTAATAGTAATAGTAATAGTAATAGTAATAATAATAGTAATAGTAATAGTAATAGTAATAGTAATATTAATAGTAATAGTAATAATAATAGTAATAGTAATAGTAATAGTAATAGTAATAGTAATAGTAGTTGTATTAGTAATAGTAATAGTAATAGTACTAGTAATAGTAATAGTAATAGTAATAGTAATAGTAGTTATATTAGTAATAGTAATAGTAATAGTAGTAGTAATAGTAATAGTAATAGTAATAGTAATAGTAATAGTAATAGTAATAGTAATAGTAATAGTAGTTGTATTAGTAATAGTAATAGTAATAGTACTAGTAATAGTAATAGTAATAGTAATAGTAATAGTAGTTATATTAGTAATAGTAGTAGTAATAGTAATAGTAATAGTAATAGTAATAGTAATAATAATAGTAATAGTAATAGTAATAGTAATAGTAATATTAATAGTAATAGTAATAATAATAGTAATAGTAATAGTAATAGTAATAGTAATAGTAATAGTAGTTGTATTAGTAATAGTAATAGTAATAGTACTAGTAATAGTAATAGTAATAGTAATAGTAATAGTAGTTATATTAGTAATAGTAATAGTAATAGTAATAATAATAGTAATAATAATAGTAATAGTAATAGTAGTTATATTAGTAATAGTAATAGTAATAGTAATAGTAATAGTAATAGTAATAGTAATAGTAATAGTAATAGTAATAGTAATAGTAATAGTAATAGTAATAGTAGTAGTAATAGTAATAGTAATAGTAATAGTAGTAGTAATAGTAATAGTAATAGTAATAGTAATAGTAATAGTAATAGTAATAGTAATAGTAATAGTAATAGTAATAGTAATAGTAATAGTAATAGTAATAGTAATAGTAATAGTAATAGTAATAGTAATAGTAATATTAATAGTAATAGTAATAATAATAGTAATAGTAATAGTAATAGTAATAGTAATAGTAATAGTAGTTGTATTAGTAATAGTAATAGTAATAGTACTAGTAATAGTAATAGTAATAGTAATAGTAATAGTAGTTATATTAGTAATAGTAATAGTAATAGTAATAATAATAGTAATAATAATAGTAATAGTAATAGTAGTTATATTAGTAATAGTAATAGTAATAGTAGTTGTATTAGTAATAGTAATAGTAATAGTAATAGTAATAGTAATAGTAATAGTAATAGTAATAGTAATAGTAGTAGTAATAGTAATAGTAATAGTAATAGTAATAGTAATAGTAGTTGTATTAGTAATAGTAATAGTAATAGTAATAGTAATAGTAATAGTAATAGTAATAGTAATAGTAATAGTAATAGTAATAGTAATAGTAGTAGTATTAGTAATAGTAATAATAATAGTAATAGTAATAGTAATAGTAGTAGTAATAGTAATAGTAATAGTAATAGTAATAGTAATAATAATAGTAATAGTAATAGTAATAGTAATAGTAATATTAATAGTAATAGTAATAATAATAGTAATAGTAATAGTAATAGTAATAGTAATAGTAATAGTAGTTGTATTAGTAATAGTAATAGTAATAGTACTAGTAATAGTAATAGTAATAGTAATAGTAATAGTAGTTATATTAGTAATAGTAATAGTAATAGTAATAATAATAGTAATAATAATAGTAATAGTAATAGTAGTTATATTAGTAATAGTAATAGTAATAGTAATAGTAATAGTAATAGTAATAGTAATAGTAATAGTAATAGTAATAGTAATAGTAATAGTAATAGTAATAGTAATAGTAATAGTAATAGTAATAGTAATAGTAATAGTAATAGTAATAGTAATAGTAATAGTAATAGTAATAATAATAGTAATAATAATAGTAATAGTAATATTAATAGTAATAGTAATAATAATAGTAATAGTAATAGTAATAGTAATAGTAATAGTAATAGTAATAGTAATAGTAATAGTAGTTGTATTAGTAATAGTAATAGTAATAGTACTAGTAATAGTAATAGTAGTTGTATTAGTAATAGTAATAGTAATAGTACTAGTAATAGTAATAGTAATAGTAATAGTAATAGTAATAGTAATAGTAATAGTAATAGTAGTAGTATTAGTAATAGTAATAATAATAGTAATAGTAATAGTAATAGTAGTAGTAATAGTAATAGTAATAGTAATATTAATAGTAATAGTAATAATAATAGTAATAGTAATAGTAATAGTAATAGTAATAGTAATAGTAGTTGTATTAGTAATAGTAATAGTAATAGTACTAGTAATAGTAATAGTAATAGTAATAGTAATAGTAGTTATATTAGTAATAGTAATAGTAATAGTAATAATAATAGTAATAATAATAGTAATAGTAATAGTAGTTATATTAGTAATAGTAATAGTAATAGTAATAGTAATAGTAATAGTAATAGTAATAGTAATAGTAATAGTAATAGTAATAGTAATAGTAATAGTAATAGTAATAGTAATAGTAATAGTAATAGTAATAGTAATAGTAATAGTAATAGTAATAGTAATAGTACTAGTACTAGTAATAGTAATAGTAATAGTAATAGTAATAGTAATAGTAATAGTAATAGTAATAGTAATAGTAATAGTAATAGTAATAGTAATAGTAATAGTAATAGTAATAGTAATAGTAATAGTAATAGTAATAGTAATAGTAATAGTAATAGTAATAGTAATAGTAATAGTAATAGTAATAATAATAGTAATAGTAATAGTAATAGTAATAGTAATAGTAATAGTAATAGTAATAGTAATAGTAATAGTAATAGTAATAATAATAGTAATAATAATAGTAATAGTAATATTAATAGTAATAGTAATAATAATAGTAATAGTAATATTAATAGTAATAGTAATAGTAATAGTAATAGTAATAGTAATAGTAGTTGTATTAGTAATAGTAATAGTAATAGTACTAGTAATAGTAATAGTAGTTGTATTAGTAATAGTAATAGTAATAGTACTAGTAATAGTAATAGTAGTTGTATTAGTAATAGTAATAGTAATAGTACTAGTAATAGTAATAGTAGTTGTATTAGTAATAGTAATAGTAATAGTAGTTGTATTAGTAATAGTAATAGTAATAGTACTAGTAATAGTAATAGTAGTTGTATTAGTAATAGTAATAGTAATAGTAATAGTAATAGTAATAGTAATAGTAATAGTAATAGTAATAGTAATAGTAATAGTAATAGTAATAGTAATAGTAATAGTAATAGTAATAGTAATAGTAATAGTAATAGTAATAATAATAGTAATAATA
The DNA here is from genome assembly GCA_964019155.1 of Osedax fenrisi. Lineage (NCBI taxonomy): Eukaryota > Metazoa > Annelida > Polychaeta > Sabellida > Siboglinidae > Osedax > Osedax fenrisi. The sequence goes on from OZ025241.1 coordinate 39,532,565, forward strand.
ATAGTAATAGTAATATTAATAGTAATAGTAATAATAATAGTAATAGTAATAGTAATAGTAATAGTAATAGTAATAGTAATAGTAATAGTAATAGTAGTTGTATTAGTAATAGTAATAGTAATAGTACTAGTAATAGTAATAGTAGTTGTATTAGTAATAGTAATAGTAATAGTACTAGTAATAGTAATAGTAGTTGTATTAGTAATAGTAATAGTAATAGTACTAGTAATAGTAATAGTAGTTGTATTAGTAATAGTAATAGTAATAGTAGTTGTATTAGTAATAGTAATAGTAATAGTACTAGTAATAGTAATAGTAGTTGTATTAGTAATAGTAATAGTAATAGTACTAGTAATAGTAATAGTAGTTGTATTAGTAATAGTAATAGTAATAGTACTAGTAATAGTAATAGTAATATTAATAGTAATAGTAATAGTAATAGTAATAGTACTAGTACTAGTAGTTGTATTAGTAATAGTAATAGTAATAGTACTAGTAATAGTAATAGTAATATTAATAGTAATAGTAATAGTAATAGTAATAGTAGTAGTAATAGTAATAGTAATAGTAATAGTAATAGTAATAGTAATAGTAATAGTAATAGTAATAGTAATAGTAATAGTAATAGTAGTAGTAATAGTAATAGTAATAGTAATAGTAATAGTAATAGTAATAATAATAGTAATAGTAATAGTAATAGTAATAGTACTAGTACTAGTAGTAGTATTAGTAATAGTAATAGTAATAGTAATAATAATAGTAATAATAATAGTAATAGTAATAGTAGTTATATTAGTAATAGTAATAGTAATAGTAATAGTAATAGTAATAGTAATAGTAATAGTAATAGTAATAGTAATAGTAATAGTAATAGTAATAGTAGTTATATTAGTAATAGTAATAGTAATAGTAATAATAATAGTAATAATAATAGTAATAGTAATAGTAGTTATATTAGTAATAGTAATAGTAATAGTAATAATAATAGTAATAATAATAGTAATAGTAATAGTAGTTATATTAGTAATAGTAATAGTAATAGTAATAGTAATAGTAATACTAATACTAATAGTAATAGTAATAGTAATAGTAATAGTAATAGTAATAGTAATAGTAATAATAATAGTAATAGTAATAGTAATAGTAATAGTAATAGTAATAGTAATAGTAATAGTAATAGTAATAGTAATAGTAATAGTAATAGTAATAGTAATAGTAATAGTAATAGTAATAGTAATAGTAATAGTAATAGTAATAGTAATAGTAATAATAATAGTAATAGTAATAGTAGTTATATTAGTAATAGTAATAGTAATAGTAATAGTAATAGTAATAGTAATAGTAATAGTAATAGTAATAGTAATAGTAATAGTAATAGTAATAGTAGTTATATTAGTAATAGTAATAGTAATAGTAATAATAATAGTAATAATAATAGTAATAGTAATAGTAGTTATATTAGTAATAGTAATAGTAATAGTAATAATAATAGTAATAGTAATAGTAGTTATATTAGTAATAGTAATAGTAATAGTAATAGTAATAGTATTAGTACTAGTAGTAGTATTAGTAATAGTAATAGTAATAGTAATAATAATAGTAATAATAATAGTAATAGTAATAGTAGTTATATTAGTAATAGTAATAGTAATAGTAATAGTAATAGTAATAGTAATAGTAATAGTAATAGTAATAGTAATAGTAATAGTAATAGTAATAGTAGTTATATTAGTAATAGTAATAGTAATAGTAATAATAATAGTAATAATAATAGTAATAGTAATAGTAGTTATATTAGTAATAGTAATAGTAATAGTAATAATAATAGTAATAATAATAGTAATAGTAATAGTAGTTATATTAGTAAGAGTAATAGTAATAGTAATAGTAATAGTAATAGTAATAGTAATAGTAATAGTAATAGTAATAGTAATAGTAATAGTAATAGTAATAGTAATAGTAATAGTAATAATAATAGTAATAATAATAGTAATAGTAATAGTAGTTATATTAGTAATAGTAATAGTAATAGTAATAATAATAGTAATAATAATAGTAATAGTAATAGTAATAGTAATAGTAATAGTAATAGTAATAGTAATAGTAATAGTAATAGTAATAGTAATAGTAATAGTAATAGTAATAATAATAGTAATAATAATAGTAATAGTAATATTAATAGTAATAGTAATAATAATAGTAATAGTAATAGTAATAGTAATAGTAATAGTAATAGTAGTTGTATTAGTAATAGTAATAGTAATAGTACTAGTAATAGTAATAGTAATAGTAATAGTAATAGTAATAATAATAGTAATAGTAATAGTAGTTATATTAGTAATAGTAATAGTAATAGTAATAGTAATAGTAATAGTAGTAGTATTAGTAATAGTAATAGTAATAGTAGTTATATTAGTAATAGTAATAGTAATAGTAATAATAATAGTAATAATAATAGTAATAGTAATAGTAGTTATATTAGTAATAGTAATAGTAATAGTAATAATAATAGTAATAGTACTAGTACTATAGTAATAGATATAGTAATAGTAATAGTAATAATAATAGTAATATTAATATCAATAGTAATAGTAACAGTGGTATTATAAATATTAAAAACATATTATATCATATTAATAGTAATTAATTAATCACTATTATTTATTTATATTTTTAATATATATTGTTTTCATTTAAAATATTATATAAAAAATAATCAATTTTCTCCATATATTTATTTATATAAATTAATATCTTCTTCTTTAATTAGTTTTCATCTCACTATCTATAGCTTTTTGAAATGTAAAAATTAATACATATTTATATATTACTAAATAAATTGTATATAATATATATATACATATAGAATTATATAAATTGATTGTTTTGTGTAGGTTGGAATACGAAATAATGATAATAATTTTAGATACTGTGTACTAAAATTAAAATAAAATACACATACTAAATTTAGATAATGTATACGCTAATTAATAATTAATAATTACTTTGAATAGAAAAATAACAATAATAATTACAATTATGTTAGGTGACGAATAATATAGATCAATTATTAACCTATATTACCAGGCAGATATTTGCAGATATTACCATATATTACCAGGTAGATATATCTGACCATATATGGTTGAAACTTTAAGTTTCGTAATACGTTGTATTTATTTACATGTACATGTTACATAATATATTACATACCATGTTACATAACATGTTACACAACATGTCATATAACACTACTGTTAGTAGATATTTAAACTTTACATATTTAACTCTATATTTGCTTAACAAAACATGTGTGTATGTATGTATTTGTATATGTATGTGCATATATGTGTGTGTATGTGTGTATGTGTGTGCATGTATGTATGTGTGTATGTATGTGCATGTATGTATGTATGTGCATGTATGTGTGTATGTACGTGTGTGCGTGTGTGTGTGCGTGTTATAGATTACATAACCACATAGTCTATACGTAACACACCTGCTGTTGAGTTATTTCCGAGATTCTGTTCTGTTGCTTTTAATCATTTTATATTTATGTAAGATATAATAATATTTTATTATCATTATCACTATAATAATGATAATGATAAAGATACTGCTACATTGCTAATAGGATTGGATTACATAAGATAGGTTTACTTGAAGTTATTATTTGATAACAGATGTATACATAGGTACTATAGTATCTGTATATATACATGGTAGGCAGGGGAAAGATGGGTAATGTGGCCACTTTTAGATAATATTGTATAACTTTATAAATATTAGTTCAAATTAGATAATGTTTTCAATATGATACATCTTATGTTATGCGGGAGGACTGCATAAATATATTGTCATTTTTAGCGTATCTAATTGTAATTATTAAGGTGGCCACATTACCCTCCATGGAGGATAAATACACCTATTGCGGGTAATATGGCCACCTTAAAATGAGGCATTACTCTATTAAATGGCGTTACTTTATATAAATCTTAGTCCAATGATATAACAGCAAGTATACTCTTAAATAACACATGAAATTATGATATAGTACCTAATGCTTTTTATTTTATTTTTTAAATTACTATATTCATTAATGGTATACCATATATCATTTAATACCATTAAACTTACTTATAGGGTGTTCACACCACGCGGGTTTTGCTTGTCGTATGAACAAACGCTGCACATTCCAGCCTGGACTGGGTATTTTTAGTCCAGAATTAAAAAAAAGGTTATAATACGACTTGTGTTTTAATTTTCGTATTAAGATTTTTATATTTTAATTATATTCCTTAATTTATAAATATAACGAAGCTCCAAAGTTATAATATTATATATATATATATATATATATATATAATATATCATATATGTGTATGGTTAGGATATAGTAGATGCTGATTCAATCAACATTTTAATATAAGGACTCATATATTTTATTAATATATATAACTATTTATTTTAGATCAAATGATATTTTAACATGATTGGCTTAAATCATCGTGAAGTGGCCACATTACCCGCTTCTAGGTATCACGCTATATACACTATATAATAATGAATATTACTCACTAAAATAAATGGATTACACGATTTGTTGTAATTAAATAGTTCTTTAATATCAAACTTTAATTTTAAATTTATATTATATGTTAGTAATTTAATATATGATACTAATAGTAATAATCTATTATAGTATTTGAAATACTAAATACTAGTCATAAATTTCGATTAATAATTTAGGTTTACGTGTCGTAGTATGCACATTTTAAAAATTATTTTATAAAATAAAATAAAAATCCTGTATCAAGCACAATATTTTATAGGCTCACTTAGGGATATAATGCAGCTAAAAAAGAGAAGAATAAAATAATAATGATAGAATAGGTGTTCATCATGAATATTGTTGCTACATCATAAGCGTATATCTATGGCCCATGGGTATGTATATCATATTACTTTTTATTTTGTTTAATTTGGATATTTATTTAAAATTCGGAATGGGGTCAAAAATTGCATGGGAAAAAATAGGGAAATTAGCATTAAATTACTTAAATGTGTATTTTTCCATAGAAATAATAAAGGTGCAGGTATTATATATTGAGGATGTATGTAATATATGTAGTTTATATTAAATATATCATTATATTATTTAAACAAAATTAATCTAGAATTTTTTTTTACCATTTATGTGAATATTTCAACAAAAAATAATGTTATTTTATAAAAATTTAATAAATATTTTTAAAACATGTTTAATTATAATCGTATATAAATATATTCATTTTAAATAATAAATTCTATGAAATATCATAGATTTTAACAAAAATTCATGTAAAATACGAATAAAATTGTCGAGATCATTGCTCCACATTTTTGTTTTTTTTGTTTACATAATCAAAATTAATATCTATTAGTAGCTATATAGTAAGATAATAATTTTTTGTTCATAAATAAATTACTTCAATTTGTATAACTTAATTTATTGGTTAATTTTAAATAAAAAAAATATTTTCAATAATTATATAAATAATTAATAACAAAAATCCTAGAATATTTTTTAAAATAATCTAATGATACAATTCATATAATCTACATATGTTACAGTCGTTCTAAAAATATAATGTATGATCTTAATTATTTCCATGGAAAATCCATATTTATGTAATTTAATTGTAATTTCCCTATAAAAAATATATATATTTTCCCATGTAAATTTTTGACACCTTTTATTTTATCACCAGATGAGTGGGTAACCGAAAAATTAAAAAATTAAAAATGTATTATGATATACATACCCAATTGTACCCGCATAGTAAGGTCAATAATATACACAATCGAAACATTATGTTTCATCACTCTTAATGCGAGTATTAGAGATTAATTTATTTTCATTAATAATATATTATAAATTATAAATTATAATTTTTACCATTTTTATACGTTTTTAAAACATGTAGCGATTTAGTAATATTGCACCAAAAAAAATAACTAAATTAGATACTTAATTTAATGACCATATCTATTAAATAAATCATAAAGCAACTGAATAAACAAAAGTATCATCACCCCGGTATTACGTCTTGAGGCGCGATAAGCGTTGCTATTTATAGATAATTAACGTCCACACCATTCGTTACTATTAGTATATAACTAATAATAAATAAAATATAATTATATATATATATAATAAGGGAATACAAATATAACATAACTATGTATTTAGTTTAATTTAACACACCAGTTATTGATCCATTTTCCACATTCATATCTGCGAGAATTAATTCTTTATAATTTTATAATATTATAATATATATTACTATTATTTGTATTATTATTGTAATTATTTATATTATTTATATATATATATATATATATATATATATATATATTTATATTAAATTGTAAATAAAATAGATTAATAATATATTAAATAAATCGATTATAATTATCTAACAGTATTTTATGTAAATAATGTACATATATTCAGTTCATGTGTATAGTTTATTCTTAAATATAATTATAATCTACGTATATATATTATATTTGTAATTAATAAACTTACTTATTTTAGAATTATTTGCATGCTCCGAAACCTCTAATGTTAAAATTATTATTTTAAAGTTAATTAATGTATGTATAAAATATAATTGAAATAACAAAATAAATAAATTTAAATTAAATATAATTAATGATAAATATATATGTATATATTTTTTTGAAATATTTATTCTAATTATTCTATATCTGCTATTACTGAGGCTTGGCTTATGATTGAAGATTATGTTCTAGCATCGAAACAGACCCCTTATGGTGTCGATGTATTGTGTGTTAATAGGTCTACATCACATCGTAATGGCGGGCAGCCTCTGTTATTATCATCATAACTTAAGCTTCAATCATCTTATACCCCATATGTCTCTTCATGTGAAATACGGATCTTTAATATTCATATTTTCTTCCTTATTTTCTATTGCAATTATAATTATCTACCGTCCACCTTCATCTAGTTCGGGGATTATTAACTTATATATCCTCTATTTTAGAATCGGTTAACACTGTCATTCTTGGTGATATTAATATTCAAATTAACAATGATATTTGTGCTTGCTTATCTCTTAATGAACTTATATTTGAGTACTCCCTGACACAATATATTTATTTTTCTATTAAGAGTATTCTCTTCTCAAAGTAGTCTAATATCTGATCACTTTACCATTTTATTTTATTTGAGCTTACCGGTAATACAAATTAATCGACCTAAATCGTTTCGAAAAATCTACTCTATTGATAAAACAATATTTGTTAACTTTGAATTCCATCAACTTAACAACATTATGTTTTAAATTTCTGTTCACTTTTTGTTATTTTCGATTTGGCATTATCTCAATCGCTTTATAGTTGTACACCATTCATTACTCGTACTAACCGAATCTATTCTAAGTATCTCTGTTTAATATCTCTGTTTAATACGCGTACAACTATCGATTTACAAGAGAACACATATTACTAACAAATCATAATACTGAAATGATATGATATCATGTAGTTATGGCAAGCTTCTAACTACTATCCTGACATAATCTTTTGTTCCTCGTTACAAATATAAACTCAGAATCACTGGTCATGTTTTTCCCAATGACATTTTACTTTCTCAAATAAATTCTTTGAAAACTCATTCCCAGCTTGACCTACTTCCATTAAATCTACCTCGTTCATTATAACCATCTTCCATCGGACTTATCATCTATTGTTTCACATACTATGAAACATTTGTATATTATTATAATTTAAAAAAAAGTACTCTCGACTACTCTAATTTATCCAGTAATCGACCAATATCATTGTTATCAATACTATTTAACACCTGAGAGCGATTGTGTCCACCCAACTTATGTATATACTATTACGTATAATGCTATTGTCGAGAAATATCAAAGTGCGTATCTTCATTATCGCAGTACCTAAACTTACTTATACTTAACTAACTAAACATACTTTTATCATTAATGATATTCTCTCATCTCTTTACAATAAAGCCCCAAGCTACCTCTGGCTACTAGACTTATCTAGTGATTTTGATATTCTGATTCACAATATTATTTCTGTTATAATAAGTCTATAGACTTAATGACATTTTTAGCCACGTTCAAGTATCGTCAAGGTATCCACAGTTGGTTTATGTCTTTTATTTTGTATAGAACCTTTTCGGTGAAGATTAAATCATCGTTATCTCCACCTTGTGTTAACATCCATGGTGTTCCATAAGGCTCTGTTCTTGGCCCTATATTATTCATTAGTTATATTCTTCTTATAAAATAATTTTTTTGTAAATATCCATATATTCATTATCATCTTTATTCTTATGATCTACTGATATATACATTATTTCCTGGTTATATTGATTATGATTTATTCAAATGTCTATGTTTAATTATATTACTGATATCACTAAATGTTATCTAATAACTATCTTTCATTAAATATGAATACAAATTATACTCTAATACTATCTAGACTCAGTTATCATTTATCAATCACTCATCATTTTCTACTCATCCTATATCTTCGTACTACTAAATCTATAAATTCCATTGGTTTAACTATAACCTATAGTGTATACCACTACTGAGGTACCTACCACCAATGCTATTATGAACACATTAATAAAATTATAAGTACTGCCATGTAATTTCTATATAATATTAAACACACTCATTATAACTTTACCTATTATATATATAGATATTTAATTCATTCGCTAGTATACTAATATAATCAGTAGACTTATCTTTTTATTTTCATTATTGTGTAAGTTACCTTTACATATTATGTATAAACTCGAGCGTATTCAATGGTTCTCTGAATACGTATATTGTATACACTAATCCATGCCTCAATAGTTTCTATATCGACTTTAATTTGTTTGTTTAAGTTTATATATATTTATAAAAATAAGCTATTGTTCATTATGCACAAGGCGTTGGATGGGATTTTCTGAATATATAACTTAATCTATCATTATTCAGAGTTCAAACAGATCTATAGATCTACTATAGTAGGTTTTTACTATAGTAGGAAATCACTTGATAAAATTCGTGTACCTTTCAACATATTCTTCCTAGTCTGAATCAGCATAATTATCGGTTACTGCACAGAAAAGATGGAATGAGCTAACATATGATATTAGATGTATTGTATGCATTTAATTATTTAAACGTAAATTATATATTCATTTTAAATCATTGTAATTCGTTCTATTTTATTATTCGTTTTATATTTATTTTTGTATTGTATTTATTATTAGCTAATGATACCCTTAATCACCACGCGTTTTTGTAGTCAATACCATATATAATAATGATATATATATATATATATATATTAATAACGTTGGGGGTTATACAAGAAGAATACACACAAGATGGCCCCGATACACACGATGACCACGTACATCATAATCTGTGATTCTGCCGCCATTGCTACAATAATATTTGATATTAAAATTTGATATTTACTTTATCAATTTACATTGTAAATATAAATTAAATGTTAGTAATTAATATGGTATACCATATATATATTATAATTAATATATGATTGTCCATGTTATTGCTATATTATATAATATATTTAAATTAGTTCATTATTCAAATAAAATTATATATATATATTTTCTGTAGAAATGTTATAATTTAAAAATGTCTTGTATTCAGGTAAACTATATATTTGTATAAGACTAAGGTTATAATTATTATAGATAATAATTATATAACATATTAGTTACACTACTTATTATATTATTTTATAATAATTAAAATTAAATATATAAATATATATATATATATATATATATATATATATATATATATATATATAATTAATATGTAATATATTAATTACATTTAAAACATATGTTTAATACATAATTATATTAAAATATTAAAATAATACATAATTAATTATTTATGATATTGTGTAATTTTTTGTTATTTATGCACTATAGTATACTATTAATATTAAACTTAATGTATTCAATTTACACACACACATACACACACACACACATATATATATATATATATATATATATATATATATATATATATATATATACACAAATGCAATTAATAGTTATTATACTTGTATTACTTTGTATACTTATAACATATGTATAAATTAGCTTACTAGTTACAAATACAATATATGTTTACCTATTTGCGTGTATATATATATATATATATATATATATTTATGATTTAACTTATATGTTATTTCAAATATACGTTAATTAATAAACTTACCATCGTCTTTACCTGTAGATAGTTATATTATATTATATTAAATTGAAATTAATGCTAATTGTAATAATGTCTAAGATAGTTAACAAAAAAATATATATATATAAATGTTATATATATATGTTTAGAAAATACAAAATCAGGTTATTTATATCACTAATATATATATATATATATATATATATATATATATATAGTATACTATAGAATAACAGTTTCTACGCAGTACTATATAATCTTATAAGGTTATAATTATTATAGATAATAATTATATAACATATTAGTTACACTACTTATTATATTATAATAATTAAAATTAAATATATTAATATATATATATAATTAATATGTAATATATTAATTAATTTTAAAACATAAGTTTAATAAATAATTTTAATTTAAATATTAAAATAATACATAATTCATTATTTATAATATTGTGTAATTTTGTGTTATTTATGCACTATAGTATACTATAGTATATATATATATATATACTATTAATATTAAACTTAATGTACTCAATTACACACACACACACACATATATATATATATATATATATATATATATATATATATATATATATATACACAAATGCAATTAATAGTTATTATACTAGTATTACTTTGTATACTTACAACATATGTTAATATATAAATTAGCTTAAACTAGTAATTACTATAGTAATTACTATAGTTAAAAATACAATATAGGTTTACCTATTTGTGTGTATATATATATATTTAAGATTTAACTTATATGTTATTTCAAATATACGTTAATTAATAAACTTACCATCGCCTTTACCTGTAGATAGTTATATTATATTATATTAAATTGAAATTAATTCTAATTGTAATAATGTCTAAGATAGTTATAATATATATATATATATATATATATATATATATATATATATATATAAATGTTATATATATATATATATATGTTTAGAAATACAAAATCAGGTTATTTATATCACTAATATATATATATATATATATATATATATATATATATACTATAGTACAGTAACAGTTTCTACGCAGTAACATTAATATATAGGATTTATTTTATAATTGTTGATATAATTACTGTCTATTATAAGTTGTTTCATTTCTACTAGGTTTTATATTAATATAAACTTGTATGGTTACAATAGGTTATAACCTTTTACACATTATACATTTATATAAGTTAAATAACATATATGTTAAATAAGTAAAAGTTAAACATCCTTCGAGTCATCATTCTGGAGGTTGACAATCGAATGAAGTTAATTCGACGGAAAACAAATAAAAAACATCAAAGACGTGAGACCCCTATATTATGTAGAAAACTTATAATATGATATCAGTATTATATTTAATTGATTATATAAGTAGATATAATATACATAATTCGGTATATTAACATAATTAAAATAAAGTCTGCATATACATACAATTATAAATAATTATATATATATAATTGAAAACGAAAAAGCAGAGCTTATCAAGTCGTTCACCAAATGTGATTGTGGGGGGAAAATCATGTATAATATTAAATTAATATTAAATAAAATATTTGATTATAAAATAAAATTTCTATCCAGGATATCAGTACAAAAATAGTCATACAAAAATCTACCTCAAATACTTTTACCAATTGCCAATGCATTTCGATAAAGGTGTATCAACTTGGAGGATTTGGGGTTTATATAGGGGAAAGTCCCCGATTACCGACCCCTAAATGAATATTTGTAATAACTTATTCAATATTAAATATATTTATTTGAAATTTTGCAATTAGCGTAATATTATGGCAATGGATAATGTGGCTATTTTAAATTTTTGATATACTTATATTTACAAGAATAAACAGGGGGGTCGGTAATCGGATACATGTACCTAATACCGACCCCCTTCTCCTATTACCGACCCCCTAAAATAATCGTGATATAAATAATTATAGTATTATAATTTCCAATAAAAATAGTATATATACATGAATATAATTAGTTATAACATTCACGCAATTTATTTTATATTGAATTTATGTTTTAATAATAATATTAAATTTACATTTAAACTTTATAGTAATTTTTTTCAAATAGTTTATATTATTATTTAATATTTATTTATGAATCACCTATGTATATAATCAACTGGAATCATGAATCCTAAATCTATATTAATGATACACAAACAACTTACGACATATTTTAAAGTAAAATACGGATTTATTTTTATTGGATATTATAAATCACATGGGGTCGGTATTAGGGTAATTTAGGGGGTCGGTAATAGGAAATTTATATGGGTTGCTATAATTAAGATATCTTGGTTAATAGTTATTCAAATTAAATTATTTTTATAATAGTCATAAACATTTTATTGATCTATAATATTTTGCTCTGTATTAAGTTTTCTTTTAAATAATATAGTATTTACAATGATTTAAAAAAAGTTATTATTCAAATATTTAAAAAGTAAAAATATAATATTACATTTTATCAAATAACAATTGTTGGATTAAATATTTTTAAAAACAAAATACTTATTCATATTTATCATTAAATTACTAACAGTTCGTGTATATATTATTTTTTGATATCTCTTATAGTTACTGAGATACGAGAGGGGGTCGGTATTAGGAGGGGGTCGGTAATCGGGGACTTTCCCCTATATAATCCATAAGGAACTTACTTTCACCAATAGTAAGAACACTGACAAAAATTGCTCCCTAACAATAATTGAATCCTCATCCCCGACACAATATACATATATATATATATATATATATATATATTATTATGTTTAATAATTTTATTTTATATCTTATTATAATTTTAATAAAAATACTAATTAAATTTATTCACTCACCAAATTGGTTCTGATCGCTTGGATGCAAATCTAAATGGGAAGTAGGGATGTTATCGAATGTTAAAATATTAATAAAGGTTTATAAAAAATTTATGGGTTTAAAAAGGTTTATACAAATTAGGTTCTATATATGTCTACATAATTATTATTATTATTATTATTATTATTATTATATATATATATAATTATATATTTTACAAACTTTTAACTTCGTTATACGCTATATTTATTAAATTAATTTATATATAATATATTATCATATATGATATTAAAATGATTAATATATGTTATATATATTTATAATAATAATATGATAATTATGTTCATATATATATATATGTTAATATATATATATATATATATATATATATATATATATATATGTATATATATATTAAATGTATTAATTAATCTTTTTGAAGTAACTGTCACATGATTAGTATATATTTAGACATATACGATATTATAACTACTCTTTTATTGTATAAATTTCGAGCGCTGAGCATTCATCCAAAGACAACTAATATATGTATCATATATAACCATCGATTTATAGCAAGGACCTTGTTTATAGTTTACCTAGATTGTAAATCACGTGATATTTCTTCACAGGGCTTGGATACTCGATATATGTGTCCTAAGATGGTCGACCATCACATATAAAGTATTATTTAAATACATTAAATATTGCAATTATATTTCAGCATAAATATATATCTAATCTTCAGGCACAAAGAATTTTTACATTATCGAGATAAGAAACACCGATCTAAATATATGGATATAACCCATCGGTGTCATACATTATAGTATAACTATGTTGATTGATGACTAACGATAAGCCTAATTATGTATACGTAGTTAATCTTATCATGATTCATCAATCACGATAGTATACGTATATATATATATAAGCACAGTTAAATAATGCAATGGTCACGGGTTTTAAATCAACGATAACATAATTAACTTAATACTTCAAGTACTACCTTAAAACATAGCTGTTAACGATATCGAGTTAATTAAAATATTAAAACTTTCGCATATGAAGCTATAGAGAGAAAGTGAATTTGGTATGATATAAATGTATTATTATCCTGGAAAAATAATGTTATATATTATTTAATGTAAGATAGAATATATGAAATAATATCAATAATGCACTATGAACATTAGTAGTACACCATACAGTATTATTATCGTAATTGAATATGAAATCAAACTATTTTAAAATTATATATATGATTAGTATAATATTGCAATATTACAAATATATGTTTAACACTTAACTCATACATGTTATAGAAAGATTATTATTTAAAAAATGTATAGTTATGAAAATTAGATATTCCCTTCTATTCATACAAACATCGTATACATTTTACTGGATAACCCAATATGTCGATACTAGTAGTTTTTACCACACATACACATATTATATACATAAATATATATATATATATATATATATATATATATATATATATGTATATGGGTATGTGTGTATGTGTATGTGTATGTATATGTGCATTCACATGTGTATTATTAGTGCTTGAACATTTTATATCACTATATGTGTATTATAATTACCATTATATTGATTGATTTATATTATTATTATTATTATTATTATCAGATTTAGGCAATGCCAATGTAATTGTAGAAGCAGTGTTGATTATCGAGACAATTACCCCTTTATTGACATGATAAGTTTCATTATAGATAATAGTTATAAATAAATAATAATTTTATAATATTATAAGATAAGATATATTTTATTATTGCAATCATTGCAAGAGAAAAAAAAACAATAAAAGGACAAATAAAATGTTCAGAAGGTTTTCGAGGTATTTAACCTTATGACTTCCTGTTTACATATATATGATAAAAATAAATAAAATATATAATAAAATAAAATATATAATAACATATAATGAAACTAATCATGTAACTAAATGTAATCATCATATAATAATGTAATAATATAAATAAATGATAAAAGTATAAAATTAAAAGCCTATATCAAGTACTAAATAATATAAATTAAAATATAACATAGTGGAACTAAATATGAGATAGCCAACATTTAAAAGTAAAAGAAACAAGAGAAAAAAAAGAGAAGAAATAAGATAATATATTAAATAAATATAGGTTAAACAATATTCGATGTTCATACAGAAAAATATATAAACAAAAGTAATTTATTTAATGTCAAAAAATGTAAAATAAAATAAAAGATAATACAATCTTAAAATCATATATAATAATTTTTTAAAAGTCAGTTTTTTATAATGTCAAAATTTAATATAGTGTCAAATAAATAAAATCAAAATTTAAATAAATTATAAAAAAATATTATCATAAGTCAAATATATTAAATAAATATTTAAACTAAAAATAAATGCATTAAAATAGACTAAGTATTATATAAAATTATTTTAAGATTTTTACAGAATAATGATAAAGAATTAGACTTTCTTATATCTATACTTAAATCATTCCAAAGTCTTGGTCCGAATGTAATTAAGGTATTATTCATATAATTATATTTAAAATAAGGTTGAATAAAATCACAGTTACTCCTGGTATTAAATCTTTTTTTAGATGTCAATGTAAAATGATTTACAATAATAGGAAGGCACAATTTATTGAATATTTTATACAAATAAATGCAAGTCTTATACTTACAAATATCATATAAAGATAATATTTTATTTTCCCTAAATAAAGAAACAGTTGAAAAATCATTTGGTTTATTAAAAATTATTTTTAATATCTTTTTTTGAATTAAATATATGCTATTTAAGTTTTATACATAACAATGACCCCATATTTCTATACAGTAAATTAAATGTGGATAAAATAAAGCACGTATATAAATATTAATATATATATATATATATATAAATATTGTTATTGTTATTGTTATTTTTATTTAGTGGAGTCATTTCATCCCATCCAGGAACTTAGATGAAGTTTTCACTTATAACCATATATGGCTCTAATTTCCTTTCGAAGTCGCTCTCATATTAAGGCATCCATGGTTTTAATGAGAGCTGATCATTTATTTATACACAATTATATAAGATCACTTCTAAATAGTATTTTAAGACCCATTTTATAAAATTAATTAATGGTCCTGATGAGGCACGAAAAAAAAAATACAGTTTTGAACGTAGTGCTTCCCCTTAAGTTAAAGCATAGGTTTTATACAAGAGTTACTAAAGAGATCCGCTCATTCTTGTTTATACACAATTATGCAAGTTCAGATCTAAATAATATTATAAAACCTAGGGTATTGTTTTATGTTGGTTTAAACTCATGTAATATTGACAGATTTTCTGACTTCAGTCATCGTACAAGTATGTATAGATAGTTAAATAGTTATATAAATATACATATAAATATATATATATATATATATACATATAAATTAATAGTAATAAACCTGATGCAGGTGTATTTATCTCTAGAGAATACATATAATATTTATTTGTTATATATAAATATTTAAAATATATACTAATTACACTTGGCATTACATATTATCTATTAATATGAAATGCATATTACATATTATCCATTAATATGTAATGCACAATATTAATATTTCCGTGTTACCTCGAGATATATACTTACTATATATATCTATATATATATATATATATATATATATATATATATATATATATATATATATATATATATATATATATATATGTTATCATTGTTAATTTTCTGTTTAATATGAAAATAGAGATTTATTTTTATAATTCAGAAGTGTTATTTTTACATATATCGAAGTTTGCTTCATGTATTAATATTATTAACAGGTAATATACATACTACTATGTGTGCTGTTATTTATATGTATATTAATAATTTATAAATACTTATATTTAACGTAATTTTATATATATTTAGACATATTTCTTGTAAGTTTCATTTGTATAAGATATTTGTATTATATGACCTATATATTATACCTTTCAAATAGAACACTTAATAAAGTAACAAAGTTAATCAAGTGTACATTATATAATACAAAATAATAATATATCATTAACATTCCATACAATTTTCGTATCTTAGACATCCATAGATAAAAAACAAAGTCACGTTTTTATATTATTCAAAGTCAACTCAATTATATTAGTATATATTCTCAAAAATTGTATACATAAGTTTTTATTTTATATTAATTCAATATCAAATAGAGTTTATTAGTTCATTGATAATTCTAATTTACATAACCGACAATTTTCGTATCTTAGACATCCATAGATAAAAAACAAAGTAACCTTTTCATATTATTCAAAGTCAACTCAATTATATTAGTATATATTCTCAAAAATTGTATACATAATTTTTTATTTTATATTAATTCAATATCAAATAGAGTTTAATAGTTCATTGATAATTATATTTTACATAACCGAGATTAATATTTAATACAAAATATACACAATTTATATATTGGTTTATTAATGTATAAATTTTTTTTTTCGAATAATCATTCACATAAATTAGTAGGCCCCTTATTTTATAGTTACACCCATTATAATATAGTTATAGCTATTGCTTGACAGGTTAACGTACAGTGTACGACGTACACTCAAATATGGGAAAGTAACCGAATACAGACACTCTCGGTATCTCAGAAACCATAAATCCTACTAAAAAATGTTAATGAATAAAATATTCATAAAAATATAAATAGTCTAAAAAAGTATTTTTTATTTTTGAATTATTCAAAATATTGCTGATATATCCAATAAACTGATTTTTTTTATTACGTTTTTAAATTTATGAAAAAAAATGTCTACATAAAACCTTCTCAAGAATATACAAATGTATTAATATAAAATAAAACACTATATTATTATAAAATAAAGCATTCTAAAATTATATATATAATTTTTATATTTGTTATCAAATATTCATTCAGTTATAAGCATATAACTAGAGGTCATATAAGTTCCTAATACGGACACTCTAGATGTATTAATACGGACACTCTATAACCAATTAGCGCGCAGCATATGAACTATTCTGATTTATATAAAAAGTGCGTGCGTTATAATATTAATAGCACCAATAAAGCTAAATATAAAATTGTATTATTTAGATACTTAAATTGTATTATTAATTACAAAATAATTAAATAAATAAATTATTAACTAATTAAATTAGAATAAATTGTTCATAAAATTAATTATAAATAATTTAATTATAATTTGTCTGATTGATTCATCAATAATATATAGTTTATCTAGTGGTATATAAGGTGTCCGTATTATAACATGGGGTGTCCGATGGACACTGTCCGTATTCGTACATGGGTAGACTACCGAATACGGACACCCCCGTTATCTAATGGAATTAAAAGAGTAAATACAATTTTAAAATCACAATAATATCTATAATCATATAATATCAATATATTGTAATTTTTGAATACAAATAATGAATCATATAATGTTAAGACCATTTTTTGTTAAAGTGTCCGTATTCGGTTACTTTCCCCTAGTACAATATATATATATATTTTGTAATAATTACAAAGAACAATTTGTATTTCAAGATCTAAAATTAATAATAGCAAATATATAACAATCCCTACTTATACAACGTAATTAGTACCTATCCCTGCCGCTGCTAGTAGTATCGAAATCATTGAAATAGATTTAGGTTTGGCGAGGTTTTTATAAAACTATGTTTTAATTTTTTTAATAAATTACATGCAATATAAGGTACTTTTACACACCTTTATATATATATAGATATTTATATAGAATTTAAAACCTACATATCCTATTGCTTTGTTATATAATAGTATTGAACACTTATTTTTCATCATAGAAATAATCATTTAAAGCATATTATTTTTCATTTTAAAAGTTCATAGTTTGATACGAATTAGCATTATAAACAACACCTAGTTCAGAACATTGAACTTATGTAGGTGACGCTGTACATATTTGTGTATAAAATCGAAGAAAATGATTTGGCGTAAGTATTATATAGTTAATTAGAAAATCTTTGATAATATGTATAATAAAGTAAAACATATGAATTTTAAATTTAATAATGTAAATAAGGTCATCATTTTATAATTTAGACAATTTTATGATTGGTATTCTATGTACAAGCGAAACAAACGCGGGATTAAAATAATACATTTGTCTCTAGGGAGCCTCGTGTGTATAAAACAAATAAACATGTTTTTCATATTTGTAATTAGTTCCACATTATTTATAATCTGAACCTTGATATCTATGATGTTACGTTTATGAAACAATCTAATATATATATATATATATATATATATATATATATATATATTATATATATATAGCATTATATACATATAGATACCATATATCATATATATAATTATATACTTATATAAATTTGAATATGTTATTATTTAAAATCTGTTAATATAGAAAATAAATTTAATTAATTCATATTTAATTAATTAATTTAATTAATTCATATTTATGCAGCTGTTAATGTGTTATCATAATAATAAATTATATAATTTATTATCATGCCACAATATTTTCTAACTTATTTTGTATTTAATTTAAGATGCTTGCTGATGAAAACAGCAGGTAATCTGTTATGATAGTGTTACTAGGGTGTTCTTCAGTAACACTATGCTATTATAGTAGTACCATCAAAGTAACAGTTGTATACATTTTCGAATATTTGCAACACATTTAAATTATATAAACTAGATATGTAGAGCAATAATATTGAAAGGTTTAGATATATAATCCAATATAACTATATATATATATATATATATATATATATATATATATATATATATATATATATATATAATGTATATATAATAATAAATATATTTTTTTATTTAATTATTATTACATAATCGGTATTTTATATGACTGTATATATACAGTAGAAACATATATCTTGGTTATATATATATCCATGTATTATTTAAAAAAAAAAATTATTATATTACTTCATAAGTTGAGAACGCTTTGAAAATTCAATAAAACGCCATCTAATATACTATATAGCAATGATAACCACTAGGATAAGAACAATGCGCAATGTATTAAGTAATACTATGTTGTTACGTAATGTTGTTAACCTTTAGTATAAGACCCATCCTGTGACTCCATTGTTGTATTCACTACAATAGGCATACGATTATTATGTTATATAATTTAGTTATCATTATAATATTATATGGTATATTTATTTATTTAATAATAGGTTTTATTTATTAAATATATAAATTGATATGAATTGATATGATGCGGCTATTAAAATATATTAACTAAATAAACTATAATTAACTAATTATGGTAAATAACATTATATAAATATAATTATATATACATATATATAATAATTAATATTAATAATAATTACTTGTACTCTATAAACATTATATTATAACATTGTTTATATATATATATAAATATAAAAGTATATATTTTTTATAATTAAATGAATAGTTAAATGGAACTTTATATGTTTGTTCTCTACACAATTGTAAAACATAACTGGTATGCTTCTGCGTATACACTGCTAACAATAATAGCATACAAAACCATTTACTTTATAAAATATCAATAAGTAAAGCGTTTCGCTTAAACAAAATACTTAACAAAATACTTAAATCGTATTGCGTAGATAACTAAAGGGTTTCACGAAATCCTTTAGTTATGTTTAGGTATCCTAAATTTGCATATATAAATGTTAACTCAGATATCTGATATATTATGTCAGTTACATACGCAGTCCTATCTAATCACACTGTAGTGATCTAGCTAACATGTAGATATAATTATATTTCAGTAGAAGGATTTAAAAAAAATTTCATCTCAAATTTGCGAACACTCTTCTTGAAGATGTAAAATTCGTGAGAGAATCAAACAGAGAAAAGGGCGGTCAGTAATTAATGTAGTTTTGCAGGTGCATGTATATTTATAATATTCTGGAGAACGGAGTTTAGGAGTGAAGTACGAGAATCTATCGCAGTTTTGATATTGCTTACATATATTGGTAGTTAAATAGACTTAAAATATCTATATGTAATAAGTTTTCTTTTAATCTTTGTGAATTTTAGATATATAGAGAATTCCACAATAAAATTATCGATTAGTAGTTCAATTTGTTGAAAGGAGTAGGGTTTATACATCCAATAAGAGTATAAATATATTTTGTAAAATATTTATTTATATTTATTCATTTTGTATTTATTCATTTTGTATTAATTCTCTCATTACCAAGAGCAGGTTGGTATCTCGATAAGTTCAATAGAACTTGTATACCATACCTGGGTTTTTGATCTCGGTCATCAACTGAATCTGATATTATTATTATTATTATAATAATAGAGGGTTGTAAGTAGCATATCAAGTTGATTACCAATGGAGTGGATGGGAAATGATGGGAAATATATATGTATATAATATACACGTTATGTTTACATAATTTCGGTACCAAGTTATTGAATTTAATACTTTATCGATACTAATCAAAGTAATAAGTGTTTTTATTTTTAATTTTCCGAAATTTATAAAATATATACCACAATAATTGTACACATAACATTACATTAATATTTGCGTACATAATAGACATACATGCTTATTTGTATTAAAGTAAACTTTTAATTCATTATTGTACTTATATACACATATCTATGCATATGTTGTATACATAAAATGAAATACAATAAATATGATGACTTTTCATTATCTTGACATGTCCATACGTCGTTAAAAATAATATCTTATTTAAAATAGTTGTTTTCTTATTGTTATATATGTAAGCTTTAGTACATATAAGGGATTTGTATGTACAGGTAATGATCTCTTTTAATTTTAAAATGTTAGCTATTTTATAATATTATTAATTTTAATTGCTTAATTACAATTAATTGATAAATTATAATCATATATATATATTATAAATACAGACCTACATTTTTTTGCGGAACCTCACCAGATATCTAATATATGTTAACACATGTTAAATATATATTATAAACATATACACATATAAACACACAACCAAAGATTTTCCAAAGGAAAGATATTGCACTTGTGTATATTTGTGTAACCTAATAATTCGATATGGCAATCTAGCGGTATTAGTCAGATATTAAGTATTTTCTATATGTATAGTAATTTCTTAATTTCTTAATTAAAATATCACATGTTATAATATTTCATATACTATTTCGCCATCTAGTGTTAATGGTCAGATTAATTTTAAATTTACATTTTTAAAGGTACTAGAGATAGATAGGGAGTGCAATATCTTTCCTTTGGAATATCTTTGACACAACTATATATAGGTATATATACCTATATATATAGACATATATACCTATATATATATATATATATATATATATATATATATATATATATATATATATATATATATATTTATTATAATATATATACATATTTATTATAATATATTTCTATAATATTAACATTAATTGATTTTATTTTAGTTGCCGAATTAAATTTCCATTTATATTTCAGCAATGAAAAAGTAACATCTGTTAAGTATATTTATTATTAAACATCACAATATTAATGTATGAATACGTTTAACGGTTAATATTAAATGCAATTATAATATTTCAATTTTTAAATAGAATATATATATATATATATATATATATATGAAATATGTTTTATTAGGCACCGTTACAAAGTGATGACACTCCTCGTAAGTGCACGTAAAATAAATAATACAAAAAAATACAACAACCACAATAACAACAAAGTGAAATAAACTAACTAACAATGTGGAAGTAATAAGAACGAAATATAAAAGTTAATAATAATATAATGAAATTAGATACTGGATACATATGACTTGAGATGAGCATTGAAGGAGATGGGAGATTGAATAGATCTTATAGATGAAGGGAGTGCATTCCAGATAGATGGGACAATGTTGGAGAATGAGCATTTCTGGAATTTAAGGTAGGAAGGCTGTGGGATAATGAGATTAATACTGGAAGTTGAACGTGTATTGTGGGTGGTGGAGCGAATTAAGAGTAGGTCAAATATGTATAAAAGAATGGAAAAATATATTGATTTATGAGTAATAGAAAGGAGTCTAATTAGGGATCGTTTTCTACAAGGAAATTAGTTTGGTATAATTTGAAATGAGTCAGTATAGGAATGGTCAGATAGTTTAATATTGAAAATGGATCGTATAGATAATCTGATGATTCTATTTAATGGGGCAATGGAAGAATCAGGAAGGATATATAATAAAGAAGAACAATAATCAATACGAGAAATTACAAGTGAATTAATAAGGACAGTACATAGGGGACGAGTAATATGTTTACGGATATATATGATTTTACATAAATGATAATTAGCTGCTTTAGAAATTTTAGCAATATGGCTAGAAAAAGATAGATCAGAGTTGAAAATAACACCAAGATTGAGGACTGAGTTGGAAGGTGAAATAAGAATCTTGTCAAGGTAAAAAGAAGGGAATGATGGGGAGTTCGTAGGTGTATTGAGGAGGGCTGTTTTTGAAGTATTTAGTAAAAGGTTATTGGAGAGAAGCCAGTATTTAATAGAGAGGGCACACGCAATTAGTTGAGAATTATCTGGAGTAGAAGTAGAGAGGAATGAGTAGAGTTAGATATCATCAGAATATATATGATAGAAAACGCTAGGAAATTTTGATATAATATACCTTATAGGTGCTATATATATGGAGAATAGAAGTGGGCCTAGGACAGAACCTTGTGGGAAATCATAGAGTAGAGGACGGGGATCAGAGAAATCACAGAATTTAACATGGGATGATCTATTTAGGATGTAAGATTTAAGCCATCTGAGGGCACTACAATTAATGCCAATCATCTCAAGTCTTGAGATAAGAATATCATGGCGAAGAGAGTCAAATGCACAATATAGATCAAGTAGAACCATTTGACAACATAGTGAGGGAGAAACTTTGGTATATATATTATAGATTTTAAGGAGGGCAGTCTCAGTTGAATGACCTTTACGAAATGCACTTTTCAGGACATCACAAGAGAAGTTTAGTGACATAAACCTATTTATTTGATGGATAACTATTATTTCAAGTATTTTACTAAAAATAGGAAGTTGGGAGATAGGACGGTAGTTACATAAGATATTAGTGTTGGAAGACGTTTTTTTAAGAATGGGAGTGATGATAGCATGTTTAAAAGAGGGGGTAACACTCTATTGGAGATAGAAGACGAGAATATAGTATGCAAATAAGGGGATAGGGTACTAGCGAGACTTTTAAAAGTATAAATATTGATAGGATCAGATGGAGAGGAGGAATTGGATTTTAGAATTAGGTCATAAATGGTAGATATCGAGGGAGTATTAAATATAGATAGATACTTATCAATTGGTTTACTGATTTGTATACAAGGTATGCTATATTTTTGGTGAAGGGAATTAATAATTGAACAAGTAGATAGGATTTTATTCGAAAAAAGTTAGAAAATTCATTACAGAGTTTATTTTTAGGAATATTTGGTATGTAAAGTATGTGTAAAGGGGGATCAGGTGCAATATGTTTTCTAGCTAATGCAAATGTGGCATGAGGATTGGATGAAAGGCTATTGATTTTATTAATATAGTACGAAGATTTTGCTTTACTGATTTGTGATTTGTAGAATTTGCGTAAACAATAAAAGGTTTTCAGGAGAAGGAATACGACGATATGTTCTTTCAGTTTTACGTAGAGATATCTTGAGTTTAACAATATGAGATATAAACCATGGGCAATTAGTATGCAGGGAAATAGTATACTATTTCCCTATATAGTAGATATGACGGGGGATTATTTCTCAAGAAGAAGGGAGATAGTGGAGTTTATTTATTCAGGGGATATGGGTAGGGATATAAGAATTGATACAAGTTCAGAGGAAAATAAAGGAATATTAATAGATTTTATTTTTCTATAATGAATGAGTTTCTTGGATAAAGAAGGAAGCATAGGGAGGATAACTGTAAAAGTTATGATGAAACGGTCTGTAAGAAGATCAAATTTGGTATAATAAATTAAACAATTACATGAATCATGAGACCTGCAAAAAATAAGGTCGAGAGAATGCCCAGCAGTATGGGTAGGAAAATTGACAACTTGATTCATGTCTAGGGAGTCGGTAAGACACTTGAAGCTTGAATGAAGATATTGGGTTGAGTGAAAATGATAATTGAAATCACCGAGTATAGTGGTCTGGTGTTTGGTTGAGATTGGAATATTCAAAATGAGATCGTTATTAAATTCATTAAAGAACGTAGTATAGTCAGGTTTTGTAGGTCTATAAATAATATAAATAGAAAATGTAATGTTCGTCTTGGAGAATGAAAAGGAAACGGAGAGACAATCACTATACGAAAAAGTAGGATGGGTGAAAGGAGGAGTAGGTAAATCATGATATATGAGAACTCCTATACCACCTCCACGACCATGAGTGCGGGAATAGATAAAGATTGTGTAACATATATCAAGGAAAAGGGAGAATATATCAGTGTCATCAGGTGAGATCCATGTTTCTGTGAGGGCAATTAGCCTGAGGGACGATGATTTAAGGTAGGCCAATAATAAAAGAGAATTTGCTCTAAGAGATCGAATATTGATGAGAGCCATTCCTACACTTAGTCATGTGGAAGTAGTTGTATTTTCAGATGAATCATGTGGAGAGTGGGATGAGATAAAGAATAAATATGTATTAGTTGTGAATCAGGAACATAATTAGGGGAATTTGTATTAGAGGAAGATGAATTATGTAGTGGAACAGAGGTAGAGGAATTGATATTTGGGGAAATATTAATAGGTGGTAGATCAGAAGTAGGGGAATTAGTATTTGAGGAAGGATCGCTAGGTGATGGAACAAAGGAAGAGGAGTTGATATTTGAGGAAGGATTACTAGGTGGGGAATCGGAAATACAGGGGTTGGAATTTTCGGGAGGATTATTTGGTGGGGGGTCGGAATTATTATTAAGGGAATAATTACTAGATAAGGGAACGGAATATATAAATTTAAGGTAGGAAGATTCCCAGTCAGTAAGGAGAGTTGAAGGTATATATATATATATATATATATATATATATATATATAGATTCATTATTATTTATATCTTATATACATATCTAATACTTGATAGAAATGATATGTATATATTTTATTTTAAGTATATAATATGTTAAAAATAATGTAATTTATTAAACATATGTTATCTTGTACCACGTGTAAGGGAGAGAGACTGTAACGTAGTTAATGTTAATGTAGCGTAGTTAATGTTAATGTAGCGTAGTTAATGTTAATGTAACGTAGTTAATGTTAATGTAACGTAGTTAATGTTAATGTAGCGTAGTTAATGTTAATGTAACGTAGTTAATGTTAATGCAACGTAGTTAATGTTAATGTAGCGTAGTTAATGTTAATGTAACGTAGTTAATGTTAATGTAACGTAGTTAATGTTAATGTAACGTAGTTAATGTTAATGTAACGTAGTTAATGTTAATGTAACGTAGTTAATGTTAATGTAACGTAGTTAATGTTAATGTAACGTAGTTAATGTTAATGTAACGTAGTTAATGTTAATGTAGCGTAGTTAATGTTAATGCAACGTAGTTAATGTTAATGTAGCGTAGTTAATGTTAATGTAGCGTAGTTAATGTTAATGTAACGTAGTTAATGTTAATGTAACGTAGTTAATGTTAATGTAGCGTAGTTAATGTTAATGTAACGTAGTTAATGTTAATGTAACGTAGTTAATGTTAATGTAACGTAGTTAATGTTAATGTAACGTAGTTAATGTTAATGTAACGTAGTTAATGTTAATGTAGCGTAGTTAATGTTAATGTAACGTAGTTAATGTTAATGTAGCGTAGTTAATGTTAATGTAGCGTAGTTAATGTTAATGTAGCGTAGTTAATGTTAATGCAACGTAGTTAATGTTAATGTAGCGTAGTTAATGTTAATGTAACGTAGTTAATGTTAATGTAACGTAGTTAATGTTAATGTAACGTAGTTAACCCAGACTAACTGCAGGTATATTGAGAATGAACACAATTAAATTGATAGCTATTCAATTATCAGACATGGCAGATGAACTCTTCGACATATTAGTATTATTATAATGATATGCATATACAACGTATACTAATCATGATTGGTTTAACTATAGTTTAACTATAGTATAAATATACTTATGATACATACTACATTCTGCCCCATATAATGGACCCACTACTAGTATTATAGTATTGATGTATGTTATATATGATAACCTTTCATGATATTGTATGCGATGTTGTTACATCCTTGATAATCATTTAGTACTGAGCAACTTCTCCAACAAAAGTCTTTAATAATAATAGTTTAGTATACATAAAATAGTATATATATATAGTATATATATAAATATATATATATATATATAATATATTATAATATATATATATATATATATTACACCCTTTTATCAAAGATTTTCCAAAGGAAAGATATTGCACTTGTGTATATTTGTGTAACCTAATAATTCGATATGGCCATCTAGCGGTATTAGTCAGATAATAAGAATTTTCTATATGTATAGTAATTTCTTAATTTCTTAATTAAAATATCACATGTTATAATATTTCATATACTATTTCGCCATCTAGTGTTAATGGTCAGATTCATTTTAAATTTACATTTTTAAAGGTACTAGAGATAGATAGGGAGTGTAATATCTTTCCTTTGGAAAATCTTTGCTTTTATTGAGAAAATTCAAGAAGTCACTATTATCACTATATAAGTTATATTAAATTCATATAAATAAATAAATATTGATGAACACATATTAAAAAATAATTAAATGTATAATATAATATAGTTATTTATATAAATATATATATATATATATATATATATATATATATATACTAACTTGCTTTGTCAAAACATGTATTATCGACATTCGATGCATTTTGAGAATAAATTCTCTGTTGGAAATAAATATAGGAGAATTTGATTGACGATTGAATTCCAATGGAAATTTCTTCCAGTTCCAAACACCCCCTCAATATCGTTAACTAGGTCATAAAGTAAAAACATAGATATATATATAAATATATATATATATATATAGATTAATTAAACACTGATTAATTTATGTAATTCGTACGTTGGGCAATGCAATAATAGTATTAAATAGTACAGGAAAAAGTAAAAAGTATAGACAATTGAAAAAACAATAAAGTTTCTCTAATGTAGATGTCTAAGGTATACATACACATTTACTATGTACATTATTTATAAATATTAAACGATTTCTATATAATTTATAAATATAGTATATTATTATGAGATTAGTATATATATATATATATATATATATATATACATATATACACATACATATCTTGATATCATAAAAGTCAAAACTGAGACAACTACATGGGTCAAAGGTCATTATTATAGCAATATGCGGGCCCGTTTATAAATATTTTCGATATAGCATTTTATAGTGTATAATATAGTATATTATGGTATAAAATGCGTACTAGGTTCTAGTTCATCATAAATTATAAAACCTATACCAAAATGTTTGTCATTCAATAATCTATAAGATGTAGACCAGGTGTTATACGTTTATGAAAATCACTCCACCTTAATGCGGGTCAAAGAGGTTGTACCATAGATATTTACCCATATTTATTTCAATATAAATCAAGTTACCTATGTCTATCTAACAAAAATGGGTATACATTACCTACATTATTTCTAAATATAGGTCATTTGACCCATTTATTAAATGTTTTGATTCAACTGACCCACTTTCATTTAAATATTATAGTTCAGATCATACACTAACATTATATATTTTAAATTAAATTATATTAATTAGATTTTTTCTTTTTATATTATTTAGTATCTTAGAGTTTTAAGTAGTATCGTAGCAAATTATTAACTCATATGTTACAATATATTAAATAATTTTATTTAAGTTAGATTTAAAACTTAAATTCAATAATAATAACATTTTAATATTGAATACAATATTTAATCAATATTCAATTGCTATATAATCAATATTGAGATATAAGTTCAACATGATTTCCAATTGTATTATCAATATAATTATTATTACAATTGTAGTAGAATGTGTCACTTGAATGAGTTAATGATAATTTAGAAAAATACATAGGATTACTTAAATAATTTTAGTTTTTAAAATAATATTTTATTTATTAAATTCAGTAATTCTTTACTTAAATATGAAATTAAAATAATAATTAATAATTAATTTGCATGTATAAAATGTAATCAATATATTAAAGTAAATAAAAAGGTATAATATTGTATTGTTTCTATATTAAAAAATAATATACCTATAACTTAGGTAAGACTTACATCCATAACTCAAGTTATCAACTTCTGAGTTTACATATAGGTCAATTGACCCATATTATATTTCAATATAGGTCTATTGTCTAATATCACTTTTATTATTTTCATTTTATCCCATATTTATATAAAACATGTGTCGTTCGATATATTATTTAAAATATAATCCACTTTGATATATATTACATAGGTCAATTGACTCATTTCATGACAAATCAGAAAAATGACCCACATTATCAATACATGACCCAATTAGTTTTCTCAGTGAAGGGAACGAATATATGTGCCTGAGATATCAAATTATTCGTACGTATATTTACATAGATTGAAAACTACACTAGATTTGTAAATAGTCTGAATTAGCGGAATAGTTCTGAGGTATATATATGATCTGAAATATCGAGAATTGATATATATATATATATATATTGTATTTCCTTGCTTACCATCTTTAATTGTTTGCTAATCGAGATAAGCGTGAAGCATTTTGACTTACACGTTATTATAGCGAATATAGGGTCTACTTTACCTAGGAGTAATCGGTGAGCAGTTACATATATGTATATATAAATACATAAAGTATAATATGAATTATTGAATTATTTATATTAAAATTATACAAATTATATCACTATAATAATTATATAGTATATAGTATATACTATATACTATAGTCCATACTATTGTATATATATATATATATATATATATATATATATATATATATATATATATATATATATATATATATGTACCGAGTTCGCAATCAGTTTGTCGTGTAGAATTAATATATCTTGAAGCCCTACACGACGCACAAAAATATCTGTATATAAAATAATATTATTAGTATATATATATATATACTAATGACATATTTAACTATACTTGTTATTACTCTAGTATATATATATATATATACTATTTTTTCTATTTAACTGCCTGTGTGGCTCAGTGTCTAAGGCGTCAGACACACAAGCAGTAGGACACGGGTTCGACCCTCGCCCGGACCATTAATTTAAATTTATAAAATGGGTCTTAAAATATTATTTAGAAGTGATCTTATATAATTGTGTATAAATAAATGATCGGCTCTCGTTAAAACCATGGATGCCTTAACATGAGAGCGGCTTCGAAGGGACATTAGAGCCATATATGGTTATAAGTGAAAACTTCATCTAGGTTCCTGGATGGGATGAAAGGACTCCACCAAATAAAAATAACAATATATATATATATATAGTATAGCATATAATAGTACAATATATGTGTTACGTTATAAGTGTTTACGTTTATGACTTATATAACTTAAGTTATAATTATAATGAAACATCATTATATAATTATAAATTATTATGTCCTACGACATACCAATATAGTTATATTATATATATAATAGTATTATACTAATAATATCCATATAATGACAATATACGAAAATAAGCATTATAAATCGATTAACAATTATTAAATCGGCATACTTTCTGCAGAAATTGTCTTGATAAATACTCCGCGTCATATCAACTATATTATAGCCTATTGAAGCAATAGAGTTCTATAGAGTATATAGTGTATACTATGTATATAAACCCTGGCGTATCTTATAGACAATATCTACCCACAAACATAATACATATTGTAGTGATCGAATATTACGAACACGACTATGTTTTATAGACCTAACACATATCATATATATATATATATTATAATATAAGACCTAATACGAATATATATATGTATGTATTACGAATAGTATAGTGTAACATGATAGCATAATACATGTAACACACACATAAGGTTATATTACTCAAGTGTATGGTAAACGTGAATCAAATCTATAGATACTTCTTCTATACATATAAAAGAAAGTCTATTTAAATATTTATTTATTTATTTATTTATTTATATATAGGCGTTCGATGTTTAAGAAAACGGCTCGACGGATTTACAAAATTTAAATTGCTACTAATTCTCTACGAAAAAAGTATTGTGGTTGTTCGGATGAATTTTTTATTTCCACCTTTACACCGATCATAATTACGTAAAACTGTCATTTTAGAGCTATTTATGACCTATCGGGAAATCTTTTTATTTTAGAAGAAAATGTTTCACACATAAAATCTATGCGAATGTGAGGCGTTTCGTAAAAATGTAGTTATATTCACTTTACCATAATTAATGCATTCGTAAATGGCAATAAACGGTGATAACGTTTACGTTTTCGATATATTTAACGAAGAAATTTTAAATTTTTCAATAAACAATTAAATTTAAGTGTTTTTGTTATTAATAAATAAATTGTTTTCTATAAATAAATCTTTGTTTACATCTACATTGATAACGATTAGTTACTATTATACCCGGGTAACGCCGGGACATAGCCCGGAAATTTTTCAAGCAAATGAAATTAAATTGAATGATGAACAAAGAATAGTTTATAACAAAATCTTACAAAGTATAAATAACGAAGATGTTAAATTGTTTTTCCTAGATGCCCTCGCAGGAACTGGAAAAACTTTGTTGATTAATTTATTGCTAGCTAAAATGAAGATGGCAAATAAAGAACATATTGCCGTAGCATCATCAGGAATAGCAGCAACTCTATTATTGAACTGTAGAACAGCCCATTCCATTTTTATATTCCAATACAGTTAAACGAATATTCCATTTGCAGTATAAAGAATAATACAAAATCAGGGAAACTATTTAGAAGCTGTAAATTTATTGTTTGGGATGAATGCACAATGACTCACAATCATGCATTAGAAGCCGATGGAAAGCAAATGAAATTAAATTGAATGATGAACAAAGAATAGTTTATAACAAAATCTTACAAAGTATAAATAACGAAGATGGAAAATTGTTTTTCCTAGATGCCCCCGCAGGAACTGGAAACACTTTTTTGATTAATTTATTGCTAGCTAAAATGAAGATGGCAAATAAAGAAGATATTGCCGTAGCATCATCAGTAATAGCAGCAACTCTATTATTTAACTGTATAACTCCATTCCATTTTTAGATTCCAATACAGTTAAACGAAGATTACATTTACACTATAAAGAATAATACAAAATCAGGGAAACTATTTAGAAGCTGTAAACTTAGTGTTTGGGATAGTGGCGCAGGAACGATTTTTTCATTGGGGGGGTCATGTGTTTAAAATATTTATAACGCTATTATATTTTTAGTAATATAATATATTTATATTAGAAGTATATACATATAGAATATAAGTATTCAATATCATCATCGATGAGAATATAGAATTATATATAATAAATAAATAACAATTATATATCGTTGTAGTTATTTATTTAAAATTTTTTGATTTTCGCCAATCATTTCTACTGATAAAATTATCTAGTAATTTATCTATATCAATATCTTCAATATATCCTTGATGAATATGGCAAATTAATAAATTATTTATCCTTTCTTGTTTCATTGTTGATCTCAGCCATATTTTAACTCTTCGTAGGGCTGAGAAGCTTCTCTCACAGGATACTGAATTTATAGGTCGTGTCAACAGTATTCTTACCAACTGTTCACAATTTGGTAATATCGTTCTTATAGATTCAGATGATTTCAAGTATGTAACTACGTCGGCAATGCTACCATGTTTACCTCTTTTTAAAATCGGAAGCTCCAAATTCAAATACCGAATATTAAATTCAGGATATTTATTGATCTATTAATGCAATTATTTAAAAGTAATTTACATCTTATTATTATTATTATATTATCTAACCTCTTCCTCATTTATATAATCGATCTTTAAAAGACTTTCCTGGAGTTTATAATATGATACCCAACTATCATCATATTTAGAGAAACGTGATTCGATTTCGACAATTGTTTTGTCAAAAAGTTCATAGGATTTATTTCTGTAAACAAGCATAATTATATATATAATTAGGAATTATTATATATTTATATATATATATATATATTATACTGGCTCGATAGCGCAATTGGCTAAGGTGTTTGACTTCGAACCAGTAGGCCTGGGTACAGTTCCCAGGCCGAACTAAAAAATTAGTCTTAAAATAATATATAGAAGTGATGAATTAAATTTGTATTAAATTCATCGGCTCTAGTTAAAACCAGGGACACATTAACTTAAGAGTTATTTGAAGGGACTTTAGGGTTATTAATAATAGTTATAAATATTAAATGACTCCATCTAAGTTTCTGGTATGGTGTGTAAGGAATCCACCGAATGTATACAATACAATATATATATATATATATATATATATATATATATATATATATATATATATATATTTATTTATGAATTTATATATGTTATGTATATATAGAATGTTTTTTTTATTTAACCTTAAATACGTGTCAACATCGGGTGGATTATATTCGTCTGATGTACCATTGTATTTTTTTATTGAAAATGATCTTATTTTTTTTATAGATTTTTCAATTCCCAAATCTATCATTTCCGTATATATTTCGTTTTTCATTTTATCAAAATGTAATCTATAATCATTAATTTCATCTTTACATATATCAATCGATACATTAACATTATCTAAAGTAGATGTCAAACACATAAAACATTTTGCTAATATATCAAACAGTTTGAATATTGAAAAACTAATTTTTAGCATAAAATATGTTGTATCTTTTTTCATCATTTTTGAATATGATTTTGCAATTATATTTTGGTCATTCGAAATATCGTTTATTAAAGTAAATTCTTCTAAAGCAACCATGATATCTTTATATTTATCAATACATATACGCATAGCCTCCTTTCTAACAGTCCACCGTGTTGGAAATAATGGACGAATTTTATTGGTTATATTATTAAAAAGATTTCTAAATTTTATTGTATTATTAAACAATTTACCAACTGAATTGATCATTAACATTATATCCTCAGATTTTCGTGATTAGATATAGATTGTGCTATTTAATTTACCCTATGTGCACCACAGTGGGTGTAGTACGCCAGAGGCTGTTCTTTCATTATTCTTGCCTGAACTCCGGTATAAATACCTGCCATATTGGAGGCTCCATCATAAGATTGTCCTCTGAGATTTGTAATATCTAATTGACATCTAATCATAACATCTTTTAACATATTTGATAACGATTCAGTATATTATCTTGTATTATCAACATTATATAAACCTGTTAAAATATATCACATAAATATATATATATATATTATATATAATATCCTATATATATATATATAAATTTGTAAAATATATTATAATAATACTTATATATTAGTTAATTTTAATAATTACCAATGAATTCTTCTTTAATATTAAGATTACTATCGACATATCGTATACATATAGCTTCCTATTCCTTTCTACTCATATCTTGTGTACCATCTGACATAATACTAAAATATTTGGCTTTTTTTATATCCGTTAAAATAACATTTAAAATGTCAATTGAGAACATCTGTATAATTTCATTTTGGATTTGCCAACTTAATAAATGTATTTTTCTTTCTGATAATTTATGTAACCATTGTTTCAGTTCAGGGATATACATTGATTGTTGTTTCAACATTTCAATACAATTTCCTTCATCATTAAATATTACAATAAAGGCTTGAAAGCTTTATTATACTCCATATTAATTGTAAATCCTTTGTTATAAGTTACTACACACTTAGATGTATGTGTATACATATTTTCTAATAAAAATGTTATATATATGTATATAATAAATATTAAAATTTTTTATTAAAATTTTATTTAATTTTTTGTCAATATTATTGAGGGGGTTTAACCCCCCCATCCAAATTATTGGGGGGGTCCGAACCCCCCCGACCCCCCCTATTGCTGCGCCACTAGTTTGGGATGAATGCACAATGACTCAAGCATGTATTAAAGCCGTAGATAGAATGGTAAGAGAAATAGTAAACAAAGATAAGCCGATGGGAGGACAGACATTAATACTTAGCAGAGATTTCAGACAAATCCTTCCAGTAGTTAAAAGAGGTACAAAGACACACCACATAAATTCGTGTTTGAAAACTTCAGTAATGTGGAAAAATATAAGAGTAATGAAATTAATTAAAAACATGAGAGTATTCTTATCAAACAATCAAGATACAGCCACATTCGAAAATCATCTCTTAGATATAGGTAATGGAATGACGCAGAAAAATAATGGTATGGATATTATCCCGTGCAGAAATATAATTGAAAATAAGAATGAACTCATCACGACAATTTATGAAAATGTAGAAGACCATTATTTGGATGAAAATTGGCTTTGCGAAAGATGTATATTTACACCTAAAAATGACAATGTATATATAATAAATCATTATTTACTAAATAAATTTCCAGGAGAGATGAAAGTATATCGGTCCATAGACATAGTTCAAAAGAAAAGAAGTTGTATATTATCCCATAGAATTTTTGAATTTCATTAAACTTTCCGGATTACCAGACCATAAACTAGCACTAAAAGTAGCAGCGCCAATCATGCTATTATGAAATTTAAACCCCCCCAAAATTATGTAATGGATCCAGATTGATCATAACTAATTTACAAAATAATTTGATAGAAGCCAAAATACTAACTGGTATAATATATCAATATAAGAGAGAAGAAGTCATGTTTCCCAAAATACCACTGATACCATCAGATTATCCCTTTAATTTTAGAAGATTCCAATTCCCAATAAAACTTTGTTTTTCCATGACAATAAACAAATCTCAAGGACAATATTTCAAAGTCGTGGGCTTAGATATTGAAACCGAATGCTTCGCCCACGGTCAATTATATGTAGACTGTTCAGGAGCACGCGAAGAAAAAGAATTATATATAATGGCCAAAGATATTCATATATATATATATGAAAATCTTATATGAAAAACATATATGTTTTATAAATAAGGAAATATAAATAAAATTCGTAATAATTATAATGTCATTCAAATTTGGATATATTCATGTAAATAGGCAGGGCAATATTTCAATCATTATCATTTCCACTACAAGTATAATACCCGGGCAACGCCGGGCCGTAGCCAGCTAGTCTATACATATAAAAGAAAGTCTATTTAAATGTTAATTTATTTATTTATTTATTTATTTATATATAGGCGTTCGATGTTTAAGAAAACGGCTCGACGGATTTACAAAATTTAAATTGCTACTAATTCTCTACGAAAAAAGTATTGTGGTTGTTCGGATGAATTTTTTTATTTCCACCTTTACACCGCTCATAATTACGTAAAACTGTCCTTTTAGAGCTATTTTCCCTATATCGGGAAATCTTTTGATTTTAGAAGAAAATGTTTCACACATGAAATGTATGCGAATGTGAGGCGATTCGTAAAAATGTAATTATATTCACTTTACCATAATTAATGCATTCGTAAAGGGCAATAAACGGTGATAACGTTTACGTTTTCGATATATTTAACGAAGAAATTTTAAATTTTTCAATAAACACTTTAAATTTAAGTGATTTGTTATAAATAAATAAATTGTTTTCTATGAATTAATCTTTGTCTACATCTACGTTGATAACGATTAGTTACTATTATACCCGGGCAACGCCGGGACGTAACCCGGAAAATTGTCAAGCAAATGATGAACAAAAATAGAATAGTTTATAACAAAATCTTACAAAGTGGAAATAACGAAGATGGAAAATTGCTTTTCCTAGATGCACCCGCAGGAACTGGAAAAACTTTTTTGATTAATTTATTGCTAGCTAAAGTGAAGATATGGCAAATAAATAACATATTGCCGTAGCATCATCAGGAATAGCAGCAGCTCTATTATTGAACTGTAGAACAGCCCATTCCATTTTTAAGATTACAATACATGTATGCAGTTAAACTGCAGTTAAACGAAGATTCCATTTGCAGTATAAAGAATAATTAAAAATCAGGTAAACTATTTAGAAGCTCCCAGCAAACAGTAAGAGCAGCATAATAGCAGCATAACAGCAGCATAACAGCAGTATAATATCATTACAAATTAATAGCAGCATAATAGCAGCATAATAGACATTTAATAGCAGCATAATAGCACAATGTAAACATTTGAGGCTCTAACATTTGCTGTTATGCTGCTATTATGCTGCTCTTACTGTTTGCTGGGCTGTAGATTTATTGTTTGGGATGAATGTACAATGACTCACAATCACGCATTAGAAACCGTCGATAGAATGGTAAGAGACATAGTAAACAAAGATAAGCCGATTGGAGGACAGACATTAATATTTAGCGGAGATTTCAGACTAATCCTTCCATTAGTTAAAAGTGGTACAAAAACAGACCACATAAATTCGTGTTTGAAAACTTCAGTAATGTGGAAAAATATAAGATTAACTAAAAAAATGAGAGTATTCTTATCAAACAATCAAGATACAGCCACATTCGAAAATCATCTCTTAGATATAGGTAATGAAATGACGAAGAAAAATAATGGTATGGATATTATCCCGTGCGGTAATTAATTGGAAAATAAGAATGAACTCATCACGACAATTTATGAAAATGTAGAAGACCATTATTTGGATGAAAATTGGCTTTGCGAAAGATGTATATTAACATCTAAAAATGACAATGTATATACAATAAATCAAAATTTACTAAATAAATTTCCAGGAGAGATTAAAGTATATAGGTCCATAGACAGAGTACAAAAGAAAAGAAGTTGTAAATTATCCCATAGAATTTTTGAATTTCATTAAACTTTCCGGATTACCAGACCATAAACTAGCACTAAAGTAGGAGCGCCAATCATGCTACTAAGAAATTTAAATCCCCCAAAATTATGTAATGGATCCAGATTGATCATAACTAATTTACAAATAATTTGATAGAAGCCAAAATACTAACGGGTCAATATAAGGGAGAATAAGTCATGTTTCCCAAAATACCACTGATACCATCAGATTATCTCTTTAATTTTAGAAGACACCAATTTCGAATAAAACTTTGTTTTTACATGACAATAAACACATCTCAAGGACAATCTTTTAAAGTCGTTGGCTTAGATCTTGAAACCGAATGCTTCGCCTACGGTCAATTATATGTAGGCTGTTCAAGAGCACGCAAAGAAAAAAAATTATATACTGGCCAAATTTCATATATATTCCAATTTTCATATATATTATATAATATATATGAAAATCTTATATGAAAAACATATATTTTTTATAAATAAGAAAATATAAATAAAATTCGTAATAATTATAATGTCATTCGTAATAGCAGGGCAACATTTAAGGGGATCCCGCACATTTAAAGTGATGGTAATTTATTTTTTTTAATATTTTATTCTATTACATAATAATACTTATTGTAGTGTTTTTTATTATCTGTAAAAAAATTAGACATGAATTCAGTCTAGAAGTTGCATAAAAATGTGTTTTTTAACGATAAGATAATGCTATTATATGCTATTCAATATTACATTGTTATGCTGTCAAACTTCAAACGCTGTTTTCTCAGAATAATTATTTCGCGCTAGGTATATGCATTCAAAAATATAGAACATAAAAAATATTATAATTATAATATTAATTTGTTGTGCTTTATATAGAATTTAATTATATGAATAGTAAAATAGAGAGATATTTAATAAAATGTATAGAATTCATTGTATTAAATGATAATTTCTATAGAAAAACCATCATTTTAGTATTTCTAATTTTTAATTTAGATATATATAATATAATAAATAATAATATTAAAAATAACTTTCTATTTTCCTATGCATGTATATATTATGAATACATGACATACAAAATTATGTCAATTGAATGAATAGAATATCAGTTCTATTTTTTTTAGTGGACATATATTTTTCCTATCTATTTATACACGAAATTGGCAAATTGCGTGTTATGTGCGGGATCCCCTTAATACGTTATAATTACCACTACAAGTATAATACCCGGGCAACGCCGGGCCGAAGCCAGCTAGTCTATACATATAAAAGAAAGTCTATTTAAATATTTATTTATTTATTTATTTATTTATTTATTTATATATAGGCGTTCGATGTTTAAGAAAACGGCGCGACGGATTTACAAAATTTAAATTGCTACTAATTCTCTACGAAAAAAGTATTGTGGTTGTTCAGATGAATTTTTTATTTCCACCTTTACACCGTTCATAATTACGTAAAACTGTCATTTTATAGCTATTTTCGACCTATCGGGAAATCTTTTGATCTAAGAAAAAAATGTTTTACACATGAAATGTATGCGAATGTGAGGCGATTCGTAAAAATGTAATTATATTCACTTTACCATAATTAATGCATTCGTAAAGGGCAATAAACGGTGATAACGTTTACGTTTTCGATATATTTAACGAAGACATTTTAAATTTTTCAATAAACACTTTAAATTTAAGTGATTTGTTATAAATAAATAAATTGTTTTCTATGAATAAATCTTTGTCTATATCTACGTTGATAACGATTAGTTACTATTATACCCGGGCAACGCCGGGACGTAACCCGGAAAATCGTCAAGAAAATGATGAACAAAAATAGAATAGTTTATAACAAAATCTTACAAAGTGGAAATAACGAAGATGGAAAATTGTTTTTCCTAGATGCCCCCGGAGGAACTGGAAAAACTTTATTGATTAATGTATTGCTAACTAAAATGAAGATGGGAAATTAAGAATATATTGCCGTAGCATTATCAGGAATAGCAGCAACTATATTATTGAACTGTAGAACAGCTCATTCAATTTTTAAGATTCCAATACAGTTAAACGTAGATTCCATTTGCAGTATAAAGAATAAATCAAAATCAGGGAAACTATTTAGAAGCTGTACATTTATTGTTTGGGATGAATGCACAATGATTCACAAGCACGCATTAGAAGCCGTCGATAGAATGGTAAGAAACATAGTAAACAAAGATAAGCCGATGGAAGGACATACATTAATACTTATCAGAGATTTCAAACAAATCCTTCCAGTAGTTAAAAGAGGTACAAAGACAGACCACATAAATTCGTGTTTGAAAACTTCAGTAATATGGAAAAATATAAGATTAATGAAATTAACTAAAAAAATGAGAATATTCTTATCAAACAATCAAGATACATCCACATTCGAAAATCATCTCTTAGATATAGGTAATGGAATGACGCAGAAAAATAATGGTATGGATATTATCCCGTGCGGAAATATAATGGAAAATAAGAATGAACTCATCACGAAAATTTATTAAATGTTGAAGACAATTATTTGGATGAAAATTGGCTTTGCGAAAGATGTATATTAACACCTAAAAATGACAATGTATATATAATAAATCAACATTTACTAAATAAATTTCCAGGAGAGATGAAAATATATAGGTCCATAGATATAGTTCAAAAGAAAAGAAGTTGTATATAATCCCATAGAATTCTTGAATTACATTAAACTTTCCGGATTACCAGACCATAAACTAGCAATAAAAGTAGGAGCGCCAATCATGCTACTAAGAAATTTAAATCCCCCAAAATTATGTAATGGATCCAGATTGATCATAACTAATTTACAAAATAATTTGATAGAAGCCAAAATACTAACTGGTATAATATATCAATATAAGGGAGAAGAAGTCATGTTTCCCAAAATACCACTGATACCATCAGAGTATCCCTTTAATTTTAGAAGATTCCAATTCCCAATAAAACTTTGTTTTTCCATGACAATAAACAAATCTCAAGGACAATATTTCAAAGTCGTGGGCTTAGATATTGAAACCGAATGCTTCGCCCACGGTCAATTATATGTAGACTGTTCAGGAGCACGCGAAGAAAAAGAATTATATATAATGGCCAAAGATATTCATATATATATATATGAAAATCTTATATGAAAAACATATATGTTTTATAAATAAGGAAATATAAATAAAATTCGTAATAATTATAATGTCATTCAAATTTGGATATATTCATGTAAATAGGCAGGGCAATATTTCAATCATTATCATTTCATGAACATCGTGTGTAGGAGGTCATTTACAACTGAATATAGGTGTATGTTGAACCAATGGTGGTTTTAGGTAGAGGTGTTACTATTACAGGAATCAGGGGTGAAGATGAGGGCATCATTGGTAATGGCAAGGTCGTCATTTTATACTATAACTTACATATATGCGAATTTATATACACTTAGGCATATCATGTACACCCTATTACTAAATATATATACGAATATAATTATATCAACATAACAATATTTAACATGTGTACTATATTCATAGAGCTAGAGAGAAACTTGCTCTCTAGTTCTGTGACTATATTGCATAATATTGTATATTAATCTATGATATCAGGGGATTAAAATTATACAAAGGCCGGTAATAGTTTATATATAGATTTTACATAATTACACACACATACATGCATGACGTATGCATTGCAAGTACTATGTATAGTTATATAAGTATATATATATATATATATATACTAGGGTGGGTGGCCGGCGTTGCCCGTGAATGAGACTATTTTAGATGTGGGTGTAATGGGTTAGTTGAGACTATTGGGTCTTTTTTAGATTTTTATATAATGTTTTCTAGCAGTCAGTGGGCCGTTATTTATCTTTTTTTTATTTCAATGAAAAAAAAACAATGATAATTTCATAATGTATTTATTAAAACAAAACTTTAACTACTTTGGTCTACTATTACTAATGAGTAAAATTATTTAACCCAACCTAACCACAACTGTGAAAATAACAGGCTCACTCGGGAAGTAATGCAGCTAAAAAAACCTACACAAATTAAAACTTAACCCAACCTAACCACAACTGTGAAAATATCCTTGTATAGGCTCACTCGGGAAGTAATGCAGCTAAAAAAAACCTTCAACAATTAAAACTTAACCCAACCTAACCACAACTGTTAAAAAAACAATATATATAAATATGCTTTTATAGGCTCATTCGGGAGGTAATGCAGCTAAAAAAATCTACACAAATTAAAACCTAATCCAACATAACCACAACAGTGAAAATATAATTGTATAGGCTAACTCGAGAAGTAATGCAGCTAAATAAACCTACACAAATTAAAACTTAACCCAACATAACCACAACTGTGAAAATATCCTTGTATAGGCTCACTCGGGAAGTAATGCATCTAAAAAAAACCTACACAAATTAAAACTTAACCCAACCTAACCACAACTGTGAAAATATCCTTGTATAGGCTAACTCGGGAAGTAATGCAGCTAAAAAAAACCTACCAATATTTAAACTTAACCCAACCTAACC
This sequence comes from Osedax fenrisi, assembly GCA_964019155.1. Classification (NCBI taxonomy): domain Eukaryota; kingdom Metazoa; phylum Annelida; class Polychaeta; order Sabellida; family Siboglinidae; genus Osedax; species Osedax fenrisi. Next base: position 39,575,404 of record OZ025241.1, read on the forward strand.
ACAACTGTGAAAATAACAATATAAATAAATATGATTTTATAGGCTCATTCGGGAATTAGTGCAGTTAAAAAAAACCTACACAAATTAAAACTTAACCCAACCTAACCACAACTGTGAAAATATCCTTGTATAGGCTCGGGAAGTAATGCAGCTAAAAAAAACCTACCAATATTTAAACTTAACCCAACCTAACCACAACTGTGAAAATAACAATATAAATTAATATGCTTTTATAGGCTCACTCGAGAAGTAATGAAGCTAAAAAAACCTACAAAATTTAAACTTAACCCAACCTAACCACAACTGTGAAAATAACAATATAAATTAATATGATTTTATAGGCTCACTCGGGAAGTAATGCAGCTAAAAAAACCTACAAAATTAAAACTTAACCCAACCTAACCACAAATGTGAAAATAACAATATAAATTAATATGCTTTTATAGGCTCACACGGGAAGTAATGCAGCTAAAAAAATCTACCAATATTAAAACTTAACCCAACCTAAATACAAAAGTGACAATAATTATAACTAAAAATATCAATATATATATATATATATATATATATATATATATATTTGTATAGACTCACTCGGTATATAATGCATATATAATTATAGAATAATTTTAGAAAAAATATTTTTTTATAAATATATATTTTTTTCTTTGACCATATATGATGACATTTGGCGAAATATTAAAACAGAGATGGAAACCCTATTATTCATATTTTCATGATTTTTCTGATTTTATTACATGTATTTTCGTACTCCTAATCTGATGAATTCATAATTTATACGAAAAATTTACCGGAAGTCGGTCAAATAGACTATTCTAAAATCATGTATTTTTCACTTTTTCGGCCGTAGCTCGAAGAATATTAAACATAAGAAGTTACAATTTATCAAAGTATATTCTATTTTAATTAACTATTTAATAAAGTTAAAATTATTGAAATCGAATAATTATTGTAGATTTTGATTTTTTACATCACCTATGTTTAATAATTTATGTTTACATGTCGTAGATAGGAAATAATTAATATAAACTCGTAACGTAAACAATATTAACTCGATTTTACTCGTTCGTGAACTTTTTCTCAATAATACGGGTAAATAAATTCCGATGCACTTGTTTTTATTTAGATATTCAAACCGGAAGTACCATTTCGTAAATCTACGTAATGTATTCGAAATTAAAGAAACTCATTTTTACGAAATTATTTACGATAAAATTTTCCACGATAATGTTTGTTATTAGAAATTTGCGTCGAATTTAAATTTTTCTATTACGTAAATCGATTAAAAAATGACACTATTTAACGATTATTGGTATCGCGTGAATACATATTCAAAAAAGTAAATCATTCATGTTACCCCCGCTGCCCCACTTTATCTCCCGACGTTTTCCTTACGTTTTCCTTACAGCGAATTTTAATTATTTGAATTTATATAAACTCGTATGATTCCTGTAATAGTCACATCTCTACCTAAAACCACCATTGGTTCAACATACACCTATATTCAGTTGTAAATGACCTTCTACACACGATGTTCATTTATAAAGTATGCCGCCCGTCATGTATAGCCATATATACATATATATATATATATATATATATATATATATATACATATATATATATATATATATATATATATATATCATCTTGCTATCCGTAATGGACCAGTCTGTACAGCTTAGCATAATGGAACGTTCCATATTATGCTAACGAACTAGATATCGGACGTCCCATTATGTAACATGTTTACTGTTTTAGGAATCAGGTTGACGCACGCACTGCGTGTGTGCCTAGGGAACGCATGTCTCCCTGATTGGCTAAGGGATAAATGTACCACGCGATAGCTTGCACCTGTTTGCACTTGTATATATATATATATATATATATTATAATATAAGACCTAATACGAATATATATATATGTATGTATTACGAATAGTATAGTGTAACATGGTAGCATAATACATGTAACACACACATAAGGTTATATTACTCAAGTGTATGGTAAACGTGAATCAAATCTATAGATACTATAGTATATAAAAGAAAGTCTATTTAATTATATATATATATATATATATATATATATATATATATATATATGTGTGTGTGTGTGAGTGCGTGTGTGTGTATCTGGTGAGCTAACTCGAGAACCGGAGTACGTATACGTTATAGCGAGAATCTGTTATACCCGATCTTAATAAATTTGCACATGTATGGTCTTGGTTTGTATCATTTTTTGTATTATAGATAAACTTTATTTAATTATATATACTAGAAATGTTGAATCATGAATAGCCAAACAATCAAAAACCTAGCAACGCCGTATCAGGTATGGCTAATATTATGTTGAAATATTTTATATATTTAAACAAATATTTGTAGACAATTATTTAAAAAATAAATATTTTAAATTATTACTACATATTTTACAAATAAGTCTTTAAAACGAACAACGATGGGTCTACATTGGATACAGTTAGAATTAGTAAAAAAAAAGAGTAATATTAGTTAGAAATTCATTTTAAAGATTAGCTATGCATAATCAGGAATAGCTATAGCTATATATAATTAATAATAGATAGGTATATAATCAAAAACATAGCAACGCGTATCGGGTACGGTTTGGGTTTAGGTTTTTGACATTTTTTAAAACATATTTTGTAATATTTGAAATAGTAGTTATATTTTTTAATATATTTCCACTAATTTGTTAAATATTAAACAAATATTTTTCTATATTTTGTTTGTATTTTAGCTAACATTTATTTTATTGTATATAAGGGAGAGTGCTCCAATATCGACATGCACGTAATATCGACACCCTAAATATCTCCTAAATTATAATTCAAATCAAAAAATAATTAATGTATGAAGTAAAAGTTAATCAATATAATTCTAATTCATATAAGTATAATTTTTTTTTTAATATTTATATTTTTTTAGTTATAAACAAAAAACTGATTTTTCGATACAACTAAAACAACAAAATCTATGAAATTTGTGAAGTATACTATCAATTCTCAATCATTTAAAAGGTGATATTTTAAATATTTAAAATAAATCTTATAGATCTAATTATATTTTACAATGTGCCGAAAATAATTTGTATTTTTCATAATTTGTTGCAAAGTTATAAACTTTTACCTAAGCAGCATACATTTTCATAAATTGTCACCCTAATTGCACATAATATCGACACCCATGTTATCTCAGAGTTAAACTAAATTAAATTTTAAAATAGCTATTATATGTATACCTATAGGTATATAAAGTATACTTAATAATTATAAATACAATTTGGAAATATTTAATTGAGAAATAATAAAGTTATGGTGATTTATTGTTATGGTGTCGATATTCGAGTAATCTCCACTATAGCAATGTAGAATCAGGAATAGCTATAATTAATAAATAATAGATAATTGGAAAATAATCAAAAACCGAGCAATGCCGGATCGGATACGGCTTGTATATATATATATATATATATATATATATATATATATATATATATATATATATATATGGTATACCAATATTATTTATCAACATTACGCAGGAGCACTTTCTCACATCAAATATACGTCGTATGAATATGTTAATTAACTACATTATTAATATATCTTATTGATTTAAACTGCATACGTATGCAGTTATAGTACTATATATATATATATATATATATATATATATATATATATATATATATATAAGCGCCTATAAGAACAGTCATACCAAATAAATAGATAATTACTATAAATTACTATTTATTTATTATTACTGACAGAAGTAACACACATATACTTATATACTATTAGTAGGGAGCTACCTGCTGGTATGTAATATTAGCATGGTAATACTACAATATTTATCATAATATTATCTACATATTATTTTAAGACATATTGTATTGCTCCGGACGTAGCTTGAACCTGCGTCCTACTATATACGTGATTGACTCCATAGCTACACAGGAAGTTCACACATACTTACACACACACATATATATATATATAATATATTATATATTATATATTATTATTATTGTTATTTTTATTTTGTGGAGTCATTTCATCCCATACAGAAACTTAGATGAAGTTTTCACTTATAACCTTAAAGTATTCATTTATAACCATATATGGCTCTAATGTCCATTCGAAGCCGCTCTCGTGTTAAGGCACACATGGTTTTAACGAGAGCCAACTATTTATTTATACACAATTATATAAGATCACTTCTAAATAATATTTTAACCCAATTTATAAAATTAATTAATGGTGCGGACGAGACTTGAACTCGCGTCCTACTGCTTGTGTGTCTGACGCCTTAGCCACTGAGCCACACAGGCAGTTTATATATATATATATATATATATATATATATATATAACCTGTCTCGTTGTATTACCCTTGGTTTGTTGACTATAATTAATTATAATATTACACATTAATATAATTTAAAATATTATTAAAATATATTGAGTTATTATTTTTGTTTATAAATCGTTTATATATAAAACTACATATTTAGTATCATTATTTAATATGATTATATTTTTAGGAAATAGATGGATTTGTATATTATATCACTAGAGTAATATATATATATATATATATATATATATATATATATATATATATATATAATATATATATATATATTATATATATATATATTATAAATATAATATTTCATAATTATAAACAATATATCATTTTTAAATATAATTTAATTTAAAACTGTGAATACATAAACATAGCCTCATCAATATATAGATATTACCATTATTTTTTTAAATTAAATAATTTTATAATATTAATACATAATGGATGTATAATTAATTATTGTTTGTCTACCAAATAGATATATTTATGCAATCCTAAACTTTCCTTATAACTATCCTATCAAATCTGACCACATAGTAAGATAACAGAGAATGTAGATGAATTACCAATTTTAAAATCAGAAGTTGAAGATGCTATTCAAAAGCTAAAAGAATGTAAATCTCATGGCATAAATAATATACTTGATGAGTTACTAATAACGTATGAGATAAAATCGTTAATGTTTTCACATAATTATGTCAAATATTATGGTCTAACAAAGAATGGCCAAAGTAATGGACAGAGTCCCTAATAGTACCAATTCCAAAAAAAGGCTATCTGTGAATGTGAGAATTAGAGTAGAAAGTGAGAGAATTATAGAACCATGTGTCTAATATTCCACTCTAGCAAAATTATATTGAGAATTACATTTAATAGAATAACTTTGCAAGCTGAAGAAGTACTTTCGGAAGAACATTCTGGTTTTAGGAAAGGAAGAAGCACCACTGAGCAGATATTCTATTGTAGAAATCTAATTGAAAAACACTTGGAATTCCAAAAGGACATATATCATAATTTCATAGACTTTAAAAAAGATTTTGATAGAATCTGGCATGAGAGACTCTGGTCTACTCTCAATAAATATGCCATCGACTCTAATATGACTGTTATGATAACATCATTATATCAAAATTCTACAAAGGCAATACTGTTTAATAGTATCTATGGTCAGATGTTCAATATAACTGTTGGTGTGAGACAGGGATGTTTATTATCTTCTATGTTATTACATTTATTTATTGAAGAGATTATGGCTGGAATTTAATATGAATATATATCTAAAATATCAATTGGTGGCAGAAATCTATCTAATCTCAGATTCGCCGATGATATAGACTTGATAGTTGGATCAAACGATGAACTGCAAAAACTCACAAATAAGCTGTCATATAGTGCTAGCCGGTATGGAATGTAAATTAGTGCAGAAAATATAATGATCAACAGTAACAACATCAATATTTATTCCAATATACAATTATATGGAGAAAAGCTAGAAGATGTAGACCAGTTTTAATATCTCGGTGCTATAATTACAAAAGATGGCTCAAGCGACTCTGCGATTAAAATAATATTAGCTCAAGGTACATCGGCTATGATAAGGTTAACTATAATCCAGAATAGAAAATATTTGCGTTTCAAGCTCAAATATAATCTCTATCACTCTATAGTATTATCTATTCTAACTTATGGGTGCGAATCTTGGACTATAAGTGCCCTAAAAAAACTAAAATATTTTGAAAACAAATCTCACAGAAAACTTCTTGGAATAAAATACAAAGAAATGAAGACAAACGAGTATATTAGAGATGTGATGATAAGTTTAATTGGTACATATGAACCAATATTATAGACAAAACTAAAATGGTACGGTCATACAATTAGACATGACAACTTCAGCAAAACAATCCTCCAAGTTATGTTTGAGGGTAATCGCAAATGTGGTAGACCCAAAAGAAAATGGATTGATGATATAAAAGAATGGAGCAGGATGACTCAGTCTGACTTAATAGTGAAGCAACAACCCGCAACGAATGGCGACAGTATTGACTAATAAAGAGCTCATTGATTTCCCCTACGATTCGCGAGTCAAGAGAATCAAGTAAAGTAATTGAGTAAACTGTCATTCAAATAAATATTATTTACATTACAAAAAATTGGTGGAGAATATATTTTTATATTATTTGTATTATTGATTATTTAAAAATATAATAATATATTATTGAATATATTATAATAATTAATTACATTATAAAATTGTATTTTTGTTTCTATTATTTAAAACTTATTTGAAATTAAATTATCAATTACATTTTACATTAATAAACCGTAATAAATCAACAATAACAATCAGTCAATAAACATATACATAACATATATAATATAAATATATTATATATGTATTATATATCATTTATATATATATATATATATATATATATATATATATATATATCTACTAACATTGTTTAATATAAGCTTTCATTGGAAATCCCGCATTGCAAACCTTGAATGCAGTGGCCCTACAAAATCGAATTCTATTCCCACCTACAAGTATAGGACACGTCACTGTTTGTCACATAACTCCACGTTTTATTTATTATTAGTTATGTAGTTGTTAAACTACCTATATGACTAACACTAACGATTAACGACTATCTACTCAACCTTGGATGTGTACGTAATCGACCCCTAGTTTAGTGTGGTTGTATGATTCGTATGATCCGATAGCATGATCTCTACCGTTCTTCAGACATCCTTTTCTGTATTCCGTAGTCTATGTTAATGATTACACGAGATACATACACGTATATAATATGAAGGGGCGTTCCAGGATTTGATCAAGGTGGGGATTAACATAAATATAATATTAAATTTACTTATGACATTTATTTGATTAATATATATATATATATTTAATAATATAAATTAAAAATAGCTATGTTGATGGGGGGGGGGGTTGTTAAACCTAGGCCCCCTGGAACCGCCCCCTGATAGGGGAGATATTGTTCTTTATTACGTATACATTCTGTGTAAATACTATTAACATTAACTACTATTATTTATCTCCATAGGAGGTATAGCTTATCATTAAGGATCACTATAACATTGAAGTTTTCTATTAAATATGGTGATATATATATATATAAATATATTTATGGATAGTTTGATTACAAAGAATAGCACAACAAATATTACAAATAAAATGATAAGTAATACAATAAGACACGAAATAATAATACAATAGTAATTCCATGAATATTGAAATAGATAACACTGATAACATTATACGTATAGTGCATCGCAGTTACAATTCAATATATTTAAAATATAATTAAAATATTGATTTTCATTTATAAAATATGATTGATATATTAGGTGTTCAATACAATAAGTAAACAAAACAATGCAGTGTTGGGCAGTGTGACGGCACTATATAGTGCTATTTGCTAGATACTGTTAGATATTATACTATACTATATATATATATATATATATATATATATATATCTATATATACTATTAGATTTTAAAGTTCAAGTACTCGGATAAACGATGATGGCATTGTACACATTCGAGTAGGATACCTTGATAAGATTCCTTGATAGGCAACCTAGGTAGGATTACTCTAGAATTATCTACGATATGGTCCCATTAATATCTAAGAATTTAGGACGGGTAATTTAGGATAGAAATGCGATTTAATATAATTTATTTTCAAATTTGAAGACCGAAGATATTAAAGCATTACGACATTAATGGTAATTAATACGCTAATTAATACGCTAATTAATACGCTAATTAATACGTATTCTTCATAATAATAGTTTAACAATTTATATAAAAACATCCGAAATATAAAATTCACTCATAGATTGAAAACAACTATAATATTAATAATATAGTGATAATTTAATATTATTATATAGAATATTAATATATATATATATATATATATATATATACATATATGAGATTACTACTATAACATTCTAACCCTATTTTTACTAATGAATAATATCATAGTGTAGCAGACTCCCATGCACTCTACGATATTACCAGTTTCAGCACGATTCTTCTCTATATATCATCATAGAGTTATATGTATCAAGATATGTGTTATATCTAGATTACCATTCTTATAAATATACGTGTGAAGTATGATTGTATAATATTAAATAGTGTGTGCTTACAAATATTTATATATGATTGAAATTTAAATATTAAATCGGACTCCGATTTTAAATATAATTATAGATCTATATAACTATGTAATACAGCTTTAAGATTATCGTATATACATATTTATATTAAAAACATTACAAGGTTTAATAGAATATGGTAGGCATAATATAGGAAACAAAAACTATGGATATAGATTAATTGACTAATATTATGTTGTTGGTTATTAAAAGATTGGTTATGAGATCTATTTTATGAAGAATTCTATGCTATTTTTAAATGATGGTCATATAACTAATATTATTTTATAATATTGGTCAGTTTAACAATATTTTATAAAAAATCTATACAACTATAACACTTTACTTTTTACCAACATTTAGGCATAATATTAGTAAGTTGACCAATTTATTGTTATGAGTATACTTTATTTATGTTCAAAAATGATATAGTCGTTACGTTAACATTTTCAATATTAATAAGTTCGTACCATCCAGATTTATATAGTAGGATATATCTATATATGTAAATAGTATAATCATCTGTGTTGCTGTTCAAAATGGAAGGAAATAATAATCTCGTTTATAATTTAGAATTGTACATATGTACATTAGTACATATGTTTATTTAAAGCGGATTCTACTGCATGCACATTATGTGTTGGGGGTATCCCATAGTGGCCGTTGTATGCCAACTTTCATTATAGTTTAAAGTGGCGTGAAATCGAATATAATCTACAACTTGTACGTATACATGCTATATAATATATATAGCTAAACATTATTTAAAAGTCTAAGATAAACTTACTATTTAAAAGAAGGCTCTTATTAGCAACTGTAGAAAATGTACTAATCTATGGGACTGAGTCATGGACACTGAAAGTTAAACAACAGAAATCACGCGAATGCTTTGTAAATCCCTAAATATATCTTGGAAGGAACACTTTACAAACACAAATCTGTATGTTAAATTAACTCTTGTTTCTTCCAAAATTAAATCCAGAAGTATGAAAATGGCTGGATACTGTATACGGCATCCTGAACTATCAGTACACCCGCTTATTCTATGGGAATCTACACAAGGCAAAGCTAACCGAGGTCGCCGGCGTTTAAACTATGCGGATAAGCTAAGAAAAGACACTGGTCTCCTAGAGAAGCAAGAGATAAGAACCAACATGCTAGATAGAGATGTCTGGCGGGAGTTGTTAAATACTGATGCTCGAGTAGAAGATCAACAATATCATCCTCTAAATTAAGCAAGTAAGCAATATATATATACGGATCGTATACGATAAAATATATTTTAACATTTATATAAATAAAAATGTAATAATAAATAATATAATTTAAATACATATTAATATAATGATTATTCCAAGACTTAATGGGATACTGCAGTGCGTACGCCATTTCAGTCATTCGCGTTTTAAACTAAAGCAAATGCATCGCTATGTATATGGAAATTGTACTACAAAACAATTTAATGAATTCAACTAATTTGTTTTTTTATATAGAAAGGACATCCATATCTTATTAGAATATAATTAAGTATATCCATTATATGTAAATATCCAACATAATGATGTTAATATTTAAAAATAAGCGTACTACTAAAATTGAAATAAATCAATAATAACATTATAATAGTATTATTTACCCGGTAGGGTATAGTATAATAGATTGTTTACTTTATAATCACGATTGTAATTATCACTTTATAATCTAATAGTCGACTATAACGATCATTATAATGTTCTTAAAACCCGTATACCAAAACTTAGTATACTTTAGTAAACTTTAGTATACTAACACTTTATTTACAAACATATCAACAACATTATTAAACATAAATTAAAATACACTATAGTGTAAAGCTGACGGAATGAACTCGTTTATTAACAAGCTTTAACTCGTTCACGGATTACTGTGATAACGTGTGCATCTGTGGTTTATATGGGTTATATATATATCAATAATTTATAAATAATTATAATTGGATTATAAGTGTAGCAGAGAGAAAAGAAAAAGTGAGAGAGAGAAAAAGAGGACGGCCGCGAAAAACATACGTTGACCAACTCATGGAGGATACACTGTGTAATGTAAATGAATTGAAAACTGCGATGGACGATAAAGATGAATGGAAGAAGAGAGTCAAAAACTGCCGAGCAAGCTCGACCTGGTAAGGTAAGGTAATAAGTGTAGCAATAGGATATTTTGTTAGCGCAAGCGTAGCCGCTATTATTTACATTATGTCTTATATATATAATGTATTGCTATTAACATTAACTATATATATATTCCTTGTTAAAATATAATTTGAATAATAATTATTATTATAATCCTAATTGTTATTACGAATTTGCAGTGATACTAACTTGATTTCATTGGATTGAGACACGGGTCCGAATGATCAAGCTTTTCTCCCTGTTTCAGGATCTTGTGGCATATTTCGCATAGTACGAAGAAATCGTAGCCTGCGTGTATCGTGTACCGTGCATTAATGTGTGCATTGAGGCGTGCATTAATGCGTGCATCGAGGCGTGCATTAATGCGTGCATAGAGGCGTGCATCGAGGCGTGCATTAAAACAACAGTATTACGCATGGTACATATTTTATTTTATAAACAATTTGGTAATAAAATATATATAATAGTACACATAGTATGCATTGATCATTATGCGAATAAAAATATATAAACACATTGTATTGTGTACCTATACCACTTGGTGCGTATAACTGAATCAGAGATAATGTTATATGTGACACACCGCAGGTTCAGTGAAGTTATGCCTGCGGTACAGTTCACGAACTATTTACATAGTAGCGATATAATCTGCGCTAATGACGTAACAGAAAGGGGCGTGTCTATCCACTTCTGATCCGGTAGTGATCAAGATAGCCTAGTAGTAACCCGGATGTCATAGAATACATCGTACCGGCTGAGAAAACCAACACCAATTTTCACATGAATCGATGAAATTTCACTAAATACAAATACGAATCGCTTCAAATTTAAACCACATATAACTAATATGTATACACATTTATTAAGAAAAATTATGTACGATACACAGTGTAATACATACAGTATAGAACATATAATGTAGGACACACAGTGAAATACATAAAGTGTAGGACATACAATGTAGGACATACAGTGTAGGACATATAGTGTAGGACATACAGTATAGGACATATAGTTTAGGACATATAGTGTAGGACATATAGTGTAGGACATATAGTGTAGGACATACAGTATATGTCCTACATCATTAGGTATACATATCTATACATGTTCGCATGATGTCCTCGGATAAGGATGGCGTATAGACTGATTACATTAATGAGTGACAGTTTACATTAGTGGTTGCGTACTTCACTTAGACTGATGATGCAAGCAGTGTTACGTAATTAGAAGTGATGTCATCAATGCTACATTATTACGTAATCTAAATATATATTTATTATACGTATTCTATTATATTTTGTCTTTGATAACAGTTATTTTAGATTTTAAATTTATATATTTTGTAATAAAAACAAATATTGTAAAATGTTGCCTCTCAATAATACTTCAATTAAACACAAATTTGTTTATAGATTATATTGTATATATATATATATATATATATATATATACACACACACATATAATTATATATATATATATATATATATATATACATATACACATACACATATATATATATATATATATATATATATATATATATATATATATATATATATATATTTAAATAAGAAAATTATAAACTAAATATTAAACCTTTAGAACGTATGTATTTCTCAACGGGAACCGAATTACAGTTAAGTTTATAACAATAGAGAGAGATGTGTACACCCAACTCTGTGAACATAGTGTGCATTATTTAGAATGTACTACACATTCACAAAACATACATACTTCATAAATATAATACATATACTTATTAATGCCGCTATTATTTGGTGATTTCAATTATCATTTTGCAAATAAGAAATTCTCTATATAATAACGCGGTTGTATTACAATATAGCTCGGCGTGACGAATAGAAAACCCCGATATAGCGACACTATATATAGCGTAGTAATCGTTATAAGCGGGTCAGTAGTATAACGACTAGTAGCTCTGAGAGAGGTACGCAGGCGTGTGTTAGCAGCGCAGGCCATGATACCAGTACGTTAAGTGATATGATCCCGAGTTATCCTTAGTGTAGAATACAACGGTATAATACAGAGCATATAGTCATGTGACGTACTCGTATATCACGTGGACAGTATTGATCACGTGTATTCTACGTTATAGTCGTTATATACACGCGTAATCGTAGTATACGAGATGTTTCGTTTCTAAAATCGATATTCTACAAATATTTCGATATTGATTACAATAATTATATTATTTGTTTTATAAGAACACGAGCTTGCGCGTCGAATACAGAATTTTAACAAAGACAGTAGAGTTCTCAGCTAAAGTCACATGCCCTACTTGTATAGCACATGCCTTACCAATATATCACGTGTCCTACCAGTATATCACGTGACCTACTAGTATATCACGTGCCCTACTAGTATATCACGTGCACAGTATAAAACGAATATTACATCACGTCCACATTTCATTGTTTTATTAACAAATATAATATTATTAGTGTAACGAATTACATACATATAATTCAGAGAGCACCTGCTACATTACGTAATCACAAGTGAATGACGTAAGCGCTACATACTCGGACATCCGCTAGCACCACGTGACCAATACTATGACGTCATTAGTACCCGCGAACCTATTACCTGGGCCGCTATTACTTCGGGTAATAAAGTACGACGTTTACTTTTGTGAATAGTTCTCGATCCCACGTGTGACATGTGATAAGTGACACTTGTGACATGTGATAAGTGGTGGTAAGCATAGTCTGTTCGTGTGAATCTCACTCGAATACATTTATTTATTATCGTTTATAAATGAATATGCATATATATATATATATATATATATATATATATATAGATATATGTGTATATATGTGTTGGGTGTATGTGTCTGTGTGTCTATGCTGTTTATTATACTAGTAGAGTCTCCTCTGATTGTTTGAGTGACAGCTATCCCTCCTACTAGATTAACATGTGCGAGTCTACAGTCTCTACGTATTGACAACTATTAAATACGGTTATATTCTGTAACATATTAATATATATATATATATATATATATTTACAATTAAAATAAAATAAAACTAAATATGGTAATAGTTATGATAATAATTCAGCATTATGTTAGGTGGTAGTGAGATAGGGGTAATATCTAACAAGTACATGGTTGTTAGGTATAATTAGGGGTAGTCTGGAGTAGTGAGGGTAGTAATGGGTAGTGAGATATAGTAAGTGATAGAGAAGTGTAGTTAGGATTAAATAGTGGTAAGTATGGGTAGTTACGGGTAGTAAGGTGTATTTAATTATATATAGTGGTAATTAGGGATAGTTCGTAGTCATTAGTGATAAGTAAGGGAAGTGAGAGGTAGTGAGGTGTAGTGAAAGGTTCTTAGAGGTAGTGAGTGATAGAGAGGATAGTGACATATAGTAGATCGGGTTGAGAGGTAGTGATATTTAGTCATGTAGTTATGGTTGTGAGGGGCAGTGAGATGTTGTAAGTGAACGTGAGGTTTAACGGGGGGGGGGTAGTGAGATGTAGTTAGTGAATGTAAGGTATAACGTGGGTTAGTGCGAGGTAGTGCTAGGTACCCGCTTAACCCCGTCAACATAACACGCGACACGATAGCCTAACCTCTTCTACGACTACATCCGTCAACACGGGATACTGGTCAACCCACAGCCTCGTCACCCCTATTGTCATGACGCAGAACATACCCGATCCGCACTTCTTATTGTTACTCGGCTTCTGGAAACATTCGGCTGTCGGTATCGTGTCGAAGAACTTCACTCGAGTCAGCGTGTTCCTACACAGACTACAAAGGACACCGCCATCGCCTCTGACGGGGTGAGTAGGGGTATTACGAGGGGTAGAATCTGGTGAGGACGAAGGGGAGAATGATGATGAGGATGAGGAGGAGGAGTACGGGTTATAATTAAACATGTATAAGAACACGTGCTATTTTAATGCGAAATATTAATAAAATGGTGATTAAGTATTAATGTGATATTTACAACGTGTAATCTCTTATCATTATTGCAGTGGTTATCGCTTCATTATCTGTTACGGTTATTATATAGTATATTTTATTGCGATTTTATAGAATTGCATAACATAATGACTCATACACATAATACATGTTGACTCATCATGCTTTATATGTGTATGCGTCGTATACATATATGGTGGATTTATATATAATATAGATATATGATGTTATATGTTATACTTGTTGGTTAAGCTCTTTCTTTGTGGCATACTTTTGATAATTGATTTGGCTTTTCGCATACTGACATATGTCTCGGGGAGGTTAACCCAATTGGGTGTCAGTATACTTAAGAATTTCCCAAGACATAATAATTGGTCGCCCCTTACCAGAAAGTTGATTCACCGCAGGTCAAATACCATCTATAGTAATGTAATATATACTATATACATACAGTATGCATATTAAGTATTAACTAAACCTGTAGTTTCTATGCTAATAATAATTATTATAATCTAACTATTATGTTATCTTATTTTACGTATGGAATGTATAAACTATCATTATTATTTTTTTCATTTATTATTTATTATAAATGTATTCATTTATTATTTTTTGTATGTTTTAATACTCAATAAACATTATATATATATATATATATATATATATATATGTATATACATATATGTATACTCATATATGCATATATGAGTAATATAAAGCATTTATTATTATATATAAATATTATAAATTCTGCAATATATATTCAGGGCCGGTGTCATATAATACTTCGTCCCCATCCTAAAAATCGTCCCCGATTGTCACGTGATAACAAAATCGATGATATTTCACTAAATACACATACGAATCGCTTCAAATTTAAACCACATATAACTAGTATGTATATACACATATGTGGAAAAAAGCAACCATTAATTATGCTTTAAAATAAAGTAATACTCAAATATATAAAGTAGAATTGAGATGACTTTAAATATACCAGATTAAACGATAATAAATCAATATTTTAAAATTCTGAATCGACAGTAGTTATTATTTTCCAATTATAGGTATAATACTATAAGATCGTATTCTAAAATTGTCTCTATGTACTATTTTAATTAAAAAACATTATACGCATTTTCAGTTAATTATTGAAATAGTTGTAATTTGAATTTAATGCGAGTTTTGAGCGCGTGTCACCCGCATTAAGTTATAAATAGAGTATAGGCAACGCCCTTTGGTAAAGGTTTATATTCACGAATATAAATGAGTATAATGTTTTTTAATTAAAATGGTATATAGAGACAATTTTATAATACGAACTTATAGTATTATACTTAAAATTGAAAAATAATAACTTCTGTCGATTCAGAATTTTAAAATATTAATTTATTATCGTTTAATCTGGTATTATTAAATTCATCTCCATTCTACTTTATATATTTGAGTATTACTTTATTTTAAAGCATAATTAATGGTTGCTTTTTTTCCACATATGTGTATATACATACTAGTGATATGTGGTTTAAATTTGAAGCGATTCGTATGTGTATTTAGTGAAATATCATCGATTTTGTTGTCACGTGACAATCGGGGACGATTTTTAGGATGGGGACGAAGTATTATATGACACCGGCTCAAGGGGTGGTGGGGTAAATAGGGTATTTGCCCGGGGCCCATGAATTATTTGAGAATTATTTGTTGTACTATTATTTATATAATTTTTTTTTCTTAACGTATTTTTCTTAAATATTACATTTTCTTATATATTATTAAACCTAATTAAAAAAATAAAATAATATAATAAATTAATTAAATATGAATCATTTTAAAAGTGAAATTTACTCTAAGATATGGTGGAAACACGTACCTGAAGGTGTTGGATCACATGCTAATAGTGATCACCATAAACCACCTCACACATGTCGGATTGTCAGATAAAATAGTATGACATAAATTTATAAACTAGAAAGCGATAAATGATACTAGAGAAACGTATTAACCACTATAGATAGATTACGATAAAATATTGTAGGTTTTTTTATTAAAATTATATATGATTCAGATAAATTCAGAACATACAATTCAGGAAATTTTAAAGGTTTAGGCTTATATTGATTATAAATTACGAAAAAACTATATTTTATATAGATGCATAATAGTGAATAAAATAATTAAATATTTTCAAAACATAGTTCTAAAATAATTTATTTTCTCTATCAACGTGGGCTACGCCATTAAAAAAATGTTTATCTATTTTGTGTATATATTTAAATTCTGTGAAAAAAAAGTATTATCTTTTTCAACAGACCATTATATATATAGATTATATTTATTGAAACGGATATTATTTATAGATATAATCTAAATATAATACCAGGGAGATAATACTTAACAAACTAGAGACTAAAGATAATACTAAATACTCACTGATAATACTAAATACTCACTGATAATACTAAATACTCACTGATAATACTAAATACTCACTGATAATACTAAATACATACTGATAATACTAAATACATACTTGTATGTATCCGACTAGCACTTACAATTGCATGTTTAGATTAACATCACCCTCATCTATTTAGCTATATATAGATGTAATGTAATACATTACATGTAAATATCCACAATGTCAGTATCAACATTCATAATATATTATATATCAGTGTACTCAACTCGAGATATATCATATGTAGATCAGTTAAAAATCATGACCATATATAGGGGAAAGTCCCCGATTACCGACCCCTAAATGATTATTTGTAATAACTTATTCAATATTAAATATATTTATTTGAAATTTTGTAATTAAGGTAATATTATGGCAATGGATAATGTGGATATTTTAAATTTTTGATATAACTATATTTATAAGAATAAATAGGGGGGTTGGTAATCGGATACATTTACCTAATATATCGACCCCCTACTCCTATTACCGACCCCCTAAAATAATCGTGATATACCTAATTGTATCCAATAATATAGTAGTATAATATCCTATTAATATCCAATAAAAATAGTAGATATACATAAATATAATTAATTGTAACATTCACGCAATTTATTTTGTATTAAATTTATGTTTTAATAGTAATATTAAATTTAAATTTAAACTTTATAGTAATTATATTAAAATAGTGTATATTATTATTTAATATTTATTTATTAATCAGTATGTATATAATCAACTGGAATCATGAATCCTAATTTGATATCAATGATACATAAATAACTTACGGCATATGTTAAAATACGGATCTATTTTGATGGGATATTATAAATCACATGGGGTCGGTATTAGGGTAATTTAGGGGGTCGGTAATAGGAAAATAATATGGGTTGCTATAATTAAGATATCTTGGTTAATAGTTATTCAAATTAAATTATTTTTATAATAGTTATAAACATTTTATTGATCTACAATATTATGCTCAGTATTAAGTTTTCTTTTAAATAATAAAGTATTTACAATGAATTAAAAAAAGTTATTATTCAAATATTTAAAAAATAAAAACAGAATATTACATTTTATCAAATAACAATTGTAGGATTAAATATTTTTTAAAACAAAATACTTATTCATATTTATCATTAAATTACTAAAAGTTCGTGTATATATTATTTTTTGATATTTCTTATAGTTACTGAGATACCACAGGGGGTCGGTATTAGGAGGGGGTCGGTAATCGGGGACTTTCCCCTACCAAGGAAAGAATTATTATTGAATGATTCTTGATGTACGATTTAGGGAATTGTACTGTAGGGATTTGTACTGTAGATATTTGATAAGCAGATATTTATTATCATATTTGTCAATATTTAGCTAATGATTTTATATAAATATAAAAAATTAAAGTGCAATACATTCTGGAAGATTAAAATAAATGCAATATATCATAATAAACTATAATCCATTTGACATATATATCCCTCACGCTGTGCATTCGTTAAATCTGGTTGGGGAAAATTCCGTTAAATCCTCGACAATTGTAACAATAGTATTTCATTTCATACAAAATCAATATAATTTATTTAGCCAACTTAAATATAGAATATATTAACATCTAGATTAAATAAAGGAGGACATGTTTTATTAAAAGCATTATCGAATATAATATGATCATCAAAAGAAGATGCTCTTATCTTGTGAATTTCATATAATTAAATTATTAAGTTATATCTGATATTGTATATGTTAAAAACATTACGTAAAGTACATTAAGAGAGACAACGTTTTATTCAATAAAATACAAGATTTGTAGACTTTAATATTATTAAAACCATGTAGATAATTATATTGTAGAATAAAGTCGATCAGAAAAGTATTGTAATTAAGTTCAATTAAGTTAATAACGGTGATACACTCTCTTATTATATTGATACACTCTCTAAATATATAGTCATTAGAATATAAATGATTATTATGAGTTGATTGGAGTATAACAATAAAACAAATTAAAAATAATTTGTATAATAATAACACATGATTAAACATTGAATTTACATCAAATAAGAAGTTCAAAATAACTATTTTCTACCAATATTGACAATTCAATTGAACAGTATATAAAACAGATAATCACGTAGTTATTACTAATTATATCATTTGAAATCAGCAATTAAGATAATTCGAATGATGATAATATTAACCAAGACCTTACAATTATATTATACTATATTGATATACACCTCAAAAGAATTGTCTATCCAAATAGCAACATATAAAATATATAGTGGGCTAGATTTAGATCCAAATGTAGAAATTGTATTCCGAATATACCTGTATGTATACATATCTATAAGGTGTAATTATTTTACATTATAACGGCAAATAATTACATTTGAGAGATAAACTTATCGAAAATTAAACTTATACATAATTTTCTATGAAATTATCTATTATAATAAATACTTTCAAGTTTGGTAACATTATCTTTAGAATCAAAACTACTTAATGAAATTGATACTAAATACATAATACTCATTTTTTAAAGAGAAAAATAAATATTCGTGTAAAATAAATATTTAATTATACTTATATCATTATATTTTTTATTAATTAATTTATAACTTATAAAATATTATATTGAAATGATTTTAATGGGTCACCTTAATATCTATTTAACCCATATCATGAAGGAGATACCACTCTATATAGTATACGTATCTTAAATAGGTCCTACTTAATACGATACATATATACATGTATAATGTATATGAAAAACCAACATTTAAAAAAACTCAAAAAACTGTTAATGTATGTTATGTTAGTTATTGCTAGAATTAACCTATGTTATAATTTAAACCGTTAATATGTTATAACAATTATTATGGGGGATCATACATTTTTTTTGCTCGGGGTTCATAGTATGTTTAAGCCGGCCCTGTGTATATTGTAGTCCTGTAAGATAGTTTAGCGGGTGAGTACTCGGATCACAGGTATGTTCACACTTGCGGCGCCTATCGTGCGCATTCCTTTACACGAACTATTGGGAACACTTCTCGAATGTTCCATTAAGTTCTCGCAACGCTTGTTTATCTATATACTACGTTTATTATTGAGAAGTATTATTCCAACGACATTTTTCGTGTAGATTATTTCTATAAATGTCTTGCAGTTGAATACATTATTACATTTAAAACAATATATTCTCTAACTAATAACTTGTTAATGTATTTTTAAAGTTAATGAATATTATATCTATATTATATATTATAACTAGGAATATCATTATTAAGTACGTTATGTATATACATACAATATTTGATAGATATTACAATATTATATTGTTCTACACACTACAATCAACTAACCCACACGCTGTTATACTCAATGGTACTAGAGCGATTACTAAACACTTTAACAATAGATACATCGCGAAATCAATATTATATTTAATAAATTATTAATTTTCAATAATTTATAAACATTGAAAATATATTTTGATATTAAATTTATAAAATATTTAATAGAATAATTTTAATATAAACAGAATATCGTACATTTTTTTTATAAATTATTACATTTATTTATCTTCGCTGATTACTTGATGTGTTTCATGTGTGTATTTCATGGCATATATTCTATGAATATATTCTATGATAAGCAAAAATAAGCATTATCTACATGCATACACTTTTAAAATAATCTCCGACATGCTCTATCGGATACATATACACATTTAAGCTATTCATCTCCGTCAAACTCGAATACACATTCACACAATTATTCATAAATATAAATAAATATATTAAAACTTCTACTACATGTAGGGTGTTACAATAGGGTGTTCACACCAATTCCATTTTTTTGCGTTACGTGAAATCCGTACAGAAAATTAATCAATTACAGAATATTTCTGTAAATATATGAAATGAGTCATATTCCTATTTTTCTGTAATCGTTTTCTGTACAGAAATTAAATTGAAATAATCCTATTTTTATGTACAGAAAAATAAAATACGTAGCGGAATTAACCTTTTTATTAATAATAGATGGCGTTATATAATTTCATAGTTGTAAATATAATATTTATTTCTATAGTATTGGAACTTTGATTACATATATATATATACCCCCGGCGATAGACCAAAAAAGGACCTCAACGGAACCTTAACTCTATGGCCTTTTGAGATTTAAAATAACTATACATTATAATTTATAACTTATATTTATTATTTCATACGAACTGTTATATCTCAATAAACAATATTTATTTATTATTTATTTATGTATATATATATATATATATATATATTTATGTATGTGTGTATAGTATAAATTGTATACATACATACACTATTATACTAATATAGTATAGTAATATATATATATATATATAATAATAATAATAATAATAATAGAAAGGTTTATTGACTCAGAAAACGATGGACGTTTATGTGCGTCAAGTTGAAATAATAAAACAAATAAATAGTTACGCAAATAATAATAAATTTAAAAAGAAGACAAATATATATATATATATAAATATATATATATATATATATATATATATATATGTGTGTGTGTATGTAATATACTATGTATGTATATGTATATGTATATGTATATGTATGTATGTATATGTACATGTATAACATACTATGTATGTATATGTATATGTGTATTTTCGAATTTAGTTTTTTAATTTTCTGCACGGATTTCACGTAACAAAAACGGAATTGATGTGAACACCTACAAATCTGATTACAGAAAATGTTCTGTAAATGATTCACTTTCTGTACGGTTTCACGTAACGTAACAAAAGGAATTGGTGTGAACACCCTAATATCGGTATATCACACAGTTAGGTACACACACCCACATATATATTACAAATATTCTTAAGATGTAACGATATATATCAATCATATTATATCAATCGTTACATATTGAGATTGTTTTTAATATATATATATTTGTAGTTGTAGTAGTCTATACTTATACTAGTAGTTTTCCTAGTAGAGAATATTATCCATTTATTTATTTATGTTATTACACGTTTGTATATATGCTTATGTATTCCATAGGGCTTGAAAGCTTTCATTATTACTACCACCTTCGATTTATTGCAGTTTTAATAATAATAATAATAGTTATTTATTGGAATAACGATATATATATATATATTTATAATTCATAATTAAACAGTGATTATATAAATATGAACACAATTATATACTACATTTTAAACTAATATACTACTGAATTTATTATCATGAATCATCATTATATATACTAAATTAAATTAAAGATTGTGATTAATATATAACATTGTTCAATTATTTTATTATAAATATAATGTAGGGAGTACTTCTTGGAGTGGCTATATATCAGAGTTAACTTATAATGTTCAAACAAATGTATTTAGTTATAATAGTAACAAACTTAATTAAGTTAATAGATTTTAACCAAATAATATATTAGATTTATTGTCATGAGTTTAGATTGATATAGATTACATCTATCAAATAAAGTTTATATGTTTTAATAAGTTAAAGAATATTAGCATGCAAGAAATTTAAATATGTACCTACATATTAATTGATAACATTAATTATAAAAAAAGTATTATTATTTATTTTATATTCTTATATTATTTTATATTATTTAATATTCTGATAATACACATTGAACAAACTAAATAAAAAACTGATAATGTATCAGTTGATTTGTAATATATTTTATAACTTTTATAGTTTCTACAAAGTGGGGATACCAAAATGGATCACACTATTTACAAATTAGCGTTGTTAATTAATAACAAATTTTATGAAGCGATTTGCTTGATTTTAACGAGAAATATTTTAAATAATACTGGAGATAATAAGCATCCTTATATGATACCCAGGGCCGGTTCAAGGGGGGGGGGGGGGCAAACCGGGAAATTGCCTGGGGCCCAACATTTTAGGGGGCCCATCAATTATTTGAGAAACATTTTTTTTACTATTTATATAACAAAAATTAATTTGTTTATACATTTTATTTTCTTATATATTACTAATTTGTTTATACATTCTATTATCTTATATATTACTAATTCTAATGAAACAAATAAAAATAATATAATAAATTAATTAAACATGAGTCATTTAGGCAGATGTGAAAAGAGGTGACAATACATATTTAAAGATGTTGGAGATAATGCTAATAATGATCACCATAGACCACCTTACATATCCCAGTAAACCAAACTGTTAATATAATATGCTGAATATATGTAATTGTTAACATGTTGAAAATATTCATATGGCTACATTTTTTGGTGTGTTTGAAAATTTTGCATTTTGATTATGTTGAGCATATTTAAAATGTATTGAGTTGACAGATGTCCTATATATTAAATTAAATCATTTAATTAAATTACAATTTTATTAATTATAATTTTCTTACATCTCCTTGGTGTGGTTGAAAATGTTGCATTTTGATTATGCATTGGATTTGTAAAATTATTGTATATACAATAATTTTACAAATCCAATAAAATATCTGAAGTTGTTTTATGTATGTTAACAATTATAATATAGTATTTATAAGTACGTATAAGTAGTAAATATTAATATACAAATATATGTAGATAAGTATTATAAGTAAGCAATTATAAATAATTATAAATATATATAAATCAATTAATTAATTAAAAAATCGTAATTTATATGCATCACTGGATTAACTGAAACATTTATTTCTAATGAAATATATTATATTAGTATAATAATAAATATTTATATATATTATATATAATTATTTATTTTAATATTTAGAATTTATAATATAATGTTATAAATTAATTAATTATAATTAATATCTATATATAGATAATATAATACTTAATATAAATATTATACACTATATTTAAAATGTTCATAACATTAGTTTCCTTATATTTACACTATTTTCCTAATAGTTAATCATATACATTGAATTACATTGTTAAGTAATATTTACATATATGTAATTATTTATAATTTAATTATTTTACAAAAATGTTAAATATATTACATTTATATAGAGTTCAACAGATTTGTAAAGTGAACATGTTCAACATATTAATTTGTATAGAGTTCAACAGATGTGTACATTTATGAGATTAACAGATTTCGATAAAAAAATATATACTTTTTTTATATTATAGTAAAAGTTTTTATATTAAATATACAAGGAGAGAATAATGTGATAACATATATATATATTAATATTTATAAATGTATACACCATTTTGAATATATGACAATTCAAAACTAAGAACTGTTGAACTGATAAATAGTACACATGTTCAGCATATTATATTAACAGTTTGGTTTACTGGGATATCTGATTGTCAGATAAAATAGTACGAAACGAATTGATAAATAATTGATTGATAAACTAGAAAGCGATAACTTATACTAGAGACAAGTGTTACGGGAACCTTAACAACTAAAGACTAAGAACACAAATATTAAAGTTTTAAAATTTTTTTTATTAAAATTAAATATGATTCAGATATATTTTAACTATAATTTCTGACATATTTAAAGAATTATATTGATAATAACTTACAAAAAAAACGATATTTTATATAGATGTATAATAGTAATTAAGGCTAATTAGGTATTTTCGATATTATTTTTCTCAAAATAATTGATTTTCTCTATCTACGCAGGCTTATTAAAAAAATGTATAGGTTTCTATATTCTCATAATGCATATATTTTTGTAGTATATATAGTTTTAATTTAAATATGAGTATTCTGCTTTATAGTTTTTTTAATAATGACTTGATGAAATTCTGTAAAAAAAATGATTCTATTTTTTACAAGACTATTTACAGATATAAATTATATTTATTGAAATTGAAATTGATATTTATATATATATATATATATATATATATATATGTATAATCTAAATATAATACTATAGTAAAACAATCATTATAATGATTTTTTTGCAATTAGCCAACTTGTACTTATACATTTATGTTTATATTGATATCACACACAGATATATATTTACATATAATTATTTTGGGTATTTAAATACCCAAAATAGCTATATTAGAATGAGAACAGGTGAGAACTAAAAATTCAAGAAATACAATATTATAAATAATATAGTATACCAGTTGAGTCTACTGAATAGATTCAACTCCAATAATATAAATATAAGAGATTATATAGCTCAAGGTTATGATAATGCCAGAAATTTGTCATGAAGATTAAATGAAATGCAATATATCATAATAAACCATAGTCTATCAGCAATATGGACCCCCTGAGTTGCGCATTCGTTAAATGTGTTTGGGCAAAATGCCGTTGAATCTTCTACAATTTCAGCAATATTTTTGCTCTCATACCACATCAATATAATGTATATAGCTAACCTAAATATATAATATTTTAACATATAGATTAAAGAAAGAATATACTAATTTTTATTTAGATCATTATTGAATATATATCTTATAAGATGGTCATGACAAGCTGATGCTTTATATTGTCGATTTCTTATTTTTACATAAGTTATAGCTGATATTATATATGTACTTTTCGTAAATTACATCAATAGAGTCAACGTATTTATTCAATAAAATGCCAGAATTTGAGTCTTCAATATTATGAAAAACGTGAAACTAATTACTTTGTAGAATAAAGTCGATAAGAAAAGAGTTGCAATTAGTTTCAATTGAGATAATAGAAGTAATAAAAAATATGTATATACTCCATACATATAAATGCGAGAAAAGAAATGATTATGAGGAGTTGATTGGAGTATACAATCAAAACAAATTACAAATAATTAGTATAATGTTAACACATGATCAAATATGAAATTTACATCATATAAGAAGTTCAAAATAACTATTTTCTACCAAAATTTGACAATTTAATTGATAAGTATATAAAAATATAATAATGTAGTTATTACTAATTATATTATATAAATAATTAATATATATTAATATATATATATATCATCTGACATCAGAAATTAATGATTAGTAAATAAGATAATTCGTTATTAAATATATATTATACTATATTGGTATATACCTCAAAGAAATGGAATATCCGAATATTAATATATACAATATATGGTGGACTAGATGTATATACAAATGTAGAAATTGTTATCAGATTATATCTGTATAAATGGCAAATAATTACACTTGAGAGACAAGCTTCTAGAAACTTAAATTTATAAATAATTTTCTATGAAAATATATGACACAATAAATACTTATAAGTCTGCAGACTTTGATCCATGGATATATTATCTTTAGAATCAAAGATCATTAATTAAATTGATACTTAATACATACTACTCATTTTGTAGAATAATAATAGAGTAATATAAATATTTAATTATACTTATATCATTTTTATTTTTTATTAATTAATTTTTAGATTAACTTATAAAATATTATAGTGCAATGATATTAAGGGTGCAACTTACTATCTATTTAGATTCATGGAGTGAATGAGATCCCCCCTCTATATTATACATTTAATAGTCATTTATATATGTTAGTCACCTATATATGTTATAACATTATTATGGGGCCCATAGTATACTTAAGCCGGCCCTGATGACATCAACTGTCGTATGAAAAATCTCATTTTGTGTTGTTTAGCTAAAACTATTACTAATAGGTAAACGTACTAGTTATCATATAATGGTATGATTATGTCAGTAATTTCTTGTGATTTGCCAAAGATTTCCATGCAATTCCATAATCCTTTATGCCATACTCTATCGACCGCTTTTTTTGAAATCTATGTAGTTGTAGTATACTTTCTTCTGTATTTCAATATGCTTTTCAATGATTAATCTGATGTTTAGGATGTTATTGATTGTGCTTCTCGATCTTCTGAATCTATCTTGTTTTTTAATTTATCATTATAGGGGAAATATGGGTAATGTGGCCATGCGGGTAATGTTGCCACTTGGCGTATCTCATAAACTATAAGTCCAATCAAAAAAATATATATACATAAATATGCGCATTGATAAGCATTGTTCAAATAAGTAAAAATAATTTGTGTATCTATTAATAAAAAAAAGTATGTAAAAAATACAAAAAAATCGATTTACTTTTTATAAAATTTCGATTTACTTTTGAAATAAAAGTTTAGTAAAACATTTATTAAATCACTAATATATGATATAAATTGAAAATTAATGCTGGGTGTTAAAGTACTATTTAATTTTAACAAATTTTGTAAGCAATTTATTTTAGTGAGTAATATTCATTATTATATAGTGTACATAGCGTGATACCTCGAAGCTGGTAAGTTGGCCACCTTTTTGAGGGTAATGTGGCCACTTCACTATGATGTAAGCCAATCATATGATCAGCCATATGATGCAAGCCAATTATATGATCAAAAATAAATATTTTATATTTTTATAAAATTGCGTGCGTCATTATATGAAAACGTTGATAGAAACTACATCTACTATATCCTAACTATACAAATATATTTCAATACATATTATAATCGTGCTATACACTTTTTAATTTAATTTAGTATATTTAATCATCTATTAACACAATTATAAAGAAATATATATATATATATATATATATTATTTATTACATATATATTATATTATTTAATATATATATATATATATGATATATATATGTATAACAATTTACGTATACATACGTTTATACATATATATTTATATATATATATATATATATATATATATATATATATAGGTTGTCATATCATATGTGTTATTCATCACCTATGTATTTATATTTAAACATATATTTTGTAGTACGTGTAAAGTATTAAATATATAGTATAGTCAAAGATTTTCCAAAGGATCCTTTGGAAAATCTTTGGTATAGTATTAAGTATATATAATATAATACATACATATATAATATAATATAATACATATATATATATATATATATATATATATATATATGTATAAAACATATGCGTATAAACTTATGTATACATAAAATTGTATTTGTATTTATATATATGTATATGTATTATATACTAATATATTTATCATGAGATATATTAAACTAGATTTAAAAATAAATAAATAAATTTCATGTCAATACATTATATAATACATTTTACTTTCGATATCGATTTTCTAAAGAATTTTAATAAACTTAATTTTATTTTATGTATTAAATTTAACTGTGCTTTATATATTTCATTTATACTTGTTTATTGGCTTATTTGTATATTACATTTCACTTTTTTTACCTCATATTATGTAATTATAAAAATAATTTGTATTAATGTTGATATGATATGATTTTAATATATGTTGGTGTAATATATTTAATATATGTATAAAATTATATATATATATATATATATATATATATATATATATATATATATATATATAAATGGTTCTATATATTATGGTAAATATATATTACATATATAAATATATATATAAATATATATATATAAATATATATATAAATATATATATATGTATATATATATATATAGAAATCAGATAATATAAATTAGTTATATTTCTAAATTACTATTTTATCTAGGTATTATATCGCCATATTGTTATGACATACAGTGATTTACTGCTGAAATTACTATACATATTAATAATATAATAATTAAGTTTAATGGTATACTAGGATATAGCCTATTAATGAATATAGTAATTTATAAAGTTAAAATAAAAAGCATTCATTTATCACAATTGCGTGTGTTTTGTAAATTGTACTTGATGTGATATTATTGGACTAAACTTGATATAAAGTATCGCCATCTAGTGGATTAAATCAACATTTCCAGGTGGCCACATTACCCGTATTAGGTGGCAACTTACCCTCCATGGAGGGCAATGTGGCCACCTTAATCATTTCAATTAGATGTGCTAAAATGAAAAACTGATTCGGCAGTCCTCTTGCATATCATAAGATGTATCTATATTGAACAACTTATCATATTAGATCTAATATTTATAAAATTATACAACATTATCTAAAAGTGGCCACATTACCCATCTTTCCCCTACAGTTCATGATATTAATTTAAATAATAAGATATTATGTATAATATTATTATAATAGTATATATAATATACAATATGATTTCATATGTATTACACAACAAACTTTAGAAGCTTATATCTCGGAATTTTATTTTACACAATTTATAATGTTTAAGGGAACTACATATTTTGAACGTTTAATAAATCAGTATAAAATTGTCAGAGTTTATATATATATAATATATTGATGATATTATATTAGTACTATTTAAAATACAAATACATTTCTTTGATACCTTTATAATTAAAGCTGTTTTTAGTGAATACAAAAATATATGTTTTATAGTTTATTTTTCATTATCTAAAACTGTTCGTATGATAATATAAAGTTGGTATATATATAAATGTTATCTATATAGTCAATCATCCCAGGTAATTGGAATACTTTTAGTAAATGTATTTTTCCCTTTAGACGCTTCTAATATTTTCCCACTTAATGAATCATTCTGAAGATATTATTAATAATTGTAAATAGAAAATATCGCGTCAAATAAATATTAAATTATAATTATATCATATTTTATATGTAATTTAATAATTTATGAAATATTATATTACACCGGTTTAAAATTCATTTAATATATATATATTAGTACATATAAAAATTAAATATATATGTATAACAAATAAGGTAAAAACTAGTAGTAGTAATGGTTCACTAAAATTAAGTTGTTCGCTATATAGACTCTATATTATAGAGTAGAATATATGAATTACGAATATATATATATATATATATATATATATATATATATATATATATATATATATGTATGTATATAATAAAATATTAAATATTAAACTAAATAAAGGTAATTCACATTTATTTACATATCACATATAGAATATGCCTATTAATTATCTTTTAAGAAATACAATTTTCATTAACCATTTAAAGATCAGTATACTGAGATATAATCTATTAAACTTGATATTAAATATGACAAGTATTATTAGTTTCTAGAGATAGTATATATAGGTAGGCCTATATAGATAGGCAATCTAAAAGACTAATCACCTATCATAATGCAAATTTAATAGTTATAAATAGTTATATAAGATATTATGTTTCTTTAATATATAAGAAATTATTTGTTGTTATCATTTTATTAGTAATTTAAAAATAAAATTATTTTTTTAATATTTACACATTAATAAATAATAACTCGTTTTTTGTAATACTTACAATATACAATTCACGATGGCTGTACTACTAAACCTACTACTTCTATTAACCATTTTACCTATAGCTATACACGCATGGTTAGTTAATTATATTGTATCTGATGTGCAGGTGTTTGTATATATAAAGTAGTGTGTCAGTTATTAGGTATGTATTTGCATTTGTTTGTATACTACAATACGGTCACCACTTACAAATAACACAGTTTTCTGACTGTCTAGTATATTATAATTAAGTCTACACATTTATCAAAGATGTTTCTATTTATATTATACATATATATATATATAAGTTAACTTATATATTAAAATATATATATATATATATATAAGTTAACTTATATATTAAAATATATATATTAACTTATTAATTAATATATATATATATATATATATATATATATATATAATAATACTGGACGTTGCAAAATATGTAATAATATACGTATTAATATACTGAAGTTATTCATCCATGCATTCATATTTGTAGTATAGAATATATATATATATATATATATATATATATATATATATATATATATACGGATGATTATAATGATGATGATGGTGAAATATATGTATTAAGCACAGAATCTGACTTGGTCAGAATGTATTATATGAGTTAGGATATATATTAGTATAAATGTATATATTGAGAAGGAATGGAGAAATGGATAGGGATAGTGATTAAGGAGAAACTAAATAGAGAAATTCTATGATAATCTAAATATATATTATAATTAGCATATTTATAAATATAATACTTATAAAGATATTAATTAAAATATTTAATAATGTTAATAGATTAATTATAATTTTATACTATTTAATACACCATAAAGAGTTATTAAATCAATATTAGTTAATACTTATAATAACCAATAATATTTAATAAAGCTATCATCGAAATATGCACTTATATCCGCTGTTAATATTTGTATGAAAATTTAATTAAAAATAGGTATACTAATATATATATATATATTCGATACTATATCGTAATCACCCATGGCTCACCCTAGCTGCAAACCAACCCTGTACTGCCACATGTGTAAGAAAATTCTGTTCGACGTGAAATTCTTCCAGACATTGCCTAACGAGCCGGAGTGCTTCTACGTGAAGAATTCGGCGGTGGAGTGCCCCTCGGAGCGGGTGTGCGAAGTTACCATGAAGGTGGAGCGAATGGTGAACACACGCTATGCCCTGGGGGACGTGGTCGTCAGTAAGGTAGGTTATACGCTCATGTGCCGGTGTTGAAATACGTTATAGTGATGATGATGATGATGATGATGATGAAGCTGATGGTGATTGTTATACACATATATATTATTTTATCGCTTATTTATTTAATTATTATTATTTTTTTTAATACAAAAATGAGAACTATCATTGTTATATTTATGTAAATCATCTATCTTTCTATATATATATATATATATATATATATATATATATATATATATATATATATATATATATATATGTGGGGTTGACTTGGGGTCGATGGCTCAGTGGGACAACCAAAAGCTAGTAAGCCAGAGATTCCGGGTTCGACTACATGCAGTTCTTGTTTTTCTCTTGTGTTTATCAAGACTTCAATACACGATAAATCAAAACACAAGAAAAAAAATGTTACTATTTATTTTGTATTGTCCGGGGCTCACAGTTATTTATAACATGTACACGTCTATGACTTCTTAAGGGGTCCATTTGTATCCGATATTATTATATGTGTGATTCAATAAATAAACATTATTATTATTATTATTATTATATATATATATAGGGGAGAGCGTATTTGATATAGATAAAGTGATAGAGAGATAATGATAGTGGTAGTAGAGGCGTGATATAAGTCACAACAGATCATATTATAATATAAGGTATACCTTATCTTAGTGTGTTCATTCAAGAATATAATTATGTAATGCTAAGAAAGATGGAATATAGGATTTATTGATAACTGGTGCTATTGTAAATGACGTATAATATATATATATATATTATTTTGTTATTTTTATTTTATTTTGGTGGATTCCTTTAATCCCTTCCAGGAATTTAGATGAAGTTTTCACTAATAACCATATGTCTCTAATGTCCCTTCGAAGCTGTTCTCATGTTAGTGCATTCATGGTTTTAATGAGAGACGGTCATTTCTGTATACATATATATATATATATATATATATATATATATATATATATATATAATTACATATAATAGTTATCGATGACTAGAAATTGTGTTAAGTCCGTGCATAAGTTGGTTGATGGATTTAGTGTTTATAAAACATTCAAAGGAGATAAAAATAGTTTAGTTCAATGCACAAACACCAATATACATACATTTATTCACGCATACATATATACTCTCATACATATACACATGTATATATATATATATATATATATATATATATATTGGTAAATCAACACTTATTATAGAATTATATTGAATTATATTTACAAATTTTTTAAATAAATAATATTATTTTTGTAATAAATATTGAAATATTTATAGAATATTTATTTTAGTCAATATTTTAGTCGTAATTGTATTGAATACGGCCGCGTAATCATATTGAGTAAGTAATAGGTACAATAGGTTACCTACCTATTGTACCTATTTCTTATTTACAAAATGATTATTTGTAATCATCACATAATAGCGATATTATTTTGGCCGATCGCCATTAATAATTATATATATATATATAATGTTTACGAATGATGTTTTATTTAATAACAATTTATAACCGTCGATTATTCGTAGGAATTCAGATACAGAATTCACTATATTGTGATAAGCCAACTTGTAATTCTATTTCTCATGGAAAATGTATTCAAAAATTTGGTTAGTTTAATTAAAATAATATTTAAGTATATATATGTATATATATATATATATATATATATATATATATTTTAGAACGTAACAAATAATATTTATTTATTAATTATTAAAAATTATATATTATATGTATATTGTTATACGTATAAAGCATCCATATACAATATAATCTATAAAAAATACGTGTTGAATAAAATAGTTAATAACAAGACAGTATAGAATTTGTATGTAATTTTAATAATATTTGTCATAACATTTCTATTATTAAATACAAAGTCTAATAAAATACGGTTGTATGTTTTTTGAATTTAATTGGAAATAGTTTATTGAATTCATAAAACAAATACTATTTCTGATCACTATATGTCCAACACTGTATGTCCTATACTGTATGTCCTACACTACATGTCCTATACTGTATGTCCTAAACTGTATTTCCTACATTATAAGTCCTACACTATATGTCCTACACTATATGTCCTACATTATATGTCCTATACTGTATGTCCTGTATACACTGTATGTCATACACTTTATAAAGTAAAATATATTTTATACAGTAGATGTCCTACATATATATGCATTCAATATACACTATATATATAGTGTTTATACAGTTATCTATGTATATATTTAAAATGTTCTATACATATATCAGACTAACATACACATACGAGTGTATGCCTACATGATACACGTACGACATACGACATATGATATAGGGCGACTATTAGATACACGATAGTAAAGTTTAGCACTTTAGAATAAATATGCGCCAATATATTTGTAATCGTGTTCATAATTTATTATAAACAACAATAAAATACTCCTATAAATAACAATAATTATATATATATATATAAATGATCGGCTCACATTAAAACCATGGATGCCTTAACATGATAGTGGCTTCGAAGGGACATTAGAGTCATATGGTTATAAGTGACAAATATTATCTAAGTTCTTGGATGGAATGAAATGGCTCCACCAAATAAAAATAACAATAACAATATATATACAATATATATATATATATATATATATATATATATATATACGTAGTTGCTTGGTTACATAACACTAATTAACATTACACTACTGCAAGGCTTTGATTTCTTCATGACTTGCGACCAATGTGTTCAGAACGCACATAGTACGGCATTCAACTATTCGGACCCTTGCATGCATGACACTGTGTCAAGTTAGTCACCGACCTACCTTAGCCCTACCTTAATCCTACCTTATCCCAACCTTAGCACTACCTTATCCCTACATTAGCACTACCTTAGCACTATAGTGCTTAGGTATACCTTAGTACTACCTTAGAATTACCTTAGCAATATCATAGCACAACCTTAGCACTACCTTAGTACTACCTTATCCCTACCTTAGCACTACATTAGCACGACCTTATCACTACCTTAGCACTACATGCAATATCTCTTTAATCACGAGGTATAGCAAGTCTTACTATGGTAGTATTATCACTAGCTAGATTATTAAACATAGGTATATTATAAGTATGCAATATATATATACTATTTTTTATTTAGTTCTTTTATGTTATTATATTAATTGGTTATCATTTTTATTATTATTTTATTATTATCTATATTATATCGTTGCTAATATCTGTTGTAGTTAAACAACTATTTAATAATAATACTATTACTAATATATATATATATATATAATACAGTGGTTATAAAGTAATATATTTGTATCTGTATAAAGAAATATTTTAAAATTACCATTTAATTATTATTAGTACGATAATATAGGAGTTTATAAGAGGTGTACCAAGTAATAGTGTTGGGAATTATCCTTTATTTAATCGTTATACATGATCCTTTTATTTCCATTGGTTACTATAAAATGGTGTATATATCTATGGATTAGCTTTTAATAATATTAATCTTTATATATATACATATTTTGATTAAATATTGTATTCAAGTGTCATACTTATTAAACTGTTTAATGATAATTGTTTATAAACATTTATATCTAAAGATATAAATAATGTATTGATTTTTGAATTTAAATTATATTTTAAATATAGTTGCTCAACATCATGTTATCGTTAGTAGAGTGTACAAACATTGTTGGTTATCTAGGCGTACGAGAAGTTCTGACACAATAACGCATACACACGCATATATTCTATGTTAATTCTAAGAGTTGTTATAGTTTCTATAATTTAGATCATTATAAGGTGTCACTTATATGATAGGTTTTACATATAATAATGAAGGCAATAATAGTATTACGGTTGATGTCATTATATCTACTTAAAACCAACATTAAATCTCGTGAGAATTAATTCTCATTGATTTCCACATTCCTAAATTGGAGAAATACCGTTCAGTTAGCTTTTCCTTAAGGAAGTTAACCCTCCCTAATGATTAAATCGAACCATGTATCAGCAAACGTCCGAGAAGAAATTTGTTAAAACTATAATTTTATATAATTACGTATTCCCGATACTCGTGAGATAATTCGATATTGTACGAGATTGTACGAGATTGTACGAGATTGTACGATACACGTACTATACGCATGAGCGGATAAGCATGCGTTTACATGCGACTATGCCTACATATACGTATACGGCTATACCCATACATCGCACACTATACATCACTAGTATACACTAGTTATGTAAATTATGATAAATCTATAGCATCGATGCAGTCTCAGCAACTTAAATTCTCGGCTATAGCCGAGCTCTTATAGGATTTGGATCATTTGGCTAGAGTCTCGGCTCGGGCTCGTTTTTTTTCCGAAAGTGAAAGATCTAGCTCGGTATTAAAAAGCTCGGCATCATTTAAATCACTAGTATACACTTTACACTATACACTATATAATACATTATACAATACACTATATATTATCGAATATACACTACATAATAACAAAACCCTATACAGAAAGGGCTAGGGCCGAGACCGGTGGTCTAGTAGAATGTTTACTCGGAGCTTGCTACACCGCCATCATTTTCACACCTAACAAGACGGTAGGCTTTTATTGTAGTATGATTCCATAGTAGCCATATTCTATATATCTATACATATATATATATATATATATATATATATTTATATATATATATATATGTATATAAATATAACTTTATATTGCAGTTTAGTTAGTGACACCTATACACATCATTATATTCGAGAACACAGTATTTCACTTAGTAATCAGGTATTATTACATAATGCCTTATCCTTAATTGTTGTAGATCATGTTCAAAAAAGGTTGTATGTCTTATAAAAATATGTATATGAATAATGTGTTGGACGATAAAAGTATATTAGGGCCACGTTTCTACCATATTCAAGGTATAGTATATATATATATATATATATATATATATATATATATATATATATATATATATATATATATATATATATTAATACATTATAATATATTCAAATAAATCATGTAAAATATATAAAATGTTTAACGAATTGATAAAATGTTATGAACCTGATATACATTTATAGTTAATAACAGAATTAAGTTTTGTGCTGCAAGCTTTTTCACAGTATGTAATGCAGGCTTTCCGTTGGAATTATATAAGAAAAGTTAGTATAAGTATATGTGTTTATATAATAATAACCAATGAAAATGTGTGTATATATCTATAGATATACTATATATGGTATTCGTGATAACTTTGATATGAGTATACTTCATTCGTGTTTTATTTCTCGTACAGTAAAGACGTGTTTCTTCAATTGACTAATTTATATAGAATCAATATCTATTGAATTGCATTTCTATTGAATTTCGTTTGCCTGTGTAATATATACACAGTGTCTATTTACACGCATTACTATTTCGCTATACATGAAGTTATATGCACTTGATATTACAATTACATCCCGACTGTGATTGTCTCCCGAGGATCTCCCCTGGGTGTCTGCTCTATAGGTAGTCGGATCTACCTACCTTCGGTACAAGGTTAGCTACCTTTTCGCTACATACATAGACTGCTGTGTTCTATTGTCTATAGGAAGTTCGCCTAAGATGGATAAAAAGCTATGCATGCAGTGTGACAAGCCTTCGAGCACCTGTACATCAATTTCCTGTGGCTATTGCTCAACTGACCTTCATTTTGAATGTCTACGATCGTATGGAGTTACGTCGATAGTATGGAACGGAACTAACCCATCGAAATATGGCTTGTCGTTATTTAATTCTTCTTATATTAAATTTGTATGCAAGAATTGCAAGCATTTATGTAACAATTATGTCATTAATGATAATAATTCAGCCAGTGTTAACTCAGAAAAGATTATTGTAGAGCTTAATTCTCTTAAAAGTCAATTTAACTTACTTAGTGATAAGATATCTGAGCTCACCACTAATCTCCCAAGTGTTGATTTACTATCTAATGCTATATCATCCCTCCCAGATACTATTATTAAATCTACTAATAAATCCTTTTCTGATATTGTTAAATCTAGTCTACCAAAATCATCGTCATCATCCATGCCACATGTATCTTCTCCATCATCCTTGATAAACCAATCATCCAATTCTACCTCATTCATTGTCATTGAACATATAAAACCCGTTAATAGAAATATTTCATACATTAAATCATTATTTAACTATCTAAATATTGATCCTAATTCTATTACTAATTTCTCTTTTCATTCGCATTTTGCAAATATCACCCTTTCCTCGCCTTGTATATCAGACTCACTTATTAATTCAAATAGTAAGCTTATCTCGTCTAACTATGAATCACTCTACATTCGCCCATATATTGATGCTTCGCTTCTAAAACTAAAGCGTATCTACTTCCATGCATCAAAATCTTCTCTAACAGATCTTAGATGTGTTTTTAATAAATCATCTAGCACTTATCAACTTCGTCCTATTATTCAATCTAGTGAATCATCTACTAGTCGCATTGACTGTAAATGCAAGCCATTTATACCATATGAAAAATTGCTTTCCATCTGGAGTAAATCTTTTGATGAATATTGTAAGGGGTTACAGAGTAATATTAGTGACAATAGTGATAATAATAGTGACAATAGTGACAATAGTGATAATAGTAATAATGCCAATGTATGACTATCTAATCTTAAGGTTAATGACATTAGTAATAACAGAAATATTTATTGTACTTTATTCAATGCTAGATCCATCAGAAATAAAAGTGATTTTATTAACCAATTTATTATTGACTCTAAATGTGATATTGTCGCTATAACTGAAACATGGCTTACAGATAATGACTCAACTATTCCTGTTTTTGTTGTTCCTAATGGCTATAATATGATCTGCCACAATGGAGGCACTTCGCGGGGTGGTGGTATTGCAATAATTTACAATTCTCATTTTAATATTAAAAATAATATCTTACCTAACTTTACATCTTGTGAAGCTATCTCATATCGTCTTCTTAACACATCTAGTTTTATTGACATTATTCTCATATATCGTCCTCCATCTTCATCTTTTGTTACTTTTTTATCTGAAATTTCAATTATTTTTGATTCAATCTCAATCAGCAATTGTATCATTCTTGGTGATATTAATATTCAATTAAATAAAACATCTTATCAATCTAATTCGTTTAATGACCTATTATTTAGTAATTCTATGCATCAGCATATTACTTTTCCCACTCGCACTAGTGGTAATACTATCGATGTAATTATCTCCCCTTCTGACTCTTCTTTAATCTCTAGTACTAATCAAAGTCTACTTATATCTGACCATTTTGCCATTAATTTCACTCTATCTTTCCCGGTTCCCTTGGATCAATCTTTTATCAGAAATTATAGAAATATATCTAGCATTAATATTAAAGAATTCATGAAATCTACTTTTATTCGGCTAAATCATCCCACATCACACTCACTATATATCGAACCTTCATTCGATGATCTCAATACTTCACTCAAGTTATCCCTTGACTTCCATGCCCCTCTTAAAATTTCTAAAACAAGAAAGATATTTCATCAGTCATGGTTTGGCTCTGAATTATCAACTCTTAAAAGGAAATTACGATCATATCAATTGAAGTTTTCTCTATCGAAATCACTGAATGATTTACAGTCCTTTAAAATGTATCGTAACATTTATCGTAGGAAATTATCTAATGTAAAATCTTTATTTTTTATTAATAAATTTCGTGATTTTGGAATCAACTCTAAACAGTCTTTTAAACTAGCTTTTTCTCTAATTGGCAAGAATAAAATTAAAAAACTTCCAGATTTACCTGAAAATGTACTTTGCTCATCATTTTCTAGTTTCATACAAAAAACAAAAAGTATCATAAATAATCTACCTCCTATGAGTAATAATTGCCAACCATCTTTATGTAAACATTTTTCATCATTTCACTGGTCCTGCTTTTCGCTTCCTAATCCTCTTGAAATCCAAACATTAATTATGTCCATTAAATCGCCATCCCCTCTAGATCCTATTCCTCTTACATTACTACGTTATTCTATTTCATACTTGATAATTCCTATTACTAATATTTTTCGCTCATCGCTTATCTCCTCAGTTGTTCCTCCAAGTATGAAACAAGCATATATTACTCCAATTATTAAGAAGTCTACTCTTGATTCCTCTATTCTATCTAATTATCGTCCAATTTCTCAACTATCATCCCTTTCTAAAACTCTTGAGCGCATTGTAAGTAAACAATTAGTTCATTATATAACTTCTAATTCGATAGCTGATCCTTTACAAAGTGCTTATCTTCCTAATCGTGGAACGGACACAGCTCTTAATTTGATTTTTAATGATATAATACTGTCGCTTGACAACAAAATGCCATGCTACTTAGTATTACTTGATTTATCTAGTGCTTTTGACACTCTGGATCATACAATTTTATCATATCGGCTTAAAGAGATAGGTATTCATGGACAGGTGCACAATTGGTTAATGTCTTTTGTAACATCTCGTTTTTCATCAATTAAGATTAATAACAATTTTTCAAAATCATTTATGCACACTCATGGTGTTCCTCAAGGATCTGTTCTGGGCCAAATACTTTTCTTGATTTATATATTACCTGTTTCTTCTATTTTTAAAAAATATCCTTACATTCACTATCATCTATATGCTGATGATTTACAGCTTTATACTTCCTTTCCTCAATCTACTGATCACGCTATAATCCAATACAACATTAAAAACTGTATTACTGATATACAAAATTGGTTCACTAGTAATTCATTAT
Organism: Osedax fenrisi; assembly: GCA_964019155.1. Taxonomy (NCBI): domain Eukaryota; kingdom Metazoa; phylum Annelida; class Polychaeta; order Sabellida; family Siboglinidae; genus Osedax; species Osedax fenrisi. The sequence continues at coordinate 39,615,954 of OZ025241.1, forward strand.
CCTTAAATGTCTCAAAAACTGATACTATTTTATTCTCTAAAATACCTTCAATTGTTAAAATAACTGATAGTTTTCTTGCCACGCTGCCTTTATCTAATAAAATCACAACACTCGGTATAACAATTGACTCTATTATGAAATATGACAGTCACAACATTCAACATTCTTAATGTTATTCGTACTGCTAATTTTTATTTATATAATATACATAAGGCTCGTGCTAAGCTCTCCTTTGATATCACTAAATCACTTATATATTCATTGGTTTTTAGTAGATTCGACTACTGCAATTCACTTTTTGTTTTTGTCCCTGATAATATTATGATAAAATTCAAAAAAATTCAAAGGAGAGCTGTTCGTGTTTTATATAAAATTAAAAATAATATAAATACTAATACGGGTAGTAACTATATATCTATATCACATATTATGTTAACCCTTGGTTGGCTCAGATATCGTGATCTTTGTAAACTAAAATTGTTATGTTTAGCTCATAAAGCTATCTACACGGGTGAACCTAAGTATCTGGCTGAATTATTATCAATTGCTACCAGTAACAGACCAAGACGGGATTGCCATGCAATGAAACTTGTTATGCCTCATACAAATTCATGTTTTGGTAACTCTGCATTTTCTGTTGCGGTACCAACTCTATGGAATTTACTTCCGAATATTATTCGTACGACAACTTCTCAATCTCAATTCAAAAGTAGACTCTTTAAACATTATTTAGTGAAATGAATATATATTTTGCGATTATTGTTATCTTCGTTTATATGTTATATTATTATATTATTATTATTATTATTATTATTGTTATGACGTCGAAAAATGATTTTCATTTATGAAGTCTTTAAACAAATAAATAAATAAATATATGACATACATTATCAAAGTCATTGAAAGAATACGTGTTTTCTACACCGTTAGTTAAACCCGTTCAGATTGGTTAATTATATATATATATATGATTATGAATATTTTATTCATTAAACATTTGTGTGTGTAGGATTTATGTTTTCTGAGATACCGAGAGTGTTCGTATTCGGGCACTGTCCGCATTCGGTTACTTTCCCATATATAATTTCGGTAAAACAAATTATTTTAATTTTGTTTGAAAACTTTATCTATAATACAATATAAAATTATATATATATATATATATATATATATGATATAATTGATTATGAAAATATCTAATTTTTTTGTTAGAACAAAATTTAAAAGTGGGGAACAAAATAATAGTGGGGGCAATTGCCCACAAATTCCCCTTAAACATGACTTCAAGGAATGAACCCATCCAGAAAAAAACATGTCTACTGATTATAGATATGTAAGGGTAAACTATGTATACTATACATGTTCTATAGGTGTATCTGACAATACATTAGGGAAAAATTTAAATGGAGTAATATTTATATCTACAACAACATAGGATAATTATTAATATGTGATACCTATATGAGAATGTATCAATTATCAATTACTTAATATACCTAGTTAAGAGATCGTAAGAATGACGATAAGTTCAGATTATGATATAAAATCAATATATAATATATACATATTATAAAATAAACATATTTAAACTTTACTATTTAATATTTAATATATCATTGTAGTACGAGATACACCGACAGAATTACCCGGCGGGTTATTTGCATATATTTGTGTGTGTATATATATATTGATATATATATATATATATATATATATATATATATATACTGATACCGATATGACTGATATACAGACAGTTTTGTATAGCTTGCTTTTCAAATAGAGATTTTACTTCAAAACCTCCAACTGCGTGCGAAATGGGTAACTATCAACGCACGCACACTAAGAGTGATTTAATTTTAAAGATCCTAAACCGGCATAGTAGATTCTATAGATATGATGCTCATGATACTATTGTATTAAACCATATACATTTTGGTGCATTATTGGTGGTGCGCCGGAGGTTTAAAAAAAAAAAATTATTAAAAAAAAATAAATCTCGAAATGTCGTTATTCCTATGTAATTGTATTGTATATGTTTATAAATAATGTCCTTAAGGACATTTATTTGAATTCTGTACATTTTATTTGTATTTTATTGTAATGTGTATATATATAATAATGAGTACTTTTTTAAATACTATATTCTTCTAATAGATAACATTAATATATAGTAAATATTATCTATAGTATCCCTAATTATAATATTAGTTATTAGATAATTAATTTAAACAATAAAATAAATTTGATATATATACAAATTTTCTAAAAATTAGGCCACTTTGACTATTTATTAAAATTATAAAGAGCTATTTTTTTTAATTTCTAATACTTGTACGATATAATATAACATCTTAAGATGAAGTAGGAAAAAAAAAAAAAAAAAAAATGTCAAATTTGTAAATGTGCCAACTCCACAAAAATATTTTCATTTATTGATGATTTTTGACAAAATTGTAGAAATGTCATGGTAATTGTACTTTTTTTAGCCAAATTGTTATATATATTGATTAAGTAATTATTTTATTATTATATATAATATAAATTTATAAAATATAACCATTCTGTACAAAATTATGAGAGGTCAAAAAAATTTCTGGAAAATCCTATAATTTACAAAAAAATCCTAAAAATAAAATTAATTTTGTTATGAATTTATAATATTACAAGGAACTATACACATTACATATATTCTGAAAATTTCATGATTGTAGCTTAATTATAACTGTGAAAAATATACATATTTATGTTTTTTGGTATTTTTTTGGTATTTTCCTATCTATTCCCATGTTAAATGTTGTTAAATTTGACCAAGCTGGCGCATGTACAATATTGACCTAAATTAAAAAAAAAATTGTTGTGTATTCTCTATACTCATATTTTGATGTTCCAAATGCCGTTAAGGAATCGATAACCAATAACATGTTTAAAATCACTCTTAACGCACACGCACGCACACACTCACGTACAAACACATACACTCACGTACACACGCACACACACTCACGTACACACATATTCCCGGATACACAACCCATCACTCGTGTGTATATACAAGATGGACAATATTACCATACCCCGTGTATTAACAATCGAGTATCTTCTTTAACTTATATTTCATTTCATTACTGGATTATCTACCAGAATATGATCACGCGTGTTTGGAATTCATAAGACATCTCTGTTCGTCTAGAACTGTGGTTCTCAACCTTTTTCAGCATGACCCTTTTAATGTTTTATTTTTAATGTTTTATTTGTAATGTTATCTTTATATACCCATAACAATTTGTATATGATTATTTTTGTATTATTAAACTTTAATTAAAACAGGGAGATGTCTCCCTAGTTAAATGATAGATTTATAAATTGGCTCATAAGTCTCGACAAAATTATCCAAGTTTGTGTCATGACACTTAGGTTGGGTGGTACAGTAGTTCCATAATACCCCGTAATACCCAGTATACTGGGTAACTATAGTTCCCCGGTGTATGAATATATAGATAGATATATGTATACATTTAATTTTATAAATATATTTAATGTATTAATACATATTGAAATATATATTAAATAATATATATTAAAACAATTGTTTAAAAGATGTTATCGGCGATGTTATAAAAATAGGTTGTAACTACCAAACCTTGCAAATAATAAACACAAAGTTATATTATTAAGGCTAACAGACTAACCTTATATCATATACCCTAATATCATGTATAGCCTTTTTAAGCATGTAATGTACTTTATAGTATATACTTTATAGTATAAACAGTTCATAGTATACTCTTATAAAACCATATATGGTGTTAGTATTGTAATATGAAAAGTAGAACATATGGATTTAACATGTAAAGTATACCATCCCAGCTAACAGTAATAGCCTCATAATAGCAACATAATAGCAGAATAATAGCATACTAAATTAATAGCAGCATAATAGACTTTTATTGGAAATATAATAGCAGAATAATAGCACAATGGTAACATTTGAGGCAATAGATAATCTATTATGTTGCTATTTTGAGTCTATTACTGTTAGCTGGGTTATGGATTAAATATGGAATGAATAAACTTACTTCACACTTGCCTATATGCCCAGCAGATATCTACTTATCCTGCCACACAAACAGTGTACACTTGTGTGAAGATTTGTTTAACTTTAATATATTACCTTATCATTTATGTTAATTCATCTAACGTTAATTCAAATATTAAAACATACTATATATATATTGATATTACTACTAATAGAGTAGTATACTATAATACTATAGTAGTATTATAATAATACTATTAGTAATATGACCTAGTAGTCTACTAGGTTATACTAATAGTATTAATATTTATTGGCGTCTATATGAATGCTATATTGGAGATCTTATATAATGAGTTAACAAAATCGCAAGTAGACAATGTCCAAATAGTATTGTAATCATATAGTACCCGTCACGGTGTTACTAATGCCAGATATATTATAGGGTATAGTAGTATACTCACCCCTTGACTATATACGATTTATCGATAAGTAAATCACACAATGTAATACATTTAGCACCTAACTTGTGATTAACTACCGTGTGGTTCAGTTGGTAAGCCATCAGACACACAAGCAGTAGGACACTGGTTCAAGCCCCGTCCGAATATTAGAATAGGTCTTAAAATAATATTTAGAAGTGATCTTATATAATTATTGTTATCATATTTAGGTTTTTACACCACGTTAATTATATAGGCCTGATGACCTTATCAAGATAAGCACCCTTATATAATTGTGTATAACAACATTATCGGCTCTCTTTAAAATAATAGATGCTTTAACACGAGAACGGCTTCGAATGCAAATTAGATCCATATAGTTATAAGTGAAAACTTCATCTAAGTTCCTGGATGGGATGAAAGGACCCTATCTGAATAAACTACTGTAAAATAACTATACATATACCGTATAGGGTATTATATATAATAATATTGCGAGTTTCCATTGAACAATGATATTGCCATAATTATCGTTACACTAGTGGCTCCCCTAGTGGTGATGTAGTTCTATACTCGTGCATGTTATTCATATCTACGGAGCCCACGAAACTAAATGAATATTGTACATACTAATTATATTCTTGATTTCTTTGTTATATTTCTTATTTAACATTCTTAATACAAGATATAACACATACTAACCACCTATCACCGACATACGATTTGCAGCTAGATGCTGTACTACTAAAATGTATGCTTTATTCCCATACTATATAGTGTACTCTAGTATATGTATATATATATATATATATATACGCTAGTAAACTATAGAATAGTATAGTATATGTATATACCTATATACCTATATGTCATATATGTCAACAAATAACGTACGGCATATGGCCTCATCATATCGTCTATTACAATACACCATACACACACATACTATATATATATATATACATAAGTTCATATATTCTATGATGTATGTCAGGTAAAGTGGACACACTGTTACATTTGTTAACTTGTAAATCTGAATGTTTCACAATTATAATTCTTAATGAGAATACAAAAAGGGTAATTATAGTATACCAATCATCTATTTATATATATATATATATATATATATATATATATATATATATATACACAATATAATGCCACAATTTTAATATATCTATAAATTAAACAATTTTATAAATGTGTGTTTAATAAATAATCATACTGTTTTCTTTATAGTTATATTATATGAAATGATTGTTATATAATTATATATTATTATATATAAATAAACTATATATATATATATATATATATATAGTTATATTGTAAAAAGCATAATTACATATACCTACATAGTACTTGTAATACGCGCCTACATCTCACGCGCCTCATATGCACGCTAATGTATATTCTGGCCGTCAGGTAAACATACTCAGGGGGTGTATGGACCTTCACGAACGTTCCATGGGTATACAGCGTAAAATACGCAACAGCTACGACTACATCACCCAGATGTTGAGGAATAACTCTATTCCGATTATAAGCAACAAATGTTATGAAGGCACTAGTTCGTATTACATTATTAATCATTCATATCAATATATATATATATATATATATATATATATGTATTGTTATTGTTATTGTTATTGTTATTTTTATTTTTATTATGATTGTTATTGTTATTTGTATTGCTATTTTTATTTTCATTTTATTTTGGTAGAGTCTTTTCATACCATACAGAAACTTATAATTAACTTATATTATTTATAACATTTTTATAATTTTCAAATGAACTTTGAATATACATATAATTAGTAAATACAACTATAGTATAATATGTAGACAATAGATTAATGTTGAGAGAGATTTATCAACGCTTCGATATAGGAATAAATAGAAAATAATAAATTCTAGTTATTGAATTTATTTTCGAAAACTAAGATACATTGTCTGACTTAACGAGTTAGCTATATTTATTAGCGGTATAAACTGTGATGTACAACGGTGTTGGTTGTATTATATTACATGTATGTATAAGAGCTTGCATATCCATATTAAAGTTATTTTGTGTAAATATTATTCTTGTTCATTTGTAAAAGAACGTATTTATCCAACAAATAATCACAACAATTCTGTTGAGAACTAGAATATTCAGAAATAAAAATTAATATTTGCATAACAATTAAATATTACATTATTTAACTTTGAAATAGATAACTTCCAAACATTCATAATATATATATATATATATATATATATATATATATTAATTGTAGAATAATAATTACTATAGTAATTATAAAAATAATAGTTTTATACATGTAACTATAAAACTACTATTGTGTAATCTGTTTACACTTATATATATATATATACTATAGTACTATATTATAGTATAATAACGTACTATATATAGTACGTTATTATTGACTCTCTTTTCTTTAATGTTTGTATTCATTTTAATTCAATTATTATAAAATATATAATATGTTAAATCATACATTTGTTATGACTAGATACCGCAGTATCAAATATCAAATATAGTAAATAACGATTGTTTCTCAAATATTCATTTATATATCATTTATATATTTATATTGTGACATTTTAATGTCATCTTATATATATATATTATAAGTTTGTCTCGTTTTATCTTCAACGTATTGTTATTATTATGCAATTATTATCGTATTATTATTGAGTGACACATGGCACTATTTTAGAGAATAATAATGTATCATCATTATTATCATCATCATGATCAATATCATCATATATATATATATATATATATATATATATATACATATATATGTATATGTATAGTAAGGTAATGTAAATAATCATTTATTTACACATTCGTTATATTTTTAAATCTCACAAGTGTTGAGAATATATACAAAATATATAAATTAATTAAATTGTCATCAATAAAATTCGTAACTTCTTCTTGAATTTATGATAACTCCTAATGAAGTGTAATATTTTGGGAAGAGAATTTCACAAGGTAACACTGGGAACAGGTTTCCCAATTTTCATTAGATGTATCTTCGGTATTAACACAAATTAGAATATTGCAGACGAGTGATCATCATTAATTCTTCATTTAGAAATTAATTTATATATTTAGTCTTTATAATAATAATAGTTTTATAAGTTATGCTTAGCATTTTAAATTTACACATATTTTCCTAAAGAAACAAATTAAATTTACCTATTTTTTTAGTAATACTTATTTGATAATACCTATTACTATTGAAAATTAATCTTATAGATTATTTAATAACCCTATTATATTCATAATATAATTTTAGTTTGGATTAATGAGTAAACTATTACAATATTGTAATCTTGATAAAACAAGAGATTGGACTAACGTAATAGTAGATTCAGTACTAAATTATTTTTTTATTTTTCTTATATTAAATAGATTACAATTAGTAGATCTACATTGCGAAATGACGAATTAAGTAAATCCTAATTTAGAATCTACTATTACTCAAGTAGATTTAGAACAATCACTTAGAATGATAATAGTAGAATCAAAGGTAATAGTAGAAAAATAAAAGATTTAAGTGTATTATTAAGTAGTTTAGTTTTAGCATAAAGGTTTTTGATAATAAGCCACTTTCTTACATTTCGAGCACACAATGTTAGCTCATTAGGCACATTAATACTAGAAGTAGGAACTTTCCAGTAAAACTTAATATTAACAGCATATATGATGTAGTCTATAATTTATATTAGGAAATTATTTAATAACTCTTGAGAGAGGAAGAATATAAATCATAAATAATAACGTTCCCAATACAGATAATTGCGGAAATCCATATATTAGGGATTCAGGTGGTGAATAAATAACTTTGATTTATATAGAGTATGTTCTATCAGATAGATATAAAGTTAACTAATTTTGTGCAGCACCATTTAACAATAATTGACCATAGACTAGAAATAAGAATATTATGATTTAAACTATCAAAAGCAGAAGATAAATCAAGAATAAATAACTGTGCATGTTCAGAATCATCTAGGTATCGTATCATTAGTTATCTTTATTAAAGTAGTTTCTATATTATATCCTGGTCGATATGCATTCTGAAAATCATCATGAAGATCATTAATAATTAAGTACTCTCTGATTTGTTTACTAATAAATTTCTCAATTATTGTACTTAGCATAGTACTTTTAACATCGTAGTTTCGCTATAGGTCTGTAATTTAAGAGATGTTAACAATCTAAGTAGATTTATTTAACATCTGAGTAACTAACGAATGTTTAAATATAGTAGAACAATTATAAGTTTATAAAGAAAAGTAAATAATAGAACAATAATATGGAACTAGGATATAAGAAAGTTTTCTAATACAATTAAGTGTTAAATATCATTAGGACTATTCGACGAGGATATCATAATTAAATAATATACTTCCGAATCTGAAACAATGTTAACATTCTGAGAAAATATAATTCCGTGGAAAATTAGAATCATGAATAAAATCAGGAGCAAATGGATCAGGATTAATACTAATATTCGATTTATCAAGTTTAATAGTATCACATATCATGGTAATTGTACCCCGAAAATGTTTAATAAAAGTTAAACATATTTTGTGATTAGGTATATTATGTAAACTTATATTGTTCTTCCTAACAGTGAGATTATTCGTAAGATAATAAAACTTGTGATAGTTTATTGAGTAATACTCGATTATATTTTTGATATATTTAATTTTAAATTCTTTATTCTATATTTAGAACGAACCTTCTGAAATAATTCATGAGATATATCAGATATTGCATTAACAACACTTATCTCGTATTATCTATATCTACTCGTTAAGTTAGCTACAGTTATATTCCGTGGAGTACTGTGCGTATTATATATCTTTGGAGTAACTACTGGCGCATGTTTATTACATAATTAATCTAGTATATTATTATTATCAGATTTAGGCAATGCTAGGGTTGTTATTGAAGCAATGCTACTTATCGATACAATTACCCATATATATATATATATATATATATATATATATATATATATATATATATATATTTATGTATGTGTGTATATATGTGTATATGTGTGTGTATATGTATGTGTTTGTTTATATTTTTATATATTTAAATTTATATACTATATTATGATTATTTCAGAGTTTTGTTGGAGGCAATGTACTGAAGATAACAATTATCTGGGTTGTAACAATATCGCTTACAACGTGATGTCAGGTTAGTAGTAGTAGTAGTAGTAGTAGTAGTAGTAGTATTAGTAGTAGTAGTAGTATTAGTAGTAGTAGTAGTAGTAGTAGTAGTAGTATTAGTAGTAGTAGTAATAGTAGTAGTAGTAGTAGTAGTAGTAGTAGTAGTAGTAGTAGTAGTAATAGTAGTAGTAGTAGTAGTAGTAGTAGTAGTAGTAGTAGTAGTAGTAGTAGTAGTAGTAGTAGTAGTAGTAGTAGTAGTTTGAATACAAGGTAGACGAGAGTATCAGGGTGTTTATGTATATAACCTAGTTCACCCGGTGTTTATAGACATAGTTATCCTAGTTGTATTTATAGATAACTAAAATGATACATGAATGATATTATTACATAATCGTACATCGATTACATAATCTCATTTGTAATATGACTACGTAATATTCTGTTACAAGTAAAAGCTAATTCAAAAATATTGTAAGTTAAATACATAATTATAATTTGTATCATAATATTTTGTAGATAATTTAATATTATTAACTCTTTAATATAGAATATTAATATATATATACATACTGTTAGTATTTGAATAATTCAGTATATCAATAACACATCAACATTAATATTAATTAATGTAAATATAATATATAAGTTATATATATATTATTGATAATCTATTTATTACATATCTATATAATAATGAATATAATTGAGAAATATTATAATTAAATTGTAATTATTATATTAATTCTACTGCTAATTTAATTACAAGCATAACCTTAAGGGGAAGCACTACGTTCAAAATTGTAATTAAAAAAAAAAAAAAAGATTATATTGAAAACAAGATATATAATTACTTATCTATCATTTCATGAAAGATTATACTTAAATTCGCCATATTTATGAGTATAAATGATGTTTATAATTTGTATGATGTTTAAGTGTATGATTCTTATAATTGCATGACAATATTTCACTAAACTTTGACAGCTGTTTTCTCAGAATATTGATTTATGAATATTGCTTTACTAAAAAGTCCGGAACTTTTTTCTATTATATAAAAATTGCTATAATTTTCAAAATATTCAGAAAACATTCAAATTCATAATACTATAGACTTAAAAATATAATCTAATAATACAAATTTTATTTCTGTTTTTATTCATTTTTTTTTTGAATTACTCCTATCATAAAAAAATGCATATAATAAAAAAAAGTCAATGATATTATAGAATGAAGTATTAATATTACAAATGCTAACAAATTATGTAAAAATATTTAAAATATTTCAAGTTGGAGAGTTTTTAAAACTAGTCATTTTCGTATTTATTTACATGTAAGACCGCGAACGTAGTTATTCACCTCAAAGTACCAACGTGGATTTAATACATTTATTATTTAATTACAATAATATATTTGATATTTAACAAAACACCTATGTATGTATAGCTGCAACGTTTAAATCATTGGTACATGAATGGAAATTTGATACAAACAACAAATTTATCAACGTTAATATTTATATTTTAGAACTCTATAGAGTTTTATATTATATATTATATATACCTTATTATATTATATATACCTTACGAGTTCGAGCATGAAACGTTTTCTGCAATCATCTCTATCACCTATCGCCGTCTTCAGTTAATATGTAGTGACTATGTTGTCGTCTCTAAGTTGTACAGTATACCGCGTCTTCTGCGACCGTCCTGGTTTTCGTTGCACATGTAGAGGTTCACACAGAAGCACTTCGCTGATCAGTTATTCTCTTCTCCGTTCTATAATTGTAATCATTATTTTCGAAATATTTCTATAAAATCATTATTAGACGTTTTACCTTGCTTTCTTTTAGTTAAAGTAGCGCGTAGCATTCTTGTATATCAATCTTGCTACATCAATATTGTTCTCTAACGAAGATGTTACTGTCCATGTGATGGAGCCATATACAAGGATCGATTCAACTGTGCACAGTTGACCATGGCCATAACAATATTTGTCTTCAGCTTTACAGAGAGATTAGATTTCCATATCGATGTTATATTGTTTAGTGCGGCCCAATCATGTCCAATCTTTACATTGACGTCATGATTAGTAGATGCGACATAGCTTACAAAATACTTGGAATCGTGTACTTTTTTGATGATCTTACCATTTAGACTTCTTATACCATTATTATTTTTCCGGTTCAGAGATATATATTCAGAGATTTTATGTAGCATTGTATTTGCATCTTTAACGTTGTCTGACGTAATGGCTAAATCATCAGCATAATCAGTATCAGTTATGTATATTGTAGGATGTGGATTACTCATTCATTTTTTTATGGCGAGACCGAGATTTTTGTTATCATCTAGTGATTTTTACAAGACATAATCTAGACATATTATAAAAAGGAAAGGTGCATGCGTGTCTCCTTGTAAAACACCAGTAGTGATCTCGAAGTATGTTGTATTTGCATCTGATGATCTAACCATTTATCTTGTATATCGATAGAGTATCACAACTACTTCTACTATTTATGTGGGTATTCCATACTCAGAGAGAATATTTTTCATTTTACCGCGATGTATCAAATCAAATGCTTTGGCGAATTATACAAATAATAGTTTGGTCGTTAGATTCTTTGATTTTACCCATTCAATTATACGTCCGATTATCAATATTTGTCTTGTAATTAATCTATTATGGCGGAAACCTTTCTGATTTTTCCGTAGGATAACTGCTGGTCTTATGCGATTTAGGAGCATCAAATTATAATTTTTTCTGCAATTGACGTTAGGGTTATTATTCTATTATTATTGGCCTGAGAAATGTCTCATTACTTCGGTAACGTTAAAAGACATCCTTTATTCCATCTTCTATTTGATTTTGAGAATAAACGCTGTTACAGAAAGTTAGCGATATATTTTGAAATATTGTCAGTTTCCAAACTTCAGTCGGGATTTCATCTAATCCGCAAGTTTTGCCGTTATTGATTCATTTAGTTTCATTGTATTAAGTTCATGTATAGTGAACAGATATATTTTGATATTCAACTCATTATGTATTGGTATACTATAGTACACTATATCTTCATCATCATCAGTTATGATAAGTGTACTTTCAAGCTGTTCTTGGAAATTATATATATTTATATATATATATATATATATTTATATATATATATATATATATATATATATATATATTTATAACATTTTAATATATATATATATAGATAACTGGTGTAATTCCGCCCAAAACTGAAGGTTGTTATCAATATTATATATATATATATAAATAATATAATTATCAATACAAAAATGACTAATATTATATAAAAAAAAGGAATACATTTCTATTATGAATTAATATCGATAATTAAAAATTTGTAATTATCGATAATAATTCATAATAGACATGTATTCATTTCATTTTTTATATCATTTAAAAAGTTAAAAATGTAAGTATATATATGTAAAATATATATATATATATATATATATATATATATAGTAGGAAATGTCACACGGTGAAAATGTGCAACGCTCGACTATCTCTGCTCACTCTGAATCTGCTTTCTCAGTGGTAGCTCCAAAATACTGGAAAGCTATTCCATATAAAATTAGGTGTTTAAAATTACTCTCAATATTTAAATGTAAACTCTCCACGTACCTATTAACATTGTAACCCACCCTCCATTTTCCTTCATTTTTATAATACTTTATTTATTTGTTTCCCTCATCATGACGCCCATAACCATTACGTGATTTTGTAGTCAATAAAATATTTAAAAATAAAAAAAATAATAAAAATTTATATATATATATATATATATATATGTATACATAATAAAAATATTCATTAATAACTTTATTGATACAGTGTTTTAAACATAATCTTAAAATGTCAAAATAAATATTTATTTTGATTAAAGTTTGAAATTAATCTATAATTTAATAATATAAATATTCAATACTCGGATAATGACATATTTATAACATTTAATTGAAAATATTTGTTTCCGAATTTCATGTTTAGAGTCACGTGTTTCGGGGATATCATCATTTTAATTTTGTTTTAAATAGTACATAATATATATATATATATATATATATATATATATATCATTATTATACTATACATATTTATATATAAGTTATAAACTTTATATTAATAATGTATAATTATATAAAATAATAAAAATATAACTTATATTTATAGTTACAACAGAAAGGGTAACCGAACTTGTGACTGCAGGTAAAGTAAACATTTATTACATTATTATTAATGTAATAGTAATATACTATATATATATATATAATATATAGTATATATAAGAGCTACGCTATAGTATACTATAGTAGGTATACGAGCTACTCGATAGTAGGTATAAGAGCTAATGCGGCTTGATACGTAAACTGCGCTCTCGCGTGACCTTCCTTAACACAGCCTTAACACAGCCTTAACACAGCCTTAACACAACCTTAACACAGCCTTGACACATCCACTATAGTTTATACATGTATACGTTACAGACACACTTACCGGAAGATCACTACTATCACATGTACACCCGTTATTAGTTATTAATATAGTAATTAATAGAGTAATTATAAAACGAAGATATTAATTATGATTTATAAAAAAACGAAAAAATATATTTAAATAATTTTTGATAATATTTTTCCCGACAACTTAAATCATAGAACATATTCAAAGAGAATGAGACCAACGTACGTTACAATTTACCTATAGGTGATAGTACTTTATAGTATACAGTATAAAGTGTATATATATATATATATTATCTAGCAGATACTATCTAAGTGATTATAAGATGTAAGTTTATTGTCGTATATTGATAACAATGTTAAATAATATACATTATTATCTTTGAATATGTTAACATAGAATTCAATGATTTAAGGTTTCGGGAAAAATATTAATTTAATTTTAATATAATTTACAATTATATTTTGTCGTTTATTTTATAAAATATAATTATTATCGTCATTTATATAAATATTATATTAATTACTAATACATTAATAATAATAAATAGGTATAATTATTATATTAATACATATCAATTAATGTTATATAAAATAATAATATTAATAGTATTTAAATGATCTATAATGGTTTTATATAATATTATACCTTTAAATACAAAAACAATAATATATAACATTATAACTTCATATATGTATAATTAATACATATTCTATTCATTATTCAGCAACATATGATTACCAAGGTATATTGATAATATTCTTTAAATATAATTTAATTAATTATTTATAATTCCAATATATCTAGTATATAATATATATATATATATATATATATATATTATATATATATATATATATATAATTTAAATATATCCATTATTATATTATTATATTAAATATGTATATATATAATTACTATAATACCGAGAATGTATGTGTTACTATAATAATACGAACATTATTGGTAATTTTTACAAATATTTAAATTGAACTTTACTTTTATATTTTAAATATTATATTATTTCTATAGTTATTTTATTATCTAGTTAATAATAATTTATAATTTGTTATATTTTTCAACCTGTGCTACATATATGCTATAATCATTTATTAGTTTATTAATTATTATATAGTTATCATTGATATATTTTTATATTTATTCTTTAATATATTTTAAAATATATCCTTTAAAGCTAGTTAGTCTATAATTTTCTTTATAATTGTATGTATATCATTTGAAAATATTTCGATAATTACCTTTTCATATATTCATTATTTACTAATATGAAAATATAAATATATGTAATCATAATTGTAATTTTATAAAATTAAATATATATTAATATATATTAATAATAATAATAATAATAATACATATTTATTAGAAGTTTTAAATTGTACATTTTTTTTCGTATGAAATATATTATTATTTATGTTATTATTTCCTCTAAAGGATAAATATATATATATAATATGTATATCATCTAATTAAATTAAATAATTAAATAGTAAAATCTATTACTGTTTCGAAACATGAAAATGATCATCTTAAAAATAAAATTAAAAATTATTATAATATTATATATATTTTTTTTACATAAATATATTAATTGGTCATATAATTATGTTTTCCTTTTTTAATTTTGTTAAACCAATCGATGATTTTATTACATTCCGTGGTTTCCTATATAAAATAATAGTGTATTAACTATAGTATATACTATAATATATATATATATATATATATATATATATATATATATATATATTTCGAATATATTTGATATATATTAAAGTATATAATCTTATCAAGTACTATACTGATCCTTAATAGATTACAAACTAATTAAGTGTTCATTCTATTTAAAGTTTGAATAATTATTTTTTCATAATTAGATGCTATAATGTATCCAACACTATATCGATGTACAGTATAGTTGTTAATGTGTAAGATATTCATAACTTCTCCACATTATTTACTAACTTATGATAATAATATTAATAAATTTATTAGAACATCGTTCAAAAATATGAATTTAATAAATACATGTTAATTAACAGAAATTGAAAAGTTAAATTAGTCAAATTACTTACCTAAATGTATTTATATATACACAAAATATGGATATAAAGAATAATAGAAAAGTCGTATTTAAATATAGTAATATAGAATTATATTTAAACATTAATTGTTAATATATTATGGATTATTAATCTACAAAATAATTATATACACAATTTACTTACATTATAAAATTATAAATCTATAATATTTATCAATAATTAATTTATTTGGTAATTTTAATATATACATAATATTAATATGTACATAATATTAATATATACCGTATATATATAATATTGATTTTTTGATTTACAAAAATATTTCTATTAATAATTATAATTTTTTAAATCTAAGAAAATGTCGAATTTGAACACGCCTGTTACTATTACTTATCATATACATACACTCATACACACATACATACACGCATATATAAATGAAACATAAACATATGCAACAATTATATATTCACTCATACATATACACATATACATTTAAACATAATAACTATTTATTAGTACTATATAATATATTAATATATATATATATATATATATATATATATATATATATATATATATAAATACACTAATAACTGCTCTTTTACTACCCAGAGTTGAATATTGTTCTTCCCTAATTCCATAGTTCCTGCTAAATCTACTTCTCCACTAAATAGGATTATCCGTTCCTCAATACGCTTCCTACTTACTGCATATCACGCTTGACCCCTCTTACTACATATCGTGTGACTACCCTTTACCTCCAATGTGTTCTATCCACATATATATATGTATTCTTTTAATACTAAATATATCTCTAATCTACCTTCAAAACGTACTATGTTATCTTATCTTCGTTATCAAAATGCTCCTCTTCTTACTCTGTGGAATTCCACCCTACCATCTGCAATGTTGATCTCTCGAGTTTTTCTTATATTTTACTTCTACTATTCTCCTTTTCTCTAATCTATAAAAAATCCAACTTCTTATTTTTGTATTCATTATTTTTATCTCATCTTATCCTCAACATATTAGTACTATCTAACTTTACTCGAAAAATGATGTTCCATTGAAATTGTTATTTTAATATTATGTTCTTATTATCCAATCGAATGTTTGCAAATATAGGCCCTAGATGAATGTATAGCAGTGCTGTAAATTAACTTTTTGAAAGTATTGATACTTCTTCGAACTCAAGTATCGAAACTTGTATATAAATTACGCCCAGCATTTTGTTAGATCAGTTGGGTAAATGATGCCTAACTGAGAATTTTACTATACAAGCAACAACACAAACCAAGACTATTACGTAATGGGCTCAAACCCAAATTGAGACTCTTACTAGATATAACCGAGCACAAACGATACTTTTTATGTTACATTTTAATCATCATTTTAAATTATTTATTATAGATATAAATATTAATCTATATATCTTACATAATCTGTGTATAAATAAATTTTATTATTTTCGTAGGTGGCTAATTTATGTTTATATTATTTTTATTTATGAATATCTAATATCTACATCGATGCTTTCTGTAACCGAGACTGATACTGCATCGATGCTTTGGGTAACTGAGACTGATACTGCATCGATGCTTTGATAACTTAAATTAATTATATTATCAAACATATGATCGCAAGTTCAATAATGGCATAGAAAGTTCGAATTACGAAATATTGATACTTGAATTCAATTTTCAAAGTTCGAATGTCATAGGTTCAAAATTTGTAAAATTGTTCAATACCGACGTTTTTTTTTCAAATTTCGAAGTATCAAAAGTTCGATACTGTTCGATACCTATTCTAACTTTCCGAATTCATTACATTACATATATTAAACAGTGTATACACTGAATATATACAGTGTATACAGTTGCTGTTGATAATAAACAATTATTCATAATTATCATCATCATCGTAATCATCATCATCATCATTAAATATATTAAACATTTTACATCATTCTAATTATTAAATAAAATAAATATAGCCTATAATGAAGGAGCAAGTTTGTATATATATATATATTTATATATGCATATATACATTATATATCATACGTATACGCATATACATACATAATAGAATAGTGCCAATGTTAATCGGTGCAGTGAATACATATGTACTAATAAACAGGATGTATACATTGTATAGTAAATATATAGTATTGTTTACATATTATATTACAGTATTGAATACATTACATTAACAATATATGTTAACACAATACTGGCGGCGCAGTGTACACGGTAGCAACTAACGCATATACATTACGTTCCATCCAATGGGCTACCGTTGATTACTATTAATAGCATCACGTGACTTCTGCTTTTTATTGTAAACATCACGTGATCCATACGAGATGATTATTAGATATCGTGAAGCTTTTCTGTTTGAGTATGTAACATAACATGTATACGGTGTTGTGGCTTGCGTTACTATTATAATTATTAAATTAGATTACATTAAATCACTTACATAACAATGTATTTAATAATTATTATTTTAATATTTGAACCTACAATTTAGCTTCCGACCCCAGAGATTATAAAGGATTAAGTGAGTACATGCAATACTTATATAATGTATTACATCATTATATACAATTAATATAATATAAATATTATATATATATATATATTATAATTATTCATAGATATTAGTTTTAATATTGATACATATAACCTAACGTATGTATATGCAGAGTTAGTATATATATATATATATATACATATATATATATATATATATATATATATATATATATATATATATATATATATATATGTATATATATATTAACTAAATTATCTATATAATCTTTATGCATATTTAAATAAAAACTGAAAAATTAATAATTTCTCATTATTATTTTTTGTAAATAATACGATATATATATATGCATGTGTGTAAATATTATTATGTATGGTATATAGTGGTAATGCTCTTAATATATCCTAAATTTGATATATATATAGCTATATATTAATAATTAATTAATATTAATATTAATTAATATATCATAAATATGATAAAATATATTTACATATTAATAATTAATTAATATTAATACTAATTAATCATAATTAATCAATATTTATTATTAAATGAACCATCCATACAGTGGGAGAAGAAAGTAAGTTTATTAATTATACAAAAATACTCGATCATATATATATTAAATTAATTTATATATATATTAGATGAATATATAAAATTCACGGATAACATATTAATTAATAACAACTATAACATATATATATATATATATATATATATATATATATGTATATTTGAATATTGATTATATATGGTATCGCATATCGTATATAAGAGTTAGTATTGTATATTTAACTATCATAGTATATTATAATATATTAATATATTAGTATATCAGTATAAATTGTAGTACATAGAGTTTGGGTAAGGAATGTATGTGTACATCACCTATACAAGTTGTATACAATGGATTGCATTGTTAGTAAATAATTAATCCATCGTTTGCAGGGCCATATGTTCTGATCAAATCCTAGGAATATCCTAGAATGAACTGAGCTCTAGCCTATAGATGAGGCCATCTATAGAGTTTACCATATCCGTACTAGTTAAGTTTTTTCGTAAGGATATCATATAACAAAAATTCAAGAATATCTGATATTGTTACAAGTAATTATATGAAATAAGTGAATAGTACAGGGGGAATATTATAGGGGAATATTATAGGGGGATATCATAGAGGATATTATTGGGGGATAGTATAGGGGGATATTATAGGGGGATAGTACAGGGGGATAATACAGGGGGATAGTATAGGGGGTAGTACAGGGGAATAATATAGCGGGGTAGTATAGGGGAATAGTATAGGGGGATAGTATAGGGAATAGTATATGGGGATATTATAGGGGGATATTATAGTGGGATATAGGGAGATAGTGTAGGGGAATATAGGAGACGAAGAGTTCAGATAACATGTACCAGTATATAACGTAAAGTGTGTACTATAGTATACTTAGTCATCGAGTATTAGTCATCGAGTATTAGTCATCGTTACATTATGGTGTTAATGTGCTTAAAATAGCCCACGTGTTAACGTGTGTGTATATATATACACACACGTTAACACGTAGGCTATTTTAAGCACATTAACACCACAATGTAACGATGACTAATACTCGATGACTAATACTCGATGACTAATACTCGATGACTAAGTATAGTAATACACATTACTTTACACATAATAGGTGAAGTAGGTATCAACCTTTAGTATCTATAGGTTATATATATTAACTATTAACTATTAACTTTAACTATTATTTTAGAAGATCAGCCGAATAAAGTTCTTATCGTCGGGGCGGTTATAGGTGGTATACTTATATTTGCTTATGTGTTGTTCTTTAAGAAATCAGATGGTTATTAATATATATATATATATATATATATATATATATATAATTAGTATATATATATATAGCGTTGGGTATATGGCTGAGTGGTCAGCTAGTAAGCTTACTGATAGATTACTCGATAGCGAGATATCCCGATTTCGACTCCGGGTGGTTTTTGTGTTTCTCTCGTGTTTATCAAGAACTTAATAAACTATAAATTGTGTTTATATGTGTGTATTTTATATTTTATTATATTCAACGGTCAATTAATAAACCATGTCATAATACAACTATTTTAACACAGCGTCTTCCACAAACGAACGGGCTTCTAGAATAGGTGAGTTAATTAATCACCTTATTTACACACATACACACACATATATATATACATATATATATAGCTTTTTATATTATATATATATATATATATATATATATAACTTATATTAATATATCATAATATTATATATCATAGTATTATCATAACATTATTATAATAATAATACTTATAACGCTGATAATGTTAATACTAATAACGTTATTACTAATGCTTAACAGCGGGCGATACGACACTTTTGAGCTCGGTGGCAGGTTAGTGTACACAAACATTATAGTTATCATAGTTATCATATAGGCTATAGCCTAGCATAGTTATCGTATAGGCTACTTATTAAATAATAATATTATAATTAGAATAATTATAATAATAATAATTATTATTATAGTTATAATAATGAAGAAAGAAAAAATAATAATCAAAATATTTTTCCTACTAATGACAATTACATAATACTAATACTTATTAGTATATTAATATAATATTATTATAATATTATAAAATTATAAACAACTAAAAACATTAAACAGTTGGAGATGCGATGGGCAGCTCTGTAACAGGTAAGGTTGGATACAGGATAATATGTTACACACATATATAATATATAAATACTATTTGTTGATTATATATTTACAATACATTCTATAGGATATTACTACATTATATAATTCATTTATGAAATATGTATCATCAAATATGCTTTTTATACTATTTATAAATGTATTTAATTTTTAATTTGTTCACATATAACAAATAACACTACAATTAATATTCCATTATAATATTTTTGTTTTTTAACATATGTTACTATGCGGTAACCCCTTAATAACAAATATGTTTCCGATATAAGCTTCATTAATTAAATTAATAATAAAATTAATAAATGATAATTTATAACAAATAACTAGGAATTCATTAATTATTTATGGATACATAAGTCTATAAATATAAAGTATATACTTATTATTGGTTATTTAATTTTATTATAGAATTCATATTATATTATAAAATGTATTATATATGTTTATTATTCAACAGGATAGTTCCCATGTATCATGAAATTAACTGACAATTATTTTAATATAAATAAATATTTGAATCAAATGGATTATTAATTTTTATTATATTTTAAATTTATAATAAATTATCATATAAAACGGTCATCTACTACTACTACTACTACTACTACTACTACTACTACTACTACTACTACTACTACTACTACTACTACTACTACTACTACTACTACTACTACTACTACTACTACTACTACTACTACTACTACTACTACTACTACTACTACTACTACTACTACTACTACTACTACTACTACTACTACTACTACTACTACTACTACTACTACTACTACTACTACTACTACTACTACTACTACTACTACTACTACTACTACTACTACTACTACTACTACTACTACTACTACTACTACTACTACTACTACTACTACTACTACTACTACTACTACTACTACTACTACTACTACTACTACTACTACTACTACTACTACTACTACTACTACTACTACTACTACTACTACTACTACTACTACTACTACTACTACTACTACTACTACTACTACTACTACTACTACTACTACTACTACTACTACTACTACTACTACTACTACTACTACTACTACTACTACTACTACTACTACTACTACTACTACTACTACTACTACTACTACTACTACTACTACTACTACTACTACTACTACTACTACTACTACTACTACTACTACTACTACTACTACTACTACTACTACTACTACTACTACTACTACTACTACTACTACTACTACTACTACTACTACTACTACTACTACTACTACTACTACTACTACTACTACTACTACTACTACTACTACTACTACTACTACTACTACTACTACTACTACTACTACTACTACTACTACTACTACTACTACTACTACTACTACTACTACTACTACTACTACTACTACTACTACTACTACTACTACTACTACTACTACTACTACTACTACTACTACTACTACTACTACTACTACTACTACTACTACTACTACTACTACTACTACTACTACTACTACTACTACTACTACTACTACTACTACTACTACTACTACTACTACTACTACTACTACTACTACTACTACTACTACTACTACTACTACTACTACTACTACTACTACTACTACTACTACTACTACTACTACTACTACTACTACTACTACTACTACTACTACTACTACTACTACTACTACTACTACTACTACTACTACTACTACTACTACTACTACTACTACTACTACTACTACTACTACTACTACTACTACTACTACTACTACTACTACTACTACTACTACTACTACTACTACTACTACTACTACTACTACTACTACTACTACTACTACTACTACTACTACTACTACTACTACTACTACTACTACTACTACTACTACTACTACTACTACTACTACTACTACTACTACTACTACTACTACTACTACTACTACTACTACTACTACTACTACTACTACTACTACTACTACTACTACTACTACTACTACTACTACTACTACTACTACTACTACTACTACTACTACTACTACTACTACTACTACTACTACTACTACTACTACTACTACTACTACTACTACTACTACTACTACTACTACTACTACTACTACTACTACTACTACTACTACTACTACTACTACTACTACTACTACTACTACTACTACTACTACTACTACTACTACTACTACTACTACTACTACTACTACTACTACTACTACTACTACTACTACTACTACTACTACTACTACTACTACTACTACTACTACTACTACTACTACTACTACTACTACTACTACTACTACTACTACTACTACTACTACTACTACTACTACTACTACTACTACTACTACTACTACTACTACTACTACTACTACTACTACTACTACTACTACTACTACTACTACTACTACTACTACTACTACTACTACTACTACTACTACTACTACTACTACTACTACTACTACTACTACTACTACTACTACTACTACTACTACTACTACTACTACTACTACTACTACTACTACTACTACTACTACTACTACTACTACTACTACTACTACTACTACTACTACTACTACTACTACTACTACTACTACTACTACTACTACTACTACTACTACTACTACTACTACTACTACTACTACTACTACTACTACTACTACTACTACTACTACTACTACTACTACTACTACTACTACTACTACTACTACTACTACTACTACTACTACTACTACTACTACTACTACTACTACTACTACTACTACTACTACTACTACTACTACTACTACTACTACAACTACTACTACTACTACTACTACTACTACTACTACTACTACTACTACTACTACTACTACTACTACTACTACTACTACTACTACTACTACTACTACTACTACTACTACTACTACTACTACTACTACTACTACTACTACTACTACTACTACTACTACTACTACTACTACTACTACTACTACTACTACTACTACTACTACTACTACTACTACTACTACTACTACTACTACTACTACTACTACTACTACTACTACTACTACTACTACTACTACTACTACTACTACTACTACTACTAAATCAAATCAAATCAAATCAAAATGGTTTATTTAGACACTCAATTGTATAGCAATAGGTTTGCTCTGTTAAGTGTTGTGTTAATAAAAAAAAGACAAATTAAATAAGGAGATATAGGTATAACACTAATTTAAATATAAAAGTAGGTTGAATTATTAATTAACGATTTAATAAATATTCTACCAGGTTACGTTTAAACGTTGACAAATTTACAATTTCTCGTATAGAACGAGGAATAGGATTCCATAATCGAGGAAGAGCGTACGAGAAAGCACGCTTTGTCGTACGTGTTAGATTGGGGACGCCTACTTCAAATCGTAAGATATCCTCAGTTGATCTTGTAGTTCTAAGAGGTTGTATCAATTGGAGTGAAGATCGTATATATTCGGGCTGATGAGTAGTTAGGGCCTTGTGAGCGATACACAGTACTCTTTTCTCAGCACGTTCTGATGCTGATAGTATCCTAAGTGATTTCATCTTTAAGGTGACACTTGAGTGATCCCCGCGTGGTTGCCGATATATCGTTCTCACAGCTGATCTGATAATACGATTAATAGGTAATATCGTGGATTGGGGGAGTCCAATTAGTATAGAGTTACAGTAATCAATTGACGAAAAAACTAATGAATTAATTAAAATATAAGTTAGATTATTATTGATATATTTACGTATATGCCGAATGTTATATAGATTATGGTTAGCTTTACTACATATACTTTGAATATGGTAATTCAACGACATATCGCGGTCAATAGTTATTCCTAGATATTTTATTTTGGAACTAGGATTAATGATTATACTATTAATTGATATAATTGGAAAATCATTGTAAGAGCTAGGAATATTAATTAATTCAGATTTGTTAGTGTTAAGACTTAACTTATTATTTGTTAGCCACACATGTATGTCATTTGCACAGTTGGATAACTCATTACGATGAGATAGACTGTGTTGAGATATAGTACTATATAGAAGTATATCGTCAGCATAAAGATGATATTTGATATGCTTATATTGTCTAATGATGCTAGATATAGGTCTAATATAGATTAGAAACAGAATAGGTCCAAGTACAGAACCTTGAGGTACACCTGTTTTTAAATTATTTGGTTGAGAATAGTGGTTTCCAGTTTTTATAGAGAATATACGATTCGAGATGAATGACATCATCCAATCTAAAGCTTTGTCAGTTAGACCGATATCAATTAATCTTTGTTTTAAAATAATATGATCTAGAGTATCAAACGCAGCAGATAAGTCGAGAAGGAGTAATTGTATATTAGAATGAATATCAAGAGATTTAATAACATTATCAATAACATGTAGTACAGAAGTTTCTGTACTATGATGTAAACGATATGCACTTTGATATTTATCTATTAGTTGGTAAGTATGTAAGTAATTATTAAGTTGAAAATATACAACTTTTTCTAAAAGTTTGGCTATTGTAGGTAATTGAGATATGGGTCGGTAGTTATTTAGGTCATTGATGTCTAGTTTATTTTTTTTAAGTATCGGAGTTACTATTGCGTGTTTCAGTTGTGTCGGGACGTATCCAGAGTTTAGAGAATCATTAATTATTTTAACAATGGGTATTGTAATACTATTAATGATTCTTTTCATAAGAGATACGTGTATGGGATCGTGAGGAGCAGATGATTTAGACGAATTAAGTAATATTTTTATTTTATCATTAGTTGTTGGGAGGAATAATGAAAGTTGATGACAAGTAGTATTTGGTAGTGTAATGGGTATTGTATTATTATAATTAAGTGTGAGGGATGTATGTAGTTTGTTAAGTTTGTCAGTAAAAAAGTGAGAGAACTGAATGCACATGATATCATAGGGTATATCAGGTAGATATTTTTGTTTCGTTTTTCCTAATAAAGTATTAGTAAATTTATATAATCTACGTATATCTCCGTTACAATTATTAATTTCTGTTTCGTAATGCTGAATTTTAGCTGCTACAATGGATTTTTTAAATACTTTTTTAGAAACTATAAATTGGTTAAGAAGTTGGATATTAGGATGTTTAGAATATTGTCTTTGACATCTTCTCATATTTTGTTTGGCTAATATTGTTTCTTGATTAAACCAACGTTTTCTGTTATTTCGAATAGTTTTATTTTTTTGAGGAGCGTGTTTGTTAAGGATATTTGTTAGGATATTATTTAATGTATTGATTTTTATATCGTGAGTTAGCGACGATAAAAGATCAAAGGAGAATGTTGAAATTGATATTGCTTTGAGGTTTCTATATTTAATTTGGGAATGGCTAATATTATCACTTTTTATATTGAGAAGAAAAGTGACAGCATAGTGATCAGTTATTATATGTCGAATTTCGAAATTATTGAGTATGAGATATTGACTATTAGTGGAAAAAATTAAATCTAAAGTATTTCCAGAAGTATGTGTAGGTTTATTGACGTGTTGGTGAAGTAAGTGTGATTCAGTCAGGGAGAGTAGTCGTAATGAGGGGGTATCCTTTAGGTTAACATGGAAGTTAAAATCTCCGAGTAAAATTGTATTATTTAGTTTAATCGAAATAAGAAGATCATTGAGATCATCTATAAATGATATATAATTATTAGATGGTGGTCGGTATATTATTACAAATCTAGTGTAATTATTTGTAGATGTCTGTAATACAACTATGATGCATTCAGAACCAGAGATAATATAGTTTGTGTAGCTTATTAATTTCATTGATTTTTTAAAAAGAATACCAATACCACCTCCGGTTTTGTTTTCATGTAGTGTATTTCGTGGAGTGTGTTTAAAAATGTAAGTATCGTTATTAAGTTGGGAAATTAAAGGAGTAAAGTCATGTGTAAGCCAAGTTTCAGTAATTGCTATTATGTCGAGATTAAATTCAGTAATGAAGTCTGATAATATTTCGATATTAGCTTTTATTGAGCGTGCGTTGATCAAAGCACACTTTATATATTTATCATTTAAAAGTCATGTAGGTTTATCTATAATATTATTGTGTAGATTAGAATATCTATGTGTAGGGTTTACGCGTTTATTTTGTGAATTTTTATTTATTTGTATATTAGATATATAATTATTATAGCTATTAGTATATTTTTCTATATTATCATCTGATATTGATAAAGGATTGATTGACCAATCGATTACATTTATAGATCTCAATTCATAAGTATTTCTAAATCTATTGAAAACACATTTATGATCTACCACATATTTTGATTTTATTGCATGATAGATAATTTTACCATATAGGAGTGTTTTGTCGTCAACAGAATTCCTAATAAATAATTGACTGTATACTGAATGTTTTAAACAATGAATTGACGATATAAAAAGAGATTGGGCATAATGAGAGTTAAATGATATTTCAATATTTTTGTAATTATATTTAACTTTAGAAATAATATTTGTATTTAGTTGCATTTGTGTGAACATATTATTGATTATGTTATTATTTGAATTTAGCTTTCTAATATTTTCAATTACGATACTAAATGAGTCTGGTGCTTTAGGTAGTAGTTTGATATTATTAGTTACATTTAAATTGGTTTCTATCATATTATTAGTAGATTTTATTAATTTTTCAGCGTATGTGGGTATATTCATTTTATTTAATATTATTTTTATTTCCTTTATATCATCAGCAATTGATTGTAATGTCGGTATATATGTATACGTGTCTGTAGGGTAAGTAGTGTCAGTAATTGTATCTGTATTATAGCTTTCAGAATTTAGTATCGTATTTGTAGAAATATCAGATATAGTACTTTGTGATTGATTATCAATAGATATAGCATCAATACATGAAGTACATGTGAATGCAAAGTTAACACTGTTAAATATTTGTAAAACCGCTTTTGATGGCGTATTACTGTTAATCCATTTTTCTGGTAAACAGTTAGCATTAAACAGACACATTTGGTGAATATATTTATTACATGTTGAACACTCTATTACTAGATAATCATTAGAAAGTGAACAGTGATAGCATGTATTCATGTTGATAACTATTTGTAATGTATATATTATAAATTAAATGTATATAAATAAATAGGTATATATTGTGATATAACTGTAAGTATAAGTGAATAAATATACACATAAACAAATGTATATGTATATATTAAAAACAAATCAGCATATACGTAAATAAGTCAATTATAAAATTTAGAAATATAGATATTATATATTAAAAAACATTATGTATTATAATAATTAAAAACTAATCTCAAGACCACGACGGTTTAAACGTGGGTTACCGACAACCAGAGCAAGCCAGGCACGGGATAATCCTCCTGGACAGTGGCCGAGATATGTATGGTAATAGGGTATACCACAGTAAAAACAAATCCGTGTGATAATATTGTTAATATTAATGGCACTAGATATATTTCATATACATGTATATACGCTATCTATAGGAATACGTTGTTATTTATATAGCGAATGTATCAGCATAGTGAAAATCAATATTGCATTTTGATTCAATAGTTATAAACAATAGAATGCAAAACACGTCTGTTCGCTCTGAATGATAGAGACAGAATGACTACTACTACTACTACTACTACTACTACTACTACTACTACTACTACTACTACTACTACTACTACTACTACTACTACTACTACTACTACTACTACTACTACTACTACTACTACTACTACTACTACTACTACTACTACTACTACTACTACTACTACTACTACTACTACTACTACTACTACTACTACTACTACTACTACTACTACTACTACTACTACTACTACTACTACTACTACTACTACTACTACTACTACTACTACTACTACTACTACTACTACTACTACTACTACTACTACTACTACTACTACTACTACTACTACTACTACTACTACTACTACTACTACTACTACTACTACTACTACTACTACTACTACTACTACTACTACTACTACTACTACTACTACTACTACTACTACTACTACTACTACTACTACTACTACTACTACTACTACTACTACTACTACTACTACTACTACTACTACTACTACTACTACTACTACTACTACTACTACTACTACTACTACTACTACTACTACTACTACTACTACTACTACTACTACTACTACTACTACTACTACTACTACTACTACTACTACTACTACTACTACTACTACTACTACTACTACTACTACTACTACTACTACTACTACTACTACTACTACTACTACTACTACTACTACTACTACTACTACTACTACTACTACTACTACTACTACTACTACTACTACTACTACTACTACTACTACTACTACTACTACTACTACTACTACTACTACTACTACTACTACTACTACTACTACTACTACTACTACTACTACTACTACTACTACTACTACTACTACTACTACTACTACTACTACTACTACTACTACTACTACTACTACTACTACTACTACTACTACTACTACTACTACTACTACTACTACTACTACTACTACTACTACTACTACTACTACTACTACTACTACTACTACTACTACTACTACTACTACTACTACTACTACTACTACTACTACTACTACTACTACTACTACTACTACTACTACTACTACTACTACTACTACTACTACTACTACTACTACTACTACTACTACTACTACTACTACTACTACTACTACTACTACTACTACTACTACTACTACTACTACTACTACTACTACTACTACTACTACTACTACTACTACTACTACTACTACTACTACTACTACTACTACTACTACTACTACTACTACTACTACTACTACTACTACTACTACTACTACTACTACTACTACTACTACTACTACTACTACTACTACTACTACTACTACTACTACTACTACTACTACTACTACTACTACTACTACTACTACTACTACTACTACTACTACTACTACTACTACTACTACTACTACTACTACTACTACTACTACTACTACTACTACTACTACTACTACTACTACTACTACTACTACTACTACTACTACTACTACTACTACTACTACTACTACTACTACTACTACTACTACTACTACTACTACTACTACTACTACTACTACTACTACTACTACTACTACTACTACTACTACTACTACTACTACTACTACTACTACTACTACTACTACTACTACTACTACTACTACTACTACTACTACTACTACTACTACTACTACTACTACTACTACTACTACTACTACTACTACTACTACTACTACTACTACTACTACTACTACTACTACTACTACTACTACTACTACTACTACTACTACTACTACTACTACTACTACTACTACTACTACTACTACTACTACTACTACTACTACTACTACTACTACTACTACTACTACTACTACTACTACTACTACTACTACTACTACTACTACTACTACTACTACTACTACTACTACTACTACTACTACTACTACTACTACTACTACTACTACTACTACTACTACTACTACTACTACTACTACTACTACTACTACTACTACTACTACTACTACTACTACTACTACTACTACTACTACTACTACTACTACTACTACTACTACTACTACTACTACTACTACTACTACTACTACTACTACTACTACTACTACTACTACTACTACTACTACTACTACTACTACTACTACTACTACTACTACTACTACTACTACTACTACTACTACTACTACTACTACTACTACTACTACTACTACTACTACTACTACTACTACTACTACTACTACTACTACTACTACTACTACTACTACTACTACTACTACTACTACTACTACTACTACTACTACTACTACTACTACTACTACTACTACTACTACTACTACTACTACTACTACTACTACTACTACTACTACTACAATACATTAATACCACCTACATTCAACCCTACAATACCCTATAACCCTCCAAAACAACACTTTCCACTCATCCTTTAAATATATCATACTCTTCAGCTGTACGACAAAGCCCATACATTCCCATAAACAAAGTTAATACTACTATACCTATAATTAATACTACTCCATCTAATTCTCTTGTTATTGAACATCTGAATGAAGATGAAAGAAATATTATCTTCGTATATAAAATACTTTCATATTTAAATATGTCAACAAACTCTCTGACCTCATACAAATTTATAAACTCAATATGTGTAATATACTTCAACTCACCTAACTCTCAATACACATTTCATTCCAATGTGAACCATATTAAAAAAGACCCCCGATTCTCCCATCTTTATATACGAGAACAACGCTCAGGCAATGAAATATTCAGAGGTAGAGTTATATATCATGCCATAAAAGAAAGTTTAACACCAACTGGCACTAGGTGCACCTATAATAATTTTAATAGTACTTTCGAGCTACGTAATACAAAACACTCTAAAATTGATTGGTACAGCGATCCCACACTTATTAAACATACTGATTACAATAAATGGAAGACTTCGTATGAAGCTTATTTACAGACCAAGTACACTACCAATAAAATTGACTTAGTCAATGGTCAACCCAAACAATGACATATAATCACTCATGACAACCACCTCAGAACAATATCCCCTACCTTCACCAATCCCATTAATAAAGTAAAACCCCCACCACTCGTTAACTCCACATCTACCCAACACACACTTAACCATCAACGATCAATATTAGCAATCATACCTACCATATTAATACCCGAATATAATATGTCTAACTCAACCATTCCAACTACTACTCCTAATAATGTCATCACTACCAATACTACTCCTACAACTGTTACAAATACTACTGAACATACACAAACTAAACCCTCTCCATTGATTAAAGCCGCCCTTATAAATGCCTCATCCATTAGAAATAAGTGTCACTTTGTTGTTGAGTTTTTCAATGATAAAAATCTAGACATTCTATTTATCACAGAAACATGGCTGAAATTAGATGACATACCCCTCATTGGTTTATTAACTTCTGGCTTACTATACTTTAGACATATACCTCGACCCTCAGTTCACTTTGGTGGGGGTATTGGTATACTATTCAAACCTCATTTGAAACTTACTTCACTTACTGACCTGTCCCTCAATCACTCCGAATCAGCTTCCTTTTCTTTTCATACACAATCTACAAGACCTTTTACAGCCATATTGACATACAGACCACCAGCGCAATCCATTCACCAGCGCAATCCATTACTCTCTTCCTTGATGAGTTTCAAATCCTCATAACTTACTCTACACCTTCCACAATCTTTATTGGTGATTATAATATACCGTTTAATAAAACTAATTCATACTCGCTTATATTACATAATATTATTAAATCTGCTAACTTCCATCAACATATTAATCACTCTACCCATATCACCGGCAACATCCTTGATTTAGTTATTTCCCATAACGATACACATTTGGTATCAAACCTTTCGATCTCCAATCTTATCTCTGATCATTATTTGATCTTATTCAACATTAATTGCCACAAACCTCCTACTTCCACTAAGACCATTCATATCCGTCAGCTTAAGAAACTAGATCATTCCATCTTTTTTGATAAATTTGAGTCATTGTATTCAAAGAACCTTCATAAGCCCTCGATTGATGCCTTTAACTCAGCTCTCTGCACTACTCTTAATTCACTTGCCCCAATAAAAACCAAAATTGTTTCCAGCAAACCTCACTACCCTTGGTATACAAATGAACTATCATCTTCTAAACGCTCTCTTAGACTTTCCGAAAAACACTGGAGAAAGAACACAAGTGATACTAGACTCTATGATATTTTCATACTTAAGCGAAAATCATATCGATCTCTTATTACGTCCACGAAGAAAATATATTATACCAATGCTATTAGCCTTGCTAAAAATGACTACAGGGCAATTTATAAGATAACAGATATGTTGTTAAACCGCACCAAAACTAAATCATTCCCATCTGATAAATCATCTATTCTTGTCA
>OZ025241.1:39654573-39697073 GCA_964019155.1 Osedax fenrisi
TAAAAATACAATTAATCATGATAATTTCTTATTTGCTAGATCTCAATACCGTAAACAAATGAAATCTCAAAAAACAATGTACTATAATAATAAAATTAATTTATATAAAAATGATTCTAAAAAACTTTTTAAACTTACTAATCAATTAATGGGAAGGAACAAAAGAAAAACTTTTCCTCCTCAAAAAAATAATCTACTAGTTAATAAATTCTCAAATTTCTTTGATAATAAAATTTCCAACATATGTGATAATATCTCGAAAAGTAAATCTGTAAATAAATCTATCAATATAAATTGTTTTGATACATGTTCATTTCCCAATAATAATTTTAATAATTTCATAACTCCAACACATACTGAAATATATAATTTGATAATTACCGCCAAATGTACTTCACCAAATGATCCATTACCTCTCTCTATTACTAAAAAAATTATTAACACTTTAACACCTCTATATCATAAAATTATTAATATTTCACTAACTACTGGCATTATACCACCTGAATTAACACATGCTATAATAACTCCCATTTTAAAAAATGCATCTTTAGATGATTCTATTTTATCTAATTATCGACCTCTATCTCAATTACCATTACTCTCAAAGATTCTAGAAAAAGTTATCTATAAACAGCTCATATCTTATCTTGACTATAATGATTTATTTGATAATTACCAGAGTGCATACCGTAAACATCATAGTACTGAAACTTCCATTATTGCACTTACTGATAGCCTTCACCATTCACTTGACAACCACAAATCTTTGCAATTATTATTTATTGATATGACTGCTGCATTTGATACCATTGACTTTACTATATTACTATCTAGACTTTCCAATATTGGTATTACTGGAACTGCTTTCAATTGGTTTAAATCTTTCATTACTACTAGAACATACTCTGTTAAAATTAATTCTTCATTTTCTCAACCCTATCCACTAAATTTCGGTGTCCCACAAGGTTCTGTCCTTTCTCCAATTCTATTTTCTATATATCTACGACCTTTATCAAAATTACTCCAATCATATACTTTACTAAAATATAATATATATGCAGATGATATTGTATTACACACATTTGCAACTAACTCTACACAAAATAATTATTTTCAAGACTGTATTAATTCTACTACTAACTGGCTTACTAATAATAACTTACTAATAAATTCAAATAAAACTAAACTAATTAATATTTCTAGAACTCGCACTGCATTTCCAAATATCTATATCGGTACAGATAATATTACTCCTATTACTAGTACAAAGTATCTTGGAATAACTATTTCACAAGATCTATCGATCTATCGACTGAAATACATGTAAAAGATATACTTAAGTCTGCATCATATAATGTTTACAATTTAAAAAAAATTCGCCCTTTCATTTCACTAAATACAGCTAAAATATTATCTACTTCACTAATTATTTCTAAACTAAATTACTGCAACTCTTTTCTTTATAAAATTAATACTACATTACTAAAAAAATGTGATTCCATTATAAATAGGTGCATTCGAATTATATTTAAAATTCCTTATACTGATTATTCTACAAGTATTTCTGAACTTCGTTCTAAAATCAATTGGCATAATACTAAGCAATCTATTATATATAAAATACTCACTATAACGCATAAAGCTATAGTATTTAAGAAACCTATGTATATATATAATATGCTACAGTTATCTATTAATAACTCGCAATTGAGATCTAATTCTACAATTAACCTTGAACTACCTAAAATTAATTCTTCAATATATGGCGAGCTATCTTATCGGTGGTATGCCCCTTACCTTTGGAACAAACTTCCATCCAACATTAAGAATATGATTAACCATTATACGTTCAAGAAACATTTACATCGTTATATATTAAATAACTATTGATTGTAATAATTGTATAATAATATTCTAAAGTTTATAACATATACGAAAGTATTGTATGTATCTGTATATTTGTGTATATTTATTTATATACGTTTATATATTTATATACACATATATGTATGTATATATTTATCATGTTATGTTTTTAAATGCTAAAAACAATTAGTAATATTTGTTCTGTTTAATTTATTCGTTCACACTCTAAGAATGTTTATAAAACATTAATGCAGTGTATAATAAACTATTTACATTTTACATTTACTACTACTACTACTACTACTACTACTACTACTACTACTACTACTACTACTACTACTAATACTACTACTACTACTACTACTACTACTACTACTACTACTACTACTACTACTACTACTACTACTACTACTACTACTACTACTACTACTACTACTACTACTACTACTACTACTACTACTACTACTACTACTACTACTACTACTACTACTACTACTACTACTACTACTACTACTACTACTACTACTACTAATACTACTACTACTACTACTACTACTACTACTACTACTACTACTACTACTACTACTACTACTACTACTACTACTACTACTACTACTACTACTACTACTACTACTACTACTACTACTACTACTACTACTACTACTACTAATACTACTACTACTAATACTACTACTACTACTACTACTACTACTACTACTACTACTACTACTACTACTACTACTACTACTACTACTACTACTACTACTACTACTACTACTACTACTACTACTACTACTACTACTACTACTACTACTACTACTACTACTACTACTACTACTACTACTACTACTACTACTACTACTACTACTACTACTACTACTACTACTACTACTACTACTACTACTACTACTACTACTACTACTACTACTACTACTACTACTACTACTACTACTACTACTACTACTACTACTACTACTACTACTACTACTACTACTACTACTACTACTACTACTACTACTACTACTACTACTACTACTACTACTACTACTACTACTACTACTACTACTACTACTACTACTACTACTACTACTAATACTACTACTACTACTACTACTACTACTACTACTACTACTACTACTACTACTACTACTACTACTAATACTACTACTACTACTACTACTACTACTACTACTACTACTACTACTACTACTACTACTACTACTACTACTACTACTACTACTACTACTACTACTACTACTACTACTACTACTACTACTACTACTACTACTACTACTACTACTACTACTACTACTACTACTACTACTACTACTACTACTACTACTACTACTACTACTACTACTACTACTACTACTACTACTACTACTACTACTACTACTAATACTACTACTACTAATACTACTACTACTACTACTACTACTACTACTACTACTACTACTACTACTACTACTACTACTACTACTACTACTACTACTACTACTACTACTACTACTACTACTACTACTACTACTACTACTACTACTACTACTACTACTACTACTACTACTACTACTACTACTACTACTACTACTACTACTACTACTACTACTACTACTACTACTACTACTACTACTACTACTACTACTACTACTACTACTACTACTACTACTACTACTACTACTACTACTACTACTACTACTACTACTACTACTACTACTACTACTACTACTACTACTACTACTACTACTACTACTACTACTACTACTACTACTACTACTACTACTACTACTACTACTACTACTACTACTACTACTACTACTACTACTACTACTACTACTACTACTACTACTACTACTACTACTACTACTACTACTACTACTACTACTACTACTACTACTACTACTACTACTACTACTACTACTACTACTACTACTACTACTACTACTACTACTACTACTACTACTACTACTACTACTACTACTACTACTACTACTACTACTACTACTACTACTACTACTACTACTACTACTACTACTACTACTACTACTACTACTACTACTACTACTACTACTACTACTACTACTACTACTACTACTACTACTACTACTACTACTACTACTACTACTACTACTACTACTACTACTACTACTACTACTACTACTACTACTACTACTACTACTACTACTACTACTACTACTACTACTACTACTACTACTACTACTACTACTACTACTACTACTACTACTACTACTACTTCTACTACTACTACTACTACTACTACTACTACTACTACTACTACTACTACTACTACTACTACTACTACTACTACTACTACTACTACTACTACTACTACTACTACTACTACTACTACTAGTAGTAAATCGATTATTATAAAATTATAAAATAAGAGATAAAGTATAGATTAAACATTAATAACTCTATATTTATAACAAAAAAATCATATTTAATAACAATAAAATTTTGTTTTTTTTTAATATTTATCAATTTGTAACAATTAGTTATTTAGTTATATAAGTAACATTATTGATATAATGGCGGTATTATTAACATTACTAATATTATCTATAGTAGCAATACTTACAGACGCGTGTGGGTTAGTTATTGATGTTGAATGCGTGTTATGTACTAGGTGACTATTAACCAGGTGCATATTTAACTAGAAGAATAATTTACACAATGTATGCATGTTACGATCATATATATATATATATATTGGTATTGAAGAGTAAACGAGTGTTAAGGTTTAATGTTGGTATACATTGCTCACCGTAATTAGTGTTGTAATAAGTTTATATTAAGTGTGTTTTGTAGCTATAGCTTTGTAAATATATATATATATATATATATATATATATATATATATATATATATATATGTATATATATTTAATAGTATATTAGTGTTATATTAGGTATGTTTTATTTACCCTCTGCAATGGTAAATGTTATAATAGTTAAATAATGTAATATACATATTAAAATTATTATTTTTTTAATTTATTTGGTAGAGTCCTTTCATCACATCCAGGAACTTAGATGAAGTTTTGAAGTTTTGAACTATTAAAGTTTTCACTTATAACCATATATGGCCATAATGTCCCTTCGAAACCGCTCTAATGCTATGGCATTTTACGAGAGCCGTTCATTTATTTATGCACATTTATATAAAATCACTTCTAAATAATATTTTAAAACCCATTTTATAATAATAATGAATGTTCCGGAAGAAGCTTGAAACAACCCGTGTCATACTGCTTGTATGTCTGACACCTTAGCCAACTGATCCACACAAACAATAACAAATATATATACTTTAATAATTATTAATTTAGTATATATATTATTGATTTAAAATACACCTTCAGAATTGTTATGAAATAATAATATTAAATAAAAATGTTATTATAAAAATAACTTATAAAGTCATCTATTTATAAAAAATATACACATTATATCCAAATATATCATAAAAATAAGTGAATATATAATACCTGGTATTCAAATAAATCATAAATATATTATAACAAATATATGATATATTTGTATATACTTATATAAAAATATAATACTAATATATAAAATATATATAAAATATATTGTATTTATTTATAAAAAAATCTCCGTAATATAAACAAATGATATTCTTAGAAGAGTTATTTTGTTTATATAACAATAAAAATAATAACTTTTATAATAAATATTAAAATAAACATTAATTGATAATGTGAACGACAATGATAATACAATAGGTTAACTAATATGATAGTATGTAGTTTTTAATTTGTGATTTAAATAAAACTTAACAGGTTTTCAGTTTTAAATTTAATTTGGAAATCTGTTCACCGTTAAATAGCGTATGCCGTGAAACATAGCCCATAGCCTATATGTTTGGGTATAGATATACCATATAACACAGTGTTAATGGTGTGGTTTTAGAAAGGTTAGGATGACAGAAATGAGTCGATAGTCACGTGATTTGGTGATAAATGAATTTATGTTAAGGATATAGTACGGTGGTTGTGGTTAGAATAGTATACACTATAAGGACAGTTTGTTATCTATATTCTGGAGAGTAGTTTAGTTGTTGTGAAAGTTGTGATATAGATGAGAAGTAGTGAATAGTTTCAGATTGAAGATAGTCTGATTGATGTATTTTATAAGCCATCTAGGTAAGTTAATATAAAAGTTTAAAAGTTGTTAATATCTAATGTATATAGTAGAGGCAGCAAAATAAAAACAACTTGGTGAGATATTTTAAAGTGGGTAAGTGAATATAGGAGATTTCCATATTAATGATAATAATATAAAGGTTTATTTACTCAGTGAAAACGATAGACGTTAAGTTGATTTAATAAAACAAATAAATAAATAATTACACGAATAATAATACATTTTAAAAGAATACATTATAATGATAAAATATGTGAATATAGTCGACATTTTAAAGTAAAAAGAGATGATATATGTAATATAAATGTATATATGTATATGTGTCCGCAAGTCATCGGGAATACTGTTCCTACTTCGGAGCAACGACAGTGAAAGCAGCATCTGCATACATAGATGATACAAACAGCACATATAGTTGATCAGCTTACATTTGCGACTTGGACGCATAGATGCAACTCGAATTCTGGTTCTATTTGATATATATTCCGGAACTCCTATATAAAAGAAGAGAAAACTGCATATTTCTGGAAATTTCAACCACCTGAGAATCGCAATCATGGAATGGAATGATATGGTTATATCAGTACGCTTAAACAATATGCAAACAGCTCTAGGTTGTATTGAATCGAATTTGTTAATTAATTTTTGCGGAATGTTAATAAAAAGCGAATTACAATATCTGAGTCTACTAAATATTAATGAATATAATAATGATTTAGTTAAAGTAAATGTTAGTTTAGAACGAACTTTGCCTATATTATATCATATTAATGGTATGAGATTAT
Source organism: Osedax fenrisi (assembly GCA_964019155.1). NCBI lineage: Eukaryota > Metazoa > Annelida > Polychaeta > Sabellida > Siboglinidae > Osedax > Osedax fenrisi. Next base: position 39,661,415 of record OZ025241.1, read on the forward strand.
TTTTTAGATGTTTTATGTGCTAAATCAGGTCTAGAAAAGAATTCATGGTGAATATAAGTTATTTAAATTTATTGTAATAAGTGGGGCATTATCAATGTAAAGTATTGAGAAATTTGGGAAATATGAGCTAAGGTTATGATAAGTAGTTATGTATGTATTGCCAATACATTTTTGGTCTAGTTAGTTAATACATGGATGTATGATATTCAATTGTGTATTGAATTTAAGTATAACAATAGTTTAGTCGACATAATTATATTAGTATTTATATCACCAGTAAAATGTTGTTGATAATATATTCTTCGTAGATGATTGACCATGATTTAGATATGTAATTTTGTTATTTCCACAGAATACCGTCGATCATGAATGTAGTTTGAGGAATATGTCAAGCCTGTATCAGAGAGTCGGTGAATAGTATATTGAAATATAGCGTATCGAAAACGGCAAATAGATCTAAGAAAATAACTTGTGTCTATATATAAATATTGTACGTATTATATACATGTATATAATATATTATTTTATAGAGTTGAGTAACTTATAAATAAGGGTAACAACTACAGTTAAAGTGCTGTTATTTATTCTGAAAGCGTATTATCTTTTGTTTAGTAATTCATTTTATTTCAAATAGTAGATCCGTTACTATATATATATAATATTTTCAAGTATTATGACTAGCAGTGTAAAGTGTATATAATGATATTATCATATAACACTTTTTAAATAATACAATAATAGTGATATATAATATTATATATATATATATATATATATATATATAAATATATATAAATATATATATTTATATATATATATATATATAAATTATTAGTTATATATTTATTTCATTTATAATTAATTTCTATTGAAATAATTCATTGAAAATTAAATATTGTTCTCAATATTTTGATTTTTCCTAATACAATTCTACTAAAAATTCGACTAAAAATTCGACTAAAAATAACTATATTATTATTACCCATTTATTATAGCTTTAACAACGTATAACTAAGTAACACTAGACCGTGGTGCTAACGTGTTAGTGTACTAGATATCCATTGGTTACTATACCGTCTACCTTAATCCAATCATTAAGCGCGTACCTTATTGGCTATGCATGACACGTGATCCAGAGCCCTTAGCTCAACGGATATTTCTCTAGTACATCATTACATTCATTCGAGTTATAAATACCGTATAACTTGTACACTATAGTCTATATATTATATCCTCTATAATACGATGTGATATGCATTAGCCTATATACTATATCATCTATAATATATATATAATTGAGAATTTGGTATAAGAACCTGGATAGATATTAAAGTAAATCTGATGATCGATCATCCGTTTAAAAAAAATGATGAGTATACTATAGTATATACTATAGTATATATAGTAATAAAAAAAATGAACTATGGAGATTGTATTTAAATTTTAATGGTAAAATATAAGTATTATAAAACTTTAGAACAACAAATTCAAAAAATAATTTTTATAAATAAATTTAAACTTTGTAACACAAACTAGGGATGAGTAAGATAATACATTGTTCAAGTCTGAAACAACATAAGATGAGCATAACCCAATAAACAATACACTACAATCATAGATACACTTGCAACAATAATAACATATTTTCAATGTTAATACCCATGTAAACAAAAAAAAGCTGAGTTATATCCATTAATTCAAACCCTCTCATCGATTGAATACAAGACTGAACAATGTGCATATCATTAATCCAAATGTATAATCGATAAATTGTATTAAAGCACTATATTAAATTTAAATAACCATTTTTAGTATATGATGTATTGATGTAATTAAAGTATAGTTTCATTAATATATTCATGTTACTGTACTCATATTTTTATATTCAAATTTCATCATTATTAAATAACATATAAAATAGTAATTAGTAGAAATAATAATATAAAAGAGTATAAATATAAAAATATAATATAAATATATAATTAGTCAATAAAATAAGAAATAGTGATAAATAAAACAATATAAAAAAATTAGTAAAACTTAAAAAAAAATGTGTTGATGTATTTTTTAAAAGTAATACTATTTGTTTTGATATTTATCATATTATAAATATAATTCCATAATTTTGGGATAATAATTGAAATACAAAACGATTTTCTATCAGTTCTGAATTTGTTCCTATAAATGTATGTTTTTTGCCAGAAATAAACAATTTTTTAAGAGTATTTTACTTGCTTTAAACATAACAATAAAATTTGTAATTTAATAATATCTGAAAATTTCATTATGGATTTTTTTATAGAGTATAGATATATGAACATCTTTGCAAATTAGTCTAATTACTCGATTTTGGAGTTTTTATATTGGCTTAATATTACTTTCGAAAGTAATACCAAATATATGTGACAATAATTAAGATGATATTTAAAAATTGCGTAAATTAAATACAATTAATCTATTTTCGTTTAATTTATACTTGATTTTATTTAATATGGCAATATATTTTGATACTTTTCTTAATATATGGGAGATATGTATTTTCCAATTTAATTTATCATCGATAAATAAATTTAATAATTTGATGTTACTAACAAATTCTATAGGAATATTCTTATTATTAATTATTCTATTATTAATAGTAATATTTAATCCAATAGATGAAAGTAAATTTCTAATATTAAATATAATTGATGTAGATTTTTGTATATTTATAGACAATTTATTTATATATAACCATTCATATAATAGATCTAGATATTCCTGAATAATATGTTCAAGATCTATGGTATTTTCACTTTTAAATATGAGATTTGTATCGTCAGCAAACAATACTATCTTAACTTTATTATAAATGTTGTCATGTCATTAATATATATATATATTAACAATAATAGTGGTCCCAATACAGATCCTTATAGAATACCACAATTAATATCTAGCAATGTAGAATTTGCATCAGGAATATTTACATATTTTTTGCGATTATTTAGGTAACTGATTACTTTAATGAAGTATCCCTAATTCCATATAATTGTAATTTCTTAATAAGTATCGAATGATCTATTGTATCAAAGGTCTTTTTGAGGTCAATTGAAAGAATAGAACATTTATCACGTTTTTCTAAAGTATCAGTAATAAATTTAATTGTATCAATTAAAGCTTCAAACGTTGAAATATTAGCTCTAAAACCATATTGTGAATTACCTATAATATTATATTTATTTAGATAGCTAGTAAATCTTACTTTAATCAATGTCACTAGAATTTTAGATAATTGATGCAATAGTGAAATTGGTCTTTACTTTTGCTATTTTTAAAGCATCAGGAAATATTCCATCATTTAAACATCTGTTAAAAATAATGGTTAGTAGAGGCGATAATTTATTTTTAATTACTTTAATTAGTTGCATTTAATTCCGTTGAATCGGTGCTATATTTATTTTTAGTATTTGAAATTAAATGATTAATTTCATCAACACATGTACTTGTAAACAATATTAAATTAACTTGTCTATCTATATATTTAAAACTATCATATTTAGAATTATTTTTAATTATATTAGATAAATTCGATCCAATATTACTAAAATAATCATTAAAAGTAAAAGGATCTGGTAAATCTCCAGATAATATATATATATTATTTTAATTAACTTCCTGTTTCTCAGTTGGCTAAGGTGTCAGACACACAAGTAATGGGACACGGGTTATAGCCTCGTCCGGACTATTAATTAATTTTATAAAATGGGTCTTACAATATTATTTAGAAATTATCTTAAATAATTGTGTATAAGTAAATGATCGGCTCTCTTTAAAAATCGGATGCCTTAACATGAGAGCGGCTTCGAATGGACATTTTAATGCTCTATAGAGCCATATATGGTTATAAGTGAACACTTTATCTAAGTTCCAGGCTGCGATGAAAAGATTCCACCAAATAAAAATAACAATAACAATAACAATATATATATATATATATATATATATATATATATATACATATATATTACACGTACCATACATACGCAGTTCCAAATATCCGCTATATTGTTCCAAGTGTAAAAACGAGGCTAAAAATGTCAAGCTTTTCCAATTAATTCCCGGCAATCCGGATTGCTTTTACCGACTTCCGAAGGAACAGAAATGCCCATCTAATAAAGTATGTGAAATAACTCTGACGATCATCAGAAATGATAAACAAACTGATGGGGAAGAGATGCAAGATATATTCGTTAAGAAGGTCGTACAATTATATTAATAATAAACACATATACAATCGTATATATATATATATATATATAAATATATAAATGATAATACAAATAATTATAATAATTTATTAGAATACTTTGTTTTATCTCTTCTTAAAGGTATATTATATATGTTTTCATAAATATATATATAATTTTACCTGAAGTTCTTCACAATAAGATAGAATATTGACTTTTATTGTAGGCAAGAATATAGTAATATAATATAGTATACGATTTGTTTGAGATTAAAGTATGTTATTAAAGGGGTGTTAAGGGGATCGCGCACAATGTGTGCGGCGCACATTTAAAATTATGATAATTTATTTTTTTTTATATTTTTTTTTATTACATAATAATACTTATTGTAGTGTTTTTTAGTATTTGTAAAAAAATTAGACGTGAAGAAATGGCATAAAAATGTGTTTTATGACGATAAAATAATGCTAAATTATATACTATTCAATGTTACATTTTTATGCTGTCAAACTTCAAACGCTGTTTTTTCAGAATAATTATTTCGCGCTAGGTATGTGCATTCAGAAATATAGAACATACAAACTATTATAATTATAATGTTATTTTTTTTTGCTTTATATAGAATTTAATTATGTGAATAGTAAAATAGAGAGATAATTAATAAAATGTATAGAATTCATTGTATAAAATGATAATTTCTATAGAAATACCATCATGTTTGTATCGCTAATTTTTAATTTAGATATATATATATAATATAATAAATAATAATATTAAAAATAACTTTCTATTTTCCTATGCATGTATATGTTATGAATACATTACAAAAAAAAATTAGGTCAATTGAATGAATAGAATATCAGTTCTATTTTTTTTAGTGGACCTATGTTTTTCCTATCTATTTATAAACGACATTGGCAAATTGCGTGTTATATGCGGGATCCCCTTAAGTGGGTTATATAGTTAGTGTTAAGTGGGATTATTTTCTAGTAATGCGAAGGTATCATTTGTGATGATCAAATGATGTCAGTAATTGCACTTGATAAAATATAGTCAAATACGATATAATTCTATAGTGAAATATATTTGTTGTTGTAATATAATTTAATATATTGTAATGCTCGCGTATATGCTATAAGCTATAATCTATATGTATATATATAGTAATTGGCTCTATATAATTTGTATATAGTGATATCAGTAGTGTAGGATCGAATATAACCCTATCAAGAAGCACTACAGTGATTTATATAAATAATAATTAAGTTAATATGTAATACTTATACTTTACTTTTACTTTTTTTGGTTTATAGACTGCAAGTGTGTGATCGTCCGACGGACGGCCGTGGGAGGGAAATTATTGAGTGGGATGGAAGGAAAGGGAGAAGTAATGAGTCTTGATGTGGCGTTTAAAGGAGGGAGTTGATGAGTTTATTCGTAGGTGTTTGGGTAGGGAGTTCCAGTGGTTATACATATAATATTAATATAACTCGTTATTCATACTTTTGAATATCATCATTTTATATATATATATATATATATATATATATATATATATATATATATATATATGTGTGTGTACAATGTACATCATACACTGTACATCATAATTATTTGTTAATTACATTGTTTAAAAGTAAAATATGTAATGAAGATAGAATGTAAATGTATTGCAATGAATTTATTATAATAATATAGTCTTTTTTATCATACCATTACTACATTTATTTTAATAATATAGTATTTTTTATCATACCATTACCAAATATTACCTAGGTAAACCTCACATCACCTATAGGTTAACCTCACATCACCTATAGGTAAACCTTACATCACCCAAGGTTAACATCATATCACCCATAGGTTAAGATACACAGAGGATGCGCGTATACCAGTCATACATTTACATACGGGTTTGCTAACTCTTTTTCGTTGAATAAAACTAGCAGTGGTGGTACGTTTTTATTACATATAAATATATATATATATATATATATATATATATATATATATATATATATATATATATATATATATTACATAGTATTATTCATAACTATATACGAACTATAACTTTACTATTTTACATATATATATATATATATATATATATATATATATATATATATATGTATATACAATGCATACATCTATATATAGATTATGCATTAATATACAAACTCCTCTACGACCTGTACGTTACATGTGTGTACACATCAGTACGGCGTAGGTCCTACATAACCCAGCATTAGCTACATGCAAGCTGTCGTTGGGGTTTACCATGTTAATTCTAGCTCTAGCTAAAATGCTAACGATACTAAACTAATAAAGATAAAGAAGTACTTTTTTTATTCAATAGATATTATTCTACAACATAATATTATTGAATTTTTATAAATATCATTTATTTAAAATTATGTATACAAATTAGCTTAAAATAGTTGAAATATTTTTTATATATTGTTATTAAAAATGTGAAATTTATTATAATTTATTTTAAAAATATAAAGTATAATACAATATACTGTCAATATTAATGTAGTATTTCATGTTATTTATATACAATAAAATTTCAGATTATAACATTAATTATCAAATAAGTAGTAGGCTTACTAAAAACAAAAAGTAAAAACTGGAGAAAATCACATTAAAAGTTTTTTTTAAATAAATAGTCTTGTAAATTTCATATGATTTTTAATTTGATTGGTCTCGTAAAACACTTATATTGATAGAAAAACTCAAAAATAATTTAAAATATGTGATAAATAAGATAATGTATATGGATAATACGTAATAAAAATAAATGTTAAAATTAAAATATTATACATATTTTATTGTCAGCCTTAAGTTACATATTATCACACGCTAATAACATTAACAATGATAATATGAAATGTTAGCTGATATTTGTCATGCATAATAAATATGTCTGATACTTTATAATTAAATTTGATTTGTTTACGATCTAACGGATGTGATTGCGAGGACATTTTTGTGGAACTATAAATGTCGACGCATTTAAATGTATAAATCTATTTTTAAATCTATGTTTGTAATATTCATTATACATATAAATATATATAAAATAATTTAATATCTAATTTCTTAAATTTGTATTTTATAATTTATATTCTAATTACTTTATAACAGGCAAATTTGTTTCTTATTTATCTTATCAATTGAAAATCATATCATTAATTTTCTCATATTTATTTACAAATTTAAATCATATATTACTACATAAAACCATGTATATATATGTAATTATTATACTACCAGTGAACAAGTTATCGCGCTTACTATACTTAAGTTAAAAGTGTTTTATAAATGTGAACTTTCCTATGTTTCACATATGTACGTGCATCTTGTCCTAATGTTTTATTCATATATTTGAATAATCACTCGAAATGATTATATGACATTAAGTTTTAAATGTATGCCTACTCATTATATCATAATAAACTTACATATATATATATATATATATATATATATGTATATATCCATTAGTATCTATTAATGGTAAACAGTAATTGTATCCTTTGTTATATACTAAAAAAAACCGATTTGTAACGTTTATCTTCACTTAATACTTTCAATGATATGGGGAGCGTTTTCTTTATCAATATCGATGGTACGTGTTACATTGTGTGAGTCATACACCGAAATATATACTATTCAGTTGTTTTCTTTTAGTGGTAGATTTATAAATATTCCAAATATTTATATTCAATAATATATCAACAAAATATACTCCTAGAATATAATTCAGAACGATAATATCATTGAGATATAAAATAAAAATATCCAATAATATTAGAGAGATTCGTATCTTGAAAGACATGTCCTTAATAATGTATTTAAAGTTTTATATTTTTACACTTTTTAAATAATATATTTGTAATTATCAGTATTGTTAACAACATTTAATGTATATACTTAATAAATACAGTATAATTAATGTCCTCATTACATAATATATGAGTTATAATGATTATGTAATTATATTTTGTAAATTAATAAATATATAAATATTTAAATTATATTTAAATATAATGTTATACTTTATTATAACTACAATACAATTGTAGTTCTCTTAATATTATTCTATACAATTTATAATATAATGTTTATTGAATATATAGATTAGATACGTTATGTAGAAACGAATGTCTTAAAATATAAAACCAAATATGAAATATTGTATATGCTATATACTATATTGCAACATTTAAAATCTATAAAATGTATACATATGATATTAGTTATTATATATTAATTTTTAAAGAGTATACTTATTAGAATTAATAATTAATAAAGGTTCATATTATTATTCATAGATGTCGAACTGCGAAAGTCGATCTATTGTGAAAAAACTAAATGCAATACTATTACCTTTGGCAAATATATTAGAACCAATGGTAATGTTTAAATAAAACACACATACACCTACATATGTGCCCACATATACGACCACACATACGACCACATATACGATCACACATATGACCACACATATGCCCACACATACGACCACATATACGATCACACATATGACCACACATATGACCACACATACGCCCACACATACGACCACACATATGAATACAATCACGTACACACATGCACCCATTCACCCATGCATAAATATATATATATTATATATTAAAATATGGAAATGTATTATTTTTTTTAATATATTTATTAAGATACATACATATTTATGAATACATATATATGATTAAATTTTATGTCATTAATATCCTATACTGACATGCGCAAAGTGTACAGTGTATTGTAATGTTCCTAAAAATAGCATAGTTATGTGTTTGAAGGTGAAAATAATAATTTGTTAAATACAAAAAACCAGGGGTAATTGTAAAGATAAACTCCAGCTTCTACGACAACTCGGTTGTTAAGTATACATATGATAATAATAAATATCAATAATAATGTATCGAGTTATATTTCATTTCAAATTGAATATGCTGTAAGTACTAGAAGGATAGATGTTGCGGTAGGGTTATGTTTATATTACATCGTATATCTATCTTAAAAAGTAAAGGTTTGACTATATAGAACAATATATAGTTCTAGATATAGATATATCATATAAATTATATGTATTATACCCAAATAGGTATATAGACAATAAATAATACACACACACATATATATATATATATATATTTATATTTATATCTTATATGTATGAGTAAATAGATATAATACCGACTTGTATAATAACTAATGAGATCAACACGATTATCTATCATGTCGCCATCCATATCAAGTATATTGTATACATATTGTAATAACTATAAATAGCCATTACGTTACATTATGTATGAATATAATTATAGTTATATAACGCGTATCGAATGCATTATAATGAATACTTATTACCATACAACGTTGATATTCTGATATTATATACACCATATATGGTGCGTAGCCATTGTACACTACAGTACACTATAAACACAGAGAAAGTAACGAAGTCGACTGACACACTTTAGATATATAGTTGTGTATTGAAAGTGGTTAATTCAGACCTATACAAGTTTTTAAATTTGATAATGCAATATATTAAAAAAAATAAAATTGTTGACTACAACGACGTAGGACATATGTTCGTATGGGTTCTCAAGTTGGGATGCTTGTTACGATTGGGTTCTCTATCAACTTTCGGTGTTCTCATTACAAATAGTGTTCACAATTCACTATGTATCGTATGTAACATATTACTAATAGAAACTCGTTCACGTTCACTTATTACTATTTAATAAAGGGCATTATATTATAGTATTTAAGTTAACAGGTATTAATACATTATTATTTGTTAATTTTTGTAATAAATATAAAGTTATTAATAACGTAACCTAAACGTTTCATTAAACCTAGATCATGGCATAAACTGCGCAGCTATACACATACTTACACTCTAGTGACATTACCATCCGTATTCAGGCTACGATTTCTTTGCAACGTGTCAAGTGTGCGATTTAGGGAGAGAAGAAAATCTTTTCGATTTCGAAGATAATTGCCTGAAAAATACACCATCAGTTATAAGTTAGTCAATAAGTGGATTTAAGTTTATCATTATTATATATTATTAATTATAAAATAAATATATACATATATATATTTCATTATATATTTATTTTAAACACTAATATATAATAACTAATATATAAATATTAGTATATATTAAATTAATAAAATGTATACACAAGTATTGTCGTTAAATATTTAAATCAACTTAAAAGTTCAATAATCATTCATGTTTTTTTATATAATACGGTCATGAAATTAACTTTATATACATATATATTTATTTAGCGGAATATTTTAAACCATATTATAGAATCCAATAAAATGTATTAGTATAACTATCAGGTAAATGCTATTCTATATGTGTTTAATATTTATCGGAATTATAATTATATATGGTATATATTTCTTATAGCGGAGCTGATAACATATAACTAATAACAGTCACGTTAGCAGATAGTACATCGTTAACATGTAGATACATTATAACTGCCTGTGAGGTTCATTTGGATAAGGCGTCAGACACATAAGCATTAGGACGCGGGTCCAAGCCTCGTCCTGACCATTATAATAAGTCTTAAAATAATATTTAGAAGTGATCTTATATGATTGTGTATAAATAAATGATCGGTTCTCGTTAAACTATAGATATATTAACATGAGAGCGGCTTCGAAGGGATATTAAAGCCATATGGTTGACAATTTCAACTACGTTCCTTGATGGGATGAAAGGACTCCATCAAAATAACAATAACAATAACAATACATAATTTAAAATACATGTAATAGATATTCCACATTTTGTTGTAGATAATTAGGTTATAACGTAAACTAGAGCGTTACTTGTAGGTGTTTCATATTAGTGTACACTTATGTATACAATAATTATAATGCACATCCATGGATATTTGAATATATTAATGTATTTTAATTTTCATTTAAATATACGCATATGCGTATATACGAATATTGTAATATGTATTGGTTCGAATTCTCGTATTGGCAAAATTTGATTTTATATTATTATTATATATAGGACATTAAAATATAGGGCATTAAATGATATCGATATAATGGTGGTGAATATCTCGAACATGCACGTTATGCTATTTCTTAGGTATTTCTGTTAAACATCGTACTATCTAATTACACTGTTACCATGGCAATACGATAGTATTGTTGGATCAACACAAAGGTGTCCATTAACTACGTGTATGTTTAACTCGCCATCTCTCTGACAAGCGGATGAGTAATGGTACTTATACATATATGTCTATATAAATAGTGAATATAATGTTAATAATTTTACAGGAATACTTTTATTTATAAGTAAAATTTAGAAATAAATATATATATATATATATACTATATAATATTACTATATATGCAATAATATATTTAATTATTATTTTAGTATATTATATTTCATTATTATTTTAAGAAACAACTAATTACACGATACTATAACAATATTAACTATTATAACGTGGTTATGTAATGTCATATTTATTTTATAATTATGTAGAAAGGGTGAGAGTGAGAAGAGACAAATTACTAGTATGCAAAGGAACATGTTTCACTGTTGTCATTTTCGATATAAATAAAGTGGTAATTACCTTTATTTTTAAATATTAATTTATTCATATATATATATATATATATATATATATATATATGCTGTTAACTAATATAATATATACTTAATATAATCTATATTTATTATAATTACATTTTAATGTGTAAAATAAATAATATATGTATCGCAATAGTTTTACTATATACGTTGCTAGTTTAACGTTAACTATACATGCGTACTCATTCATAACGTGATCGCTCGAGATTATATGAGAATATACCATTGCTTCCATTATATAGTATGAATATGTATCATATATATAGCCAAGGTTTTTGAAGGAAAGATATAATACTCACGCGAAATCGTGTTATTCGATGTTGTATACAACACACATAACGCCACCTATATAGTGTCAATTTTCGGAACTATAGTACCAATAAATATATTTGTTGTTTATACATTAGTATAACTATACACCTTTAAAATTTACAATAATATTATTTTAATTATTTTTTTTATAACGAAAACTAAGTGTTCATTACTAATATATAACAAAGTAATAGAATATAATGGTTTTAAATTCTCGACATATCTATGTAACGATTAAAAACCAATGAAAAAGAAGGAATTAAATGTCTTAAATTGAAGAGAGCTTAGCAAATATTTGTGTTTAGAAATCACGCAAAACCTAAATCTATTCCAGTGATTTCGATAATACTGCTAGCAGCGGGAGACCTGAATATTAATCACCTTGTGTAAATAGGAAATGTTATATCTTTATGTATAAGTTTTATAAGAACGTATCATTATATGTAATATATCACGGAATATATACCACGTTGTGCATAACAGTGATTTTACCATTTTTGTTTAAAATTATTATTAATAAATAATGTTATAACATAAATAATATATAATAACATATATGATAAGTTTATATACATTATAATTACATGTTATATATTAAATTAAATATTTTAACTATATTTAAAATTATATTTAGAAAATATTTATCTTTTTTTTAGCTTACCAGGTCGAACTTGCTCGATATTATCTATGTTTGATATAGTATAGAAACATAAAACTAACATGTAAATATATATATATATATATATATATATATATGTATATATATATATATGAACATAATTGTATACTCTATCATGCAATAATATATATATATATATATATATATATATATATTAATAATAATATAATTTAAAAAGATAACATTCAGAAAAGGCTGTTTAGAGGGTGTTCGGGAGCAGATGGTGGGAAAGTTCAACTTAACGGGCAATTATACCCTTGGTTTACGCTACCAAAGTATTAAATGTTTGTACATGTAAAACAACTAGTATAATAGTCATTGTAATAATAATAATAATAATAATAATAATAATAATAATAATAATAAAAATAATAATAATAATAATAATAATAATAATAATAATAATAATAATAATAATAATAATAATAATAATAGTAATCAGATTGCTTCGTCGTAATAAACTAGAATGAACCCAGGTAGATATAGAAGTTCACTGAACTTATCGAGATATCTACATGTAAGCAAAAGGAATGGAAAAAAAATAAACAGTAATAAAATTGACAAAGATAAAATAAAATTGGAAATTAAAAGCAAAATATAAATATAAAGTAAAATTTTAAATATTAAAATAGTTAAAATACAAATAAATATATAAATATTATATATAAATAATAATACAATTATAATAATAGATAAAAATAACAATACGAAGAGATGGAAAAACAACACATAGTTCATAAAACGACCACAATGAACGAATAGTATAAGGCTACCAACTTTCAGTAAAGATGTGACAAGTCCTTAATACCTTGAGATAATCCCCGTCACAATCATACCGGTAAATTACTACTCGGCATATAATACACCACCGCACGCTATAATCAATATACAAAAAACATGAAATCCCTCCTCTTTATAAAATAAAAAATAAATAAATATAATTAAATAATAAAATAATAATAAACAGTTGATAACAATAATAAATATTAATAAAAAAATAAATATTATAAATAAAATTACAATAAAATATATACAAGAAATAATAATAATAATAATAATAATAATAATAATAATAATAATAATAATAATAATCTCTTTTACAATATATAAATTTTCCAACTAGACTAAATAATATACTCGACTTACTTTTGACCAATGATTCACGTGTATTATCCAATATTTCCAAAGAACCTAAATTTGGTATAAATAAACATATTAGCGATCATTTTTCTTTTTCTTTCAACATTCTATCCATGTCCACAAATTCCACAAACCCAATACTACCAAATTTTAAAAAAGCAAATTTTATTTTAATGTATTCATTATTAAAAAATATACAATGGGAAAATATATTATCATTATCATATGGTAAAGATATCGATGAAACAATAAATATCTTTTACTCAACTATGTTAGATATATTTAGTAAAACCGTTCCAATGTCAAAATTATCTACCAATTCACATAAATACCCCAAATATATACACTCTGTTCAATCAAAAGTTTAAGAAATTTTAAAAATAGGAATAAGTCAACTATTCATAATAATAAATGGAGAGACTCACAATCACTTCTACATTATAATATCCACAATTATGTCTTGCAGAGAGAAGGTTATTAATTCTAATAATAAATCGTTGTTCTATAAATATGTTAATTCGAGATGTTCATCTCACAATGGGATATCTCCATTAATTAAAGATGATAATTCATATGCGTCGTTGATTATGATAAAGCTGTACTACTGAATGATCAATTCACATCAGTATTTACAAATGATAATAGTATAATTCCAGATCATACACTAAAAACAGACAATACTATAAATGATATTATTTTCACTAGAGAAATGGTTATAATATGCTTATGTAAACTTTCAAATTCATGTACAATTCCGCCAGATGAAATACCATCTTATATTATACAAAAATTCTCATATGACTTATCATTACCATTATCTATCATATTTAACAAATCAATTGAATTTGGTTCATGTCCCTTAAAATTGAAATATAGTTTTATAACACCGATATTTAAAAAAGGTGATCCCTCTAGAAAAGAAAACTATAGACCAATTTCTATAACTAGTATTATATCTAGAGTATTTGAACGATTAATTACAAAACACATTAAATTATTTCTACTGAAAAATTCACTTTTATCAAAACATCAATTTGGTTTTATAAGTGGCAAGTCAGTAGAGTTACAATTATTGGCGTGCCTAAATAAATGGACTTCTGCCATAAATGATAATAAATATATTGATATTGTATATTTTGATTTCAAAAAAAGCGTTTGATAAAGTCTCGCATATAACATTTTTAATAAAATGAGTGTTGTAGAGGTGCTCTAATGACTATTAATAATTTATTTAGATGCTTTATAACCAGCGATGTTTCAATGCTTTTAAAAGCTTATATTACATATGCTCGGCCTAAATTAGAGTTTGCCACAACTGTTTGGAATCCTGGTCTTAAAGCAAGATGTTACAATGGACTGACCGACAAGCTCGAACGTGTTCAGAGATTGTTCACAAGGAGGCTATTTGGTACTTGCAGACTATAATATACTACTTATAATGAACGTCTAAAATACCTTGGAATCAAATCTCTTGAACTACGGCGTATGCACAAAGACCTGATTATGATATTCAAGCTAGTAAATAATCTATGCAAGGTTGATTATTCTGATATATTATATGTTACCAAGACAAATTCAAGAACACGTGGACATGACTTAAAAATCCTGGCTAGTAAGTCACGAACATATGTTCACATGAATTACCTAAATAATCGTATGATAAATATATGGAACAATCTTGATTATGAAACAGTTCATTCTCCATCTTTGAACTGTTTCAAATCCCGTATAAATAAAATTAATTTTAATAGATACTTTTATTCTATTATGCGATCTATCACTTAATTTATTGTCATTTTTATTATTATCTTATAGAATGTAACCGTTCCATGTAATTCGTAAATTCAATATATTTATATAAGATATGTCATGTAAATATTATCTAATTTTATTTTAATCTTATGTATTGCGAACGTTTGATATTTATTTTATATATATTAATTTTATTAAATTACTTATTTCCTATTGTTAATTTAAATGTTTACTGTATACTTTAATATTTATATTTATAAATTATCATGAATAAAATTCAATTCAATTCAATTCAATAATAATAATAATAATAATAATAATAATAATAATTCAATAATAATAATAATAATAATAATAATAATAATAATAATAATAATAATAATAATAATAATAATAATAATAATAATAATAATAATAATAATAATAATAATAATAATAATAATAATAATAATAATAATAATAATAATAATAATTATATTGATACTAACCAATTTGAATATAAGATAACATATACTGTATGACTAATTAATGAGCAAGCCCTTAATGTCATATGGGATAGTACTTAAGCACGTATATTGTTAACATTATTAACATATATTAACATATTCTACTTTTTGATCGATATTATAATCATTCGAATTTAGATATGCCCATTTAAATATAGAAAGATGATAGATAACCAATTTTATATTAGCATTATTGAAATCAAAATTATTTAATTTTAAAATATTTTACATGTGTATATTTCAATATTTACATTAAATTAAATAGTGGTCACTATATATAGACCTATATAATCTACAATATTTATATTATATAGTACTTGTTTATCATTAGTAAAAGTAAATTAATTATATTATTATTACGTGTTGTCTTATTTATTAATTGTGAATATGAATTTGTAATAATTGAATTGTAAAGTAATGATAACTATTTGGGTAACTAGGAAATGTATATTATTTCCAATTAAAATTTGGTAACTTAAATCTCATATAATTATGGACGAATTAGAATTATTTACGTTATATCAATTAATTTGAATATCTATTGGTTTTCTATTGCATTATAATTTGGAGATTTATAAACACATATAATATTAAATGGAATTTTTGAATTAATTATTAAATGTAAGCCTACATAATGAACATAAATGTTTGAAATAGAATGTCGTACAGGACATAAACTACATGTTTATAAAATATCGAATCATCTATGAATTA
Source organism: Osedax fenrisi (assembly GCA_964019155.1). Taxonomy (NCBI): domain Eukaryota; kingdom Metazoa; phylum Annelida; class Polychaeta; order Sabellida; family Siboglinidae; genus Osedax; species Osedax fenrisi. The sequence continues at coordinate 39,678,434 of OZ025241.1, forward strand.
ATTTATCTCATCTACCTAAATAGTTTATATTTGTTTCCATCAATTAATATATATATATATATATTAATTTTCTCTTTAGAGAATCCCTATCACATTTTTTAAAATTGTTTCAACTAAGCATATAATCCGGTTCAACTAGGCATTTTTCATTTATTAAATGAAAGTAAAAATTACTAGCATTAGCATAATATATATTTAAATTGGTAATTTTAATATATTCATCTTTATCGCCGGTTAGTAATCTATAAAATGTAGTATTTTTATTTGATTAATAATCGAATTTATATAAGAAACGCATGCTTCCACTTATTCAAATTATCTTCACCAATTGACATATTCCAGTACATTTTTTTATTTATAATATATCTAAGCTCATATGAATTACTTCTAGTATTATATATTTATTTTATAATTTTTTAACTTTTAATTCATTTATTATTATTAATTTATTCTACATGGTATCTGAGTGGTTCTAGTGATATTTCATCTAAAATTGTTCTCATTAATCTTTTTTTTAGATATAATAAATCTACATAATCGGTTAACATTTGATAAAATAATTTTTTTTGAGACTACATTATATATTATTAATTTTATTTTATTACATTATAATTACGTTATTGATATTACACATGGTATATTACTATCTATGTTTTAGTATAGATTGTATTATATATTATGATATATATATATATATATATATATATATATATATATATATATATATATATATATATATATATATATATATATATATATATATATATATATCTACTATATACTATAACGTAATTTAGAGCTACAACGCATTTACACATGTGCTATATGTGTTATACTGCCAATAGAGGCCGATTACTAACTGGGTAAATCAATGGTGAACTTACTATATACATACACACACATATATATATATAAATACATCACTCAAAAATAAGCTTTTATATTTTATATATAATTTTAATATACTTTTTTTTCAAAATTCATAATAAAAATGATATATTATAAAAATTTATTTCAGCTAACAATAGAATACTTTTTTGTGAAGCGAAGGCTTTCGTTGTTTGTAATCAAGGTTTCGCTATAAAAGAATTCCACAAGATTTGTTAGTACATACATGTAATAATGTTGTATTAAATATTATAATAATAACACTAATATATATATATATATATATATATATATACAGTACAATTCTTAAAATAATAAACCTGTTTTTGTAATACTTTTTCTTATAAAGGTTTTCTTAAAATAAGTTTTATATTAATATGATAATATAAACATAGTATAACAATAGTTGAAACTACAGGGGAATGTATCCATACTAGGCTGGTTATAACACTACATTGATATATATATATACGTAAGATGAATAATTTGAATATTTATTACATAATACACACAGTATTTACATGTATACGATGTAAACGATAGCTATATTATTTTATAAATAAAATAATATTTTATATTAGAATATTTGATAAATAAAAGTGTAAAAAAAGGAAATTGTCGGTGAATTCTAAAATTCTGCGGTTTTTCCAAAAACGTCCGCCATGTGGCGATACCTTATTTATTTGACCCGTCATTCTAAAATTCAATTATACAAAAGACATAAAATGACGTTATTCAATATTAAGATATAATACATATTCTTTCATTTTTTTAATCATAATTCTCTCTTATTGTCACACACTATGTTTTGGTGACAATATTTGTTTATTTAAAATTTTTTTATTTCATAATTATATTCTATGATTTTTTTATTAATATCCGTAAACAAATGATTTATGAAAACAGTCTAGAAATAACATAACAAATGGTTTATATATATTCATTATATAATGAATATATATATTATATATAATGTATATATATATCATATTCAAATGCTGTTTACTCAGAATAATTATTTCGCGCTAGGTATGTGTATATAAATGTAGGTATCACAAAAACTATTATATTTATTCTACTAATTTGTATTGCATTATATAAATAACATATATATATATATATAAATATATATGAATACTATTACTATATGAAAACATTTTCTAAATTTGTATGTGTATAATTGCAAAAAATAACAATTTCTATAGAAATTCCGTAAATTAAAAAATTAAAATGTGTGCATATATATATAAATATATGTCATATAATATATATTATAAAAATTACGTTCTGTGATATCATGTGTATACATTTATTGAATAGAATATAAAAAGGTAGCTTAATTCAATGAATAGAATTCTGCGCGCCTAGTTTTTTTGAAACCCATTATTTACTATATCTATAATAATACTCTATATATATATATATATATATATATATACTAATATAATACGTAAGATAACAATAACATTTCAATAGAATCTTCAAGTTATAATACCACGAACAATAATATATGAAATGTTCACATACGTAATAAAATCTATATTAATAATATGATTGTCAATATAGTCCAAACATAGTAATTAATAACTTTATTGTAAATTTATATGATCTATCGCATTCATCTAGACCTCCATTTGTATCAGCTCCATGCAATTTAATAATCAAGTAATCATTCCTATAAATATAAGAATGAAAAATTAATATGCATAAATAAAAATTAAATGTAATACTAATTATACTTACTGTGTACAATATGTACTCTGCATTCTCAACATGTATATCTTATTACCTTAGCCTATAATCAGTCTACAACAATAATCAGTAAGTTATTGAATCAGTGCTTCTTCTTAGACTATCATTAACTTCTAATAACAGTAGAAGTTATATCAATTTCCCTCTATATTATAGTGGTCTCTAATAATATATGGCCGCTAACTGTAATAAAATAACTGCTTTAACATATAAGTCTATTTTATAATAATGATAATTCATAATTAAACAGTGATTAATATATGAAAAAAATTATATACAACATTTTAAACTAATATTGAATTTATTATCACGAATCATCATTATATATACTAAATTAAATATAGATTGTGATTAATATATAACATTGTTATATTATTTTATTATAAATATAATGTAAGGAGTACTTCTTGGAGTGGCTATAAATAACTTATAATGTTCAAACAAATGTATTTAGTTATAATAGTAACAAACTTAATTAAGTTAATAGATGTTAACCAAATAATATATTATATGTATTACATGAGTTTAGATTGATATAGATTACTTCTATCAAATAAAGTTTATAAGTTTTAATAAGTTAAAAAATATTAGATTGCAAAGAAATTTGAATATGTACATATTATATTAATAACATTATTTATAAAAAAGTGTTATTTATTTTATATTCTTATATTATTTTATATTATTTAATATTCTGATAATACACATTGAACACACTAAATATAAAACTGATAATGTATCAGTTGATTTGTAATATACTTTATAACTTTTATAGTTTCTACAAAGTGGGGATACCAAAATGGATCACACTATTTACAAATTAAATCTATACATGTATAACGCAAGAAGTTAATACATATAATTACATTAATAGAGATTAAATAGGTGAGCTTCAAATATTATAATGAAGATAATGTATGTATGGCCGGCGTTAATCATATAAACTACATAAGTGTAAATCTTTTATTTATATATAAAAATAAATAGTTAATAATAAAATTATTTATATAACATATTAGTATTATAATAACGTTACTACAGAGTATATATAGTACACATATTATTTACACGGTACATTGTATAGCGTCAATTTATACTGTGAATATTGAAAGAGTGCAACATTTGTATTCAATATAATAATATAAAATAGTATATGGGTCCCAGAGTATTAGGATTACATAACATATAGTATTATTAAGTAGTTCCCATACAAATAATGTCTATATATGGGATATGAATATTTATATGGGATATTAGGATCTCGCGCGAATTGATCTCGTACGATATGTTAATTTACATGATTATTTATAAATAGTATAATTTATAATGCGCACGAAATCATCAAACCAAATTAAAATAATCCGCACGCAATTACTTCGCACGATATAACTGATTACCTATGTATGTATATAATATGTTACACAAATAACAAATATCTATATAATTTGAAAATTAATGATTTCTAATTAGATCTATCTAAATTATTTTCGTTGATAATTATAGTTATAATGAGAATATATATATATATATAATATATAATGTATATATATTAAATGTAATGTTTTTATAAAACACGGTGCAGATGTACATTATTTTGTAACATATTTTTCGGATAACGTATGTACCAGTAAAATCATGTACTTTTCAGCATTAATTGCACTATGTAATACTTAGAACTTATACTTTAGTCATGATATTTTATTCAATACTAAATAAAATGCACACATGCATATCATTTTATATATCTGACCTTACTTTTAGAATTATAAATTATTATAATCTATAGCGAAAATAGTGCTGTTTATATTACTCGTGTATTTTTTTTATTTACGATATACATATAACACTACAGTTTGATACTTTATCAACATACGTTAATAAATATTATGAATACTATTGATTATAATATTAAATTAAGTTATTTCTGTTAATATGTTTTACAAACTTATAAAATACATATTAAGTTTATTGGTAAACATAATTATGTTTATTTAATACTATCACATCTAGAATTATCCCATTATTCGATAATTGTGAATACATATATGTATGATATATGTATGATATATGTATGATATATCGGACATCTGAACGGTATTAAATGTATCGCTTTCCATTTTTTTATGTAATTTTTCCAAAATCATTTCAAAAATGGGTATATATTATTGTATTAAATAATTATATATTAGGATATATATTATTAGGATATATAAATATTGTACAATATTAATTCGCATTTCAAACTGGATATTTGTTATTTATTTATATATATGTATATAAATATTGTGAAATTTAAATATGTATTTCTAACTCATAATATATAGATACTCTATATAATATAGATAATTTATTTTTTCAAATCAATTATATATGATATGGAATGAACCGCAAATGACCGTACATTACAAATATTGTAAATATTATTTGAGTTACATGATAAATACACAAGTAAAGATAATTGTTTACGAATATACGGATGCATTACAATATATTCAATATATTAATACTTATTAATATTATATTCTAACTATTCTGTATTATAATAAATTAGTATTAATAATATATATTATGAATTCTATATCATGTATAATAATTAGATTTTTTATATTGATTCTAATGTAATACAATTGGTATCATTGGAAATATTATTAAATTCTATAATGCAATTCACATATAGTTTTTAAAAATTAATATTTAATACAAATTTATGATCAAAAATGTGAGAACAAATTATAATTTTTTATGATCATTATTATAATTATTCACTGGAATATTATTTTGGTTGTATGGTTTGTATTGGATATAATATATTAGAATTATATTAATATAGAATAATCTAAATGTACAGTCATTAATGGTATAATGATTATTATATGTTTTAAATATTTAAATTCAAATATTTGATAAAATTAATCATTACATTCTCAGTAATCAAAATATGCGTGTATAATTTTAAATTAATAATTATTAAAATTGAATATATTAGTTTTAAGATAAATTGAAATATTAAATATTAAATTATAACAAAGAAATAATAAATATATATTTTTCAAAGATAATAATATCTCCAATCAATCAAATGTCTTGATTTAATTTGTCAGTACCGCTTGATTGCATAATCATTTGAAACTTTTTGGAATTTTTCGTAAATATATCCTAAATAACATATATATATATATATATATATATATATATATATATATATATTAGATCCATAAAATCGCATAAAACATTCATGAAATATATAAAACAATTGATCTCAAGTGGGAACCTGAAATACTAATATTGTTTGTTATTATTATTTTATTTATTAATTTCCGTACGGCTTATTCTATTTTATTTTATTATTATTAATGGTATTTATTGTTTACCTACTTTTATTATTTGTATTCTATATATACACTTTTGAGAAATCATTTATGATGTATTTAAGTGTCTAATTAAACATTCAATAAATTAATCAATATATATATATATATATATATATATTTATAATATTTATTCTATTTCAGTAAAGAAAAAGGCTGAGTTTATATATAGACGACAGAGGTTATATATATATATATATATACTATGAATTAATAAATTAACTCGCGTAAAATATCAGCTACACACTAACAAATGATACGCAAGTGTTCATGTAATGAGTAGAATAAAAATACATAACATTAGATATATTACCAAAGTTCTATAGAACGTCGGTAGCTTCCTATAGGGCCGTGCTAATACTATATACATATACTATGATAACTCTTATGTTTAACAAATAATTACATATCAGAAACATGCGGGTAACTTGGGGCATTTTAGGTACCGTTGTGGCTAATGAAATATCCATCGTAGGTAGATTAGTTTATATGTCGTAGCTTTTTAACATGTAGCCTATTTAGAAGTGATCCCAAACTTGTTTACACTGAATATATTGTTAACTAATGTAATGTTACTACATACATGTATACTTTATAGTGTATTGAGTGTATACGCTAATAGTTATGTAACGTAGGGGAAAGTAACCGAATATGGACAGTGGCCGAATACGGACACTCTCGTTATCTCAGAAACCATAAATCCTACAAAAAAATGTTTAATGAATAAAATATTCATAATTATAAAATAGTCTAAAAAAGTATTTTTTATATTTATATTATACAAATTATTGCTAATATATCCAATAAACTGATTTTTTTTATTACGTTTTTAAATTTATGAAAAAAAATGTCAACTTAAAACCTTCTCAAGATTATACAAATGTATCGATATTTAACACTACATTACAAAATAAAACATTCTAAAAATTGTATTTTAATTTCTATATTTTTTATCAAATATTCATTAAGTTATAAGCATATATATGTATCTAAAGGTAATATAAGTTCCTAATACGGACACTCTAAATGTCTTAATACGGACACCCTATAACCAATCAGCGCGCAGTTTATGAACAATTCTGATTTTCATAAAAATCGCGTGCGTTATAATATTAATACCACCAATAAAGCTAATTCTACAAATATTATTATTTAGATACTTAAATTATATTATTAATTAAAAAATAATAAAAATAAATAAATTATTTACTAATTAAATTACAATATATTTTGTATAAAATTAATTATAAATAACGTAATTGTAATTTGTCTGATTGATTCATCAATAATATAAAAGATTAAAACAATTTTAAAATTACAATAATATCTATAATCATATAATATTAATATATTGTAATTTTTGAATAAAAATAATGAGTTATAAAAAGTTAAGACCATTTATTGTTAAAGTGTCCGTATTAGGTTACTTTAAACTACTACAGGGATATGCGTAAATAGGATATTATTGGGGCTATTCATTCACTAACAATAATATAATAGAGAAAGAAAACCAATATTATAATTATGATATTGGTTTTTATTTTTATTATACACATCTATATATATATACAGTGATGGGCACGATCACGATCGTCGATCCCGATCGCGATCGTGATCTTGATCGCGATCGACGATCGTTTGAAATTGATCGAGTAAAATGATCGACGATCGACGATCGTTAGAAAATGATCGAGTAAAATGGTCGACGATCGTCAGCAACTGATCGCGATCGACGATCGTGAAAATTTTTTTAAAAATGACGAAATCCCAGCTATTATTTTTTTTCTACAAATCTTGCATGATGCTTCAACTTTATTATTAATAATTTGTAAGTCATTAAAATAAATATTAAGTCATTAAAATAAATATTTGATATAATAAAGAACGTATTTATACAAGACATTGTATATCTTAGAACTTAGAACTTATAATGATCTAAAATATTAATAAAGTTATAGTCCTATATAATACGCCCACTGGTAAATTGACAGTTTGACTCATTTACGGCGTAGAGACTATTATAGAGTAGATAGGATAGATATAAACGCATTGTTTGATCTTTAATGTCTCGCGCGGTAATATATTACGATTAGGAAAAAATATACATTGGTATATATATATATATACCAATGTATATTTATATATATATATATATAAATATATTAATATGACAGCATGAATGGGTGAGTCTCGCGAGTACTGCGTGGATCATTAGTGGTTCATGAAGCAGCCCGGAATTCATACGCTAATATAATAATACGATCGAGATCCACGATCGGCGATCGATGATCGAGATCGTGATCGACGATCAAACTAATTACACGATCGACGATCGACGATCGACGATCGTTAACAAATGATCGAGTAAAAAGATCGACGATCGACGATCGTTAGAAAATGATCGACGAAATTGATCGACGATCGGCGATCGTGAAAAGTCGTGATCGTGCCCATCACTGTATATATATATATACACATTTTGAGGTAACTTCACACGGAATAGATAATATTTATTTTCAAAAATATGATTCGCAGAGAAAAATAAATCAGTCGCCCGACTAACTTTGTAGCTATAATATGTATGTTATTAACACATATAATGGGGATGTGGTCGGCACTAAAAAACACAATCATTGCGTCCTTGTCGCTAGCCGATTTTAACTCTAATCGTGGTGTTACGGCATGTTAGGCTCAGTGTTAAAGCTCGAAGTTACGTACATTTGTTATCAACATGTTTATTTTATTAAAATATACACACATAATTATTTATCTTTAAAATGAAGTATTATATTTCACTCAGATTAATGACAAGTGCCTCGATTATACTTTACAAATAAGAGCCAGTATAAACATTTATATGAAACATTGCGTACATTTAATTACACTTACTATTTGAGCTTAGCATATCAGGGATAGCTATTTTACATGTAACGGCTCATATGTGCGAATGTAACACATAACTTTAATATTACGATGTACATATTATAATAATAACGGTTATAATAAAGGGTATAATAAAGGGTATATTAATCGGTTTTAAAATATAATTGTAACCATGACACCCAAATTACTATTGTATATGATAAAATGATGTCGGTTATCTCAGATATTTTAATTACCAGCATAATAAGTATAATTCTCCTTCAAACGTATATTATAATACCTGCTACCTACATGTATAAATAAATAATAACTTAGAGTTGTTCTATTACGTGATTATTTAAATTAAACTATTTATTTTTTAATAATATCATTTCTCATTTAAATGAGGTTTATCTATATATATATATATATATATATATATATATATATATATATATATATATATATATATATACTATATACTATAGTATTTATTATTTTAAATGTATACATATTTAGATTAATCTTCCCATTCAGATGAAGATTATAATTCTATTAATTCGATTGATGTGTACTTAATAAGTCACATATTCAATGTAATACCATATATTTATAATACTTTACATTCAATAAATTGTAATACTAACATATATCAACAAATACTATTTAATCACATGTTTCACATGGTTTACATTACAGCTTGTTCATCAATACGTACATAGAATATAGCGTTGATTGTAAAGCACACATTCAGCATGCAATACTAATTGTGTATAACAACATACTAAGTGAGTTGAATGTCGGTATTCTATTGGTCATAGCTTATTCCATATAAGGTAGCACTGGTATTGCTGCATGATCAATTGTATTTATAGTTATAAGTGTAATTAATGTATTCAATATATAATATTAAACATTACTTTATTAGTTAATTTTTATACGTAAAATGCAAATAATAAACATATTATGCAATCATAACGTATTGAGGAGATATTATAATACTTATGTGACTTTTACGTTAACAATTTGCTTGTAGCAAAGCTTTTTATATACGATTTTATTATAAGGAGGTTATTTTATGGTAAAAGATATTAACAATAGTTGTTTTCGTAGAAGGGTTTTCATATAACAAGTCGATTTATAGACGAGTTTTACTGTATATTTATTTGTATTTTAGTGGAGTTCTTTCACTTATAACTTCTCTAATATCATATATCCATGTTATAATATGAGTGTATATATATAGATTATTAATTGATACTACTATTTAAATGAAAAGCGTTCATTGTATCACGTGTGGAGCTACAAGATTAGTCAGCAACGTGAACGCTACAGATTGTGAATTGGGTTCGTATATATATATTATATATTTTCTGGCGATAACAACAGAATATGTGATATAATATTTTGGAATTCCATAGGAGGATTACTATTATAAAATAGAAAACTAACACAAAAAAATCAAAAAATGTCTTATAAATATTATTATTATTATTAGTATATATATATATATATATATATATAAAGAAAAAAGCGTTCGATGATGTAGACATCACTATTTTATTAAATAAATTAAAATACTGTGGTTTTAAGGGACATATAAATATATTTTTTAAGAATTATTTATTAGATTAAAAAGTTAAAACTCGAATAATCATTACTGTACCATCTGTTAGAAATGTACGTTTTGGTGTTCCTCAGGGATCAGTATTAGGACCACTATATTGTATTATTGTTATTAATGATATATCAAATATATTTAATAACGATGATATAAATTTAAATCTATAAGCAGACGATATATCACTTTCTATGAAAATTCAAATGACGAATTGAGTAGTAATATTAAATTATATTTATATAGATTATCTCATTGGTTTAATATAAATAAATTAAAATTGAAAATACTACCTTAAGGTAAAATAATTATTTTAATACAAACATTTTAAATAATATAAATTTAAATAATACGAACATATAAATATAGAATAGTTATATGGGGTAATGTATATGTAGATATATTAAAAAAAATGTTATTAATACAAAACAAACCATTCGAATTATCAATTATGATAGACCAGAATAATATTATTTTTAACTTTTCGAATAATATTATTTGTATAATATTACATGATAACTATAATATTAATCTAGAAATATTTTTTATTTAAAAATAAAATTTATTTTATCATTAAACTACTCAATTCCAAAATACATTTTTTTAAAGGTCCTAAATACTATAATAATTTAATGATTACTAATTTATTAAAATTTGAAAATGTATATAATAAATACAAATTAAAAAAAGTATTAAATAAATACTTTTAAAATAAATATTAGAAGTAAATATTGTACACTTTTGTTTACTATCATATTATTATATTTATTTAAATATTACATTAAATATTATATTTATTTAAATATTACATATTTATTATTACTATTATTATAATTAATATTATTATTATTATTATTATTATTATTACTATTATTATTATTATTATTATTATTATTATTATTATTATTATTATTATTATTATTATTATTATTATTATTATTATTATTATTATTATTATTATTATTATTATTATTATTATTATTATTATTATTATTATTATTATTATTATTATTATTATTATTATTATTATTATTATTATTATTATTATTATTATTATTATTATTATTATTATTATTATTATTATTATTATTATTATTATTATTATTATTATTATTATTATTATTATTATTATTATTATTATTATTATTATTATTATTATTATTATTATTATTATTATTATTATTATTATTATTATTATTATTATTATTATTATTATTATTATTATTATTATTATTATTATTGAATTGAATTGAATTGAATTGAATTTTATTCATGATAATTTATAAATATAAATATTAAAGTATACAGTAAACATTTAAATTAACAATAGGAAATAAGTAATTTAATAAAATTAATATATATAAAATAAATATCAAACGTTCGCAATACATAAGATTAAAATAAAATTAGATAATATTTACATGATATATCTTATATAAAGATATTGAATTTACGAATTACATGGAACGGTTACATGCTATAAGATAATAATAAAAATGACAATAAATTAAGTGATAGATCGCATAATAGATAAGTATCTATTAAAATTAATTTTATTTATACGGGATTTGTAACAGGTCAAAGATGGAGAATGAACTGTTTCATAATCAAGATTGTTCCATATATTTATCATACGATTATTTAGGTAATTCATGTGAACATTTGTTCGTGACTTACTAGCCAGGATTTTTAAGTCATGGCCACGAGTTCTTGAATTTGTCTTGGTAACATATAATATATCAGAATAATCAACCTTGCATAGATTATTTACTAGCTTGAATATCATAAGCAGGTATTTGTGCATACGCCGTAGTTCAAGAGATTTGATTCCAAGATTTTTTTAGACATTCATTATAAGTAGTATATTGTAGTCTGCAAGTACCAAATAGCCTCCTTGTGAACAATTTCTGAACACGTTCGAGCTTGTCGGTAAGTCCATTGTAACGTCTTGCTTTAAGACCAGGATTCCAAACAGTTGTGGCAAACTCTAATTTAGGCCGAGCATATGTAATATAAGCTTTTAAAAGCATTGAAACATCGCTGGTTATAAAGCATCTAAATAAATTATTAATAGTTATAAGAGCACCTCTACAACACTCTATTATATGCTTATCAAAATACAAATAATTATCAAATATTATACCTTGATCTTTATTTGATATACAGTTATTAATAAGTTAACTTTCTATATAATATGTTGGTATTACACTAATATTTAATGACATTAGATTAGTTTTATTTGGTGCTATATCAAGTTGCCAGTTTTTACTCCATGATAGAAATTGATTAATTGCTAATTGCATCAGTTGTCTATCCGATATATTATTTGATTGTAGATATATTATTATTATTATTATTATTATTATTATTATTATTATTATTATTATTATTATTATTATTATTATTATTATTATTATTATTATTATTATTATTATTATTATTATTATTATTATTATTATTATTATTATTATTATTATTATTATTATTATTATTATTATTATTATTATTATTATTATTATTATTATTATTATTATTATTATTATTATTATTATTATTATTATTATTATTATTATTATTATTATTATTATTATTATTATTATTATTATTATTATTATTATTATTATTATTATTATTATTATTATTATTATTATTATTATTATTATTATTATTATTATTATTATTATTATTATTATTATTATTATTATTATTATTATTATTATTATTATTATTATTATTATTATTATTATTATTATTATTATTATTATTATTATTATTATTATTATTATTATTATTATTATTATTATTATTATTATTATTATTATTATTATTAGTATTATTATTATTGATTGATTGATAATTTATTTAAGCAAATACATAGCACAAAATATAATCGAAAGTATAAAGTATAAATATTTGCTAACGATAGCATACGTTATAGAAATAAACAAAGAATAATACGAAATTAAAAAATTAAAGAAAACAAAACGTTTTACAGGTACTGTGATAATAATAAAGTACTGAGTTTACACTCTTTGTAAACTCAATAAGGTCAACTAGATCACTTATACAATACTCGACAATAACATAGCTTAGCTTTTATATTTACGCGCTATACTCTAAACTGATATTACATACTAAAGTTATCAAACCGTACGAATCTCAGTGATGATCTCTAAAGGTTTTCTAATATAATAAACCAACGTTATTACATGGTGACAGCAGAAAATTATGGTATTTAACGCTACAAATATTGGCGAACTCGTTGACCTTTAATTAAAAACAATTCTAATAGATACGACAATTCGTATACTGACAAATAAAACTAAATAATAGTTCATAGAATATCAATTATTTATTAAGACTAATATTCTAAGAATACTTAATTTATTAATTACATGGGTATTATTATTATATAAATACTAACTTGAATATTATTTATATTAGTTTATTATAGTATAGAAAAATTCATATTAATTTAATAATTAAAATTTAATTTTAATTTAAATTAGATATAATTAGTATTATTATTATTATTATTATATTTTATCGAAATATAAAAATATATATATACTTATCTTACGTTTATTATTGTTTTTTTATTATTATTTAAAGTCAAGAGTTAACTGAACTTTAGAAATTGAAAGTTGTTTTATACCAGAAGCGCTAAACTTTGATAGTATGACATGAGCGGACAACTGGAAACGTTGGTTGCAATCATACGAAATATATGAAAATGCCAGAGAAATTGAAAACAAGAGTGAAAAAGTACAAGTGGCTACTTTCTTGAACACTATAGGTGAGGCCGGAGTGGAGATATTTAATTCATTCAACAACATAAAAATACGGATATGCTCTGATATGACCAGATTAAATAAAGCAGTCAAGAGAGAAATACACCCAATGGCTACTGTAGAAGGAAGTTTAGCTCAGGTTAAAGGGAATGTGTTCAGTAAACTCGATGCCAACTCGGGATTCTGGCAGATTCCTTTACACGAAACCAGCTGGAATTTAACTACGTTTTTAACACCATGGGGTAGATCTATTATAAAAAGCTACCGTTTGGTCTAACGTCCGCCCCAGAAATATTTTGCAAAGAGATGAGCAAAATAACTAGAGGATGTGTCGGAGTGGTAGTGCGCGTAGATGATATTCTCGTGATGGGAAATAATAAGGACGATCACGATATAAACTTGAAAAATGTATTACGATGTATTGAAGAATCGGGAATGATATTAAACGAAGAAAAATGTAAAATAGGACTCGAAGAAGTCGAATTCATAGGGTTTCGTATTGGAAAAGACGGAATAAGAGCAGGACAAAAGGTACAAGGTATTCTTGAATATCCTCCACCGAAAGATGTAAAGGGGGTGAGAAGTTTCTTAAGGATGGTGAACCAGTTCGCAAGGTTCACATCTAAAATAGCGAGTCTAAGTGTTGCTCTAAGATAACTACTGCATAAAAACGTACCGTGGATATGGAATGAAGCCTAATGACAACAATAGCTAATGTACATATTTTCAAGCAATATAACAATTGTAATCTAACAGACTTACCACTTGTAAAACCAAATTACGATAGTGATAAAAGTGAATTTTTTAATAAAAATTATGTAATACTATTAGTTAAAATCTTTTCAAATAAATTTGACATTATACAAGCTATTGAAATTGGCCGATAATTTTCTTTAACAGAAGGATCGCCATTTTAAAAAAATGGAGTAATAAAACTATATTTCCACATAAAGGGACATTTACCAGAATTAATTGATTTATTAAATATTATTGATAGTGGTATTGATAAATCATGTGAGAATTTTATAAATATAAATATGGTATTTTATCTGGAGGAATTGTATATGAATTGGAGAGTTGACTTAAAATGATACCATTGTCTATTGTAAAAACGGATATAAATTGCTTGTTTAATAATCTTGCTTTATCGTAATATAGTGATATATATGTTTTAACATCTTTGAATTTTAATTGAATATAATTAATCATCTTATTTTTAAAGGAGATATTTCATTGTGAGATGAACATCTAGAATTAATATATTTATAGAATAATTATTTATTATTATAATTGATAATATTATACTCTCTATTCAAAACAAAATTATAAATATTATAATGTAGAAGAGAGTACTCGCCATTTAAGTGTTATAAATAATTATTGTGATTAGTAATTGTTGTGATTAGTAATTGACATATTCCTATTTTTAAAATGTCGTAAGCATTTTAATTGAATATAGTGTATATATTTTGGGTATTTATTTGTATTAGTAATAACTTTTGTCATTGGAACTGTTTTATCAAAGATATTTTTGAGTTTAAAGTTGAGTAGAAAATATTATTATTATTATTATTATTTTTTTATTATTTTAAATTACACTACTATTAATATATTGAATTCTAGTATACAAGTCTTATTATTATTATTATTATTTTATAACTGTCCTAAAGATATTATATTCATATATTATGGAGGTATCTATTTAATAGAGATACTTATAGCTTTCAATGACAATCCTTAGATAGTTGTCTATAAACTGATTTCGATATATATATATATATATATATATATATATATATATATATATATATATATATATATATATAATGTAAAATCTATTTATATCCTGGAGAAGTGACAACAATTTGTCACTCAATAAATAGTTGGCTATATATGAAATGTGCGTTGACGATTAGACATGCCTACTTTTTCTTACTTTCATAAAATTAGCAATTAAATTGTACAATAAAATATTATAATACATATTTATATTATTATACAAATACTACATAGGGGTCATTGTTACGGGATTTGTATTAAGTATAATTAATAATTAAATTAATTTAAATACATAACATTATATTGGCGTTCAATTATTTACAAATGGTAATTAAAATATAGTAACGTTTATATTTATATACTTTAGTATAATTATATTAATGGAAACTTTTATTCTCAATATTCATACATGTAATGTCGTTATATTTATAATTTAATTCATTTTTTGTTTTCGTTTTCATTTTGTACTTTATTTGGGTATTTGATCTTACCAGCTGTATAATCATTTGATATTCTAGGTGTGGATAGATGTCAAAAAACCATTATGCAGGGACCGTCATCTCTCAGGATGTATGGGAATATAATCCTATATGGGCCTGACCAACCCGATACCTCTTCCCTAGATATTTGATGTATTCAGCACGTTTGATCAACATCCTAAATATTGCTTTATTATTATTTTATTTACTTTCGGTGTGTGTAAATCACAACTTATTTATATTTGCTAACTATTATTTATATATTTCTGTCATTATTATTTATTGTTACACATCGTTTTGAATCTATTCAATAAATTATTATATATCTATCTATCTATCTATCTACTGATAACATTATATTAAAATTGTTAATATCATATATACTATAAACAATATTATTTAACTATTAAAAAGTTATCAAAAATGACTTATATAAATAGGTATCGATAAAGCTAGTAGGTAATATAAACCTATAAACTATAAAAATGTTATTACTATAAACAATATGAATAATGTTATTTAAACATTATTAAAAGTCATCCCATATTACATCGTTATCATGTTACTGATACCCTAATGAAATACTAACCTATACCAGAATATCGTGATTTAAAGATATTGTATTGCTATAGGTCTCCGCTTTACGTAATGTTTAGTGATACTTTCATATAATGGTCTCAGTATATTTAACAAATCGACTCGAATAGTTACCATTACTCACTTATGTGACTCATAGATTAACAAATAAGCCACGCTCGTAGATTAGTAGTAATACTGTAATATTATCAGAGCTGTTCAAAAGGTCATGAACTCCTAAGCTTAATTATTAGTCAGCATGATTCATCTCTATTCCACGCGTATATTAACTCCTATAGCGTATATTAACTTCTATATATAGAAACGACACGTTTATTGTATTTTATATAAAAATCCTAATTTACCCACTAAAAATGTAGTTCAATTCGATTTGTTATACACAATATTGTATTATTATTATTTTATTGTATTTACATTTAAATATATCCTAAATATAATAATCTACAAAATTGTATCTAGGCAACATGATATTAAATGTGTTGTAGAAATAATCGGATTATATATATATATATATATATATATATATATATATATATTTAGCTTCAAAGGGACACTAAAGCCATATATGGTTATAAGTAAAAATGTATCCAAGTTCCTGGATGGGATGAAAGGACTCCACCAAATAAAAATAACAAATAACAAAATAACAAAATATAATCATTATATTCTGCATCGATTAACAGTTTTGAAAATCCGCGGATAAAACTGTACCTTCTAAGTTCCGTATCTAATGAAGCTACACATACTTTATATATTAATGAAAATGTATTCTTCACGTGTTGTAAACATTATCAAATTATGAATTGCATTGTGATCATATCTTTGCTTACAATATTAGTATGTATAGGCTACTACGCATACATAGTGTTATTATTATTTGTAATTGCCTGAAACAGACTAACTAAGTACAACATTAATAATCATCATTACTAACTTTACTGCAGTCAACGATTATAAAAAGTATGCATTAATGCATGTTTTTTACGCAGCAACATTTTGTAAGCATTTTTTATTTAATGTGATTTCTTTACATTGATATTAGGCTTTGCCTTAATTTATGTACACTGTACAATGTACACTGTACATTGTACAGTGTACATTGTATATTATACACGTTACATTGTACACTGTATACAATGTATGTATACAATGTAAAGTTTATACACTGTACAATGTACATTGTGAACGGTACCTTATACAGTGTACAATGTACAATGTACACTGTACATTAGACCGGTTCGTACTCAATTTTTTTTCGTAATTTTATAAACCTTCACATCTGTGACAATTATGTATGCTATGATAAATAAGTGTTTAAAATTTTAGACCTATATCTTAAATATTGTTATGTCACGAGACCTTTTAATTTTAACCTTGAATACATATAAAATTTAACATGGGGGAGATATAGAAATAAGTTTTATTCAATTTTTATAAAATTGTATGATTTTTTTTAAGCCAACTATGGATATATCCTAGAAACATTTATTACAAGTAGTTTAAACA
>OZ025241.1:39702073-39722073 GCA_964019155.1 Osedax fenrisi
ATATATTTTATTGGATTAATTAATGTCGTTCTTTTTTTTTCATTTATTATTCTTTTTCGTTTCTTTCTTCGTTTCCAAATGGCTTCAAAATAAGACCTTGGTCTTTTCGGGTTGTAGCCAGCGATTTATTCATACATGGGACAGGAACAGTGATTGTTTAATATAATAGTTAGCTATATATTTCGTATTTACATAAAAGATAATAATAAATAAATAAAATACATTAAGTAGACAGACAAAGTTTTACATTAACAAAAATCAAAATCAAAATAATAATAACAAAAATAATCTATACATACATATATATTTGATATCGATTTTTAATTTTAATTTTTTTAATTTTGTTTAATAAGATAATATGTTTAATATTTAATATTTAATATGTTTTTTTAATTTTATTAAATTAATTTTAAATTCATTAATTTTATAATTTATCATTTACGTTTTATTTGTTCGTAGATTATATTTATTATTATTTTTTGTGTGTATTTTAGTTAAATTTGTTGGTAATTGATTATAATATTGTTTATGCATATATATTAGTGTATTATAATATGTTAGATTATCTAATCTAAGTATTTTATTTGATGTGAATACTTATTTTGTATGATCTCGATATATGCTACCTTAATTTTTCGCATGTTGGCCCTATTCGGTAACCATATACTACTAAGGTAGATATTTGAAACAAACGATTTAAATATAATACTCTTAGTAGCTTTAGAGCAATGGCTAAAACTATTCGCTATCATATAGATTTGTTTATATAACTGTTTTATATTACTATATATATAAATATCATCAGACAAGTCCTCTGATATCCAATGTCCAAGATATTTATACGCTTTAACAACATTCAAAAGTTTATTACCTATGTATAACTTTACTGGATTATGTATAGATGAACCATAATAGATAGGCAAAATGACAGATTTATCTATGTTATATGTTATGAAGATAGGGCTAGAAAACTCCTCACAACAATTTATCAATAATTGCAGACCCTTCAGTGATGGTGAGAATAGAGCTGTATCGTCAGCATAGCGTAGATTATTAATTATATTCCCATTTAAACAATATCCTGATTTTATTTGATTTAGTTTCACAATCATAGGATTGGTATAAATATTGATTAGTAAAGGTGAAAGAATTCCTCCTTGACGGACACCATCGAAACTGGGAAACTATCTGATGTATTATCACCCCACTTAATATAGATTCTCTTTTTTCTGTACCAATAATTTAAAAAATGTATTATATAAGATGGAACATTATTATCTTTTAATCTATTAAATAAAATATTGTGATTACGTTTGTCAAAAGCTTTAGATGCATCTAGAAAAGCTACAAATATATTGGTATTGTTATTATTGTAATCTTTTAAGTATTGCTTAAGTGCAAAAACATACATTTCGGTTCCAAGTTTTTAAAATATCCAAATTGATTATCAATAGTAACCAATAAATAAGATATTCTATTATATATCACCTTTTCAATTATCTTACAAATAATATTGGATATACATATAGGATGATAGTTAGAAGAGTCATTAAATATTTTATTTTTGTTTTTAATTATAGGTAGAATATAAGATAATATTAACTTTTTTGGAAAATAGGAGTGATGTAACATGTTATTAATGAATAATACTATGACTTGGATAATAAAACTATTTGAATTAGAAATATGTTCTATGGAAATTCCATCAGGATCTACAGATTTACCATCTTTAATGGAATCTATAATAGATGAAATCTCAACCGTATTTGTATAAACAATTTCATTAACATTAATTTTATTATATGGGTACGAAATAGAATTAGTACTGTTAAAAATATCATTAAAATTATCAAACCAGAATTTAGTAACATCAGCTATACCATGTGCATTCTCAATGTTATTAGGAATAGAAGATTTTTTTTTCAAATTATTTGAAATTAATTTCCAAAAATTATTTCGATCACTGATTACATTTAAAGCAATATTACCAGCTTCTATTTATTTACATAACAATTTACTATGGCGTAATTCATATTTGAAATGTTTTCTTGCATTAACCATATTATCATAGCATAATCCAGCTAGAGGTTTTTTATTTTGTATCCAAGTTAAATAATATGATCGGGCAATACAATGTTTTTCCTTAACAATACTATTCTATTCCGAACGAGCGTATTTACTATTATTAGATTCAAAACATATATATTTAGAACATTTTAATAGTATATTTATCAACGAATTATATAAATATTCAGAGTAATTATGATTAATATCAAATGAGTACATATGATTTATTAATATACATAATTCTATTTTAGTGTCGATATTGTATTTTAAAATTTGATTCCTATTCAGTCTATTCCATTTAATTATTTTATGAGTTACACATTTGTTATATAATGATCTAGGGATATTATTCTGTCTAATCACAATAACTAAAGGATGATGATCAGAAATTATAAAATCGTAATCAATTTTAATATCAATTATAGATGTATACATATTATGCGTAGATAAAATATGGTCTAACCAAGAATAAGATTTCCACCCGGAACTAACGCACGTATAGCTATCAGAGTTTAGAATAATGTTATCAGACATGAACATATTTGTATCTGTGCAATATTTAAGTAAAATATTACTAAATTTTGAATTATGGTTAGAGATATTAGAGTTAAAATCTCTAATTATACAAAAATTTGATGTATTTAATAATTCACAATATAAAAATAGTTTAACAAGACGATCTTCAAATAAATCAATATTATTTGGACTCTCATAAGGTAAATATATATTAATAATATAGAAATAAAATAGTCTAATATATATAAGCCAGTCATAAGCAGAGTTCACAATTGTAACATGTTTATCTAGGACTTTCTTCCACATAAAACCAACACCACCGAAGGGTCTGCCAATTTCAACTTAGTATTATCAAAAGAAGAATTGCCATAACCACAATATTGTGGATTATTAGTATTAAATATAGAACATTCCTCAGAGGAAAACCAATGTTCCTGAAAACAAAATAAATCAATAGTAGGATAACTATTTAAAATAAAATTAACCTTGTTTTTAAAACCATTACAGTTTAAGGAAACTAAGTTTAATTTGTCACTACTATTCATTATTAATTAGTTGGATTAACATTAACATTAATATTATTGTAAATATTCGTTTTATTTATTTTATTATAAAATTGTTTTACCAGTATACCACTAGGCCACCTATTACAGTTGTACATATCTTGAACATTATCAATCATCAGACTTACCTTAAATGAAGATACAAAGTGACGCGAAGTAATCATTTTCTCGACCGAGCATTCATCTGAAGTAATCTCAAATTCTTTGCATATATATGATTTAATAGACTCTGTAGTCACATCAATATTGATACGAGATAAGAATAAGTGATATCGTCTAGCTGGTGGTTTCCCGAATGCTTCAGAAGAACCTTTTACAATTGTAATTACATTCCGGCGCGTGGTCTTGACGTTATTGACGTTCTTGACTTTCTTGTTGACTAGTGTAAACTTGTCATCTGATGTCGGTTTTCGTACTTTTGAAGCGTACGTTTCATAATTATTCACAACAGTGTCAGGTAGAGAGTGATCTATAGAAATATCAGCAGATGTATGTTCGCATATATTTGGTATATCATTATCTTTATTGATATTGACATCATTAGCACTAATTTATAAATATAATTATATATATAGATTCAATATACTCATTAATAAATAATATTACTAATTATATTGATAATCATGACAACATGACTACAGTATTCTTTGATATTAAAAAAGCTTTCGATACAATTGACCATAATATTCTATTTATTAAACTCTATAAAGATGGAATACTATGCAATACCCTACATTTAATTAAATAATATTTATATTAAAAAAAAATAATCAATGAGATTTAATGATAAATTATCATCTTCAATTACTGTATCTGATACGAGGTTATCCCAATGATCTATCTTAGGGTCATTACTATTCATTCTATATATTAATAACATATCACATTTATTTATTAATTATATTGATAAAACGAGATATTATATGCTGATATTACATCGAGTAAAATAAGTAATGCATACAATAGTTGGTATACATATGCATATATATCAGATTGGTTCATTAACAATAAATTACAACTACATATTAGCAAAACAAAAATAATGTACTTCTATAACGATACAAGTCTTATAAATACAAATAACTTATACATCTACATAATCAAACCATTGAATATGTAAATGCTATATAATTCTAGAGATTCACATCGATAATAAATTAAAGTATAACACAAATATCACGGAACTAAACATCAAAATAGCTAATTAATAAATAATCTAAATTAATATATTTATTTAAAAAAAATAGTATAATAACATTTTATATAATTATTATGATTTTTAATTACAGTATTTATATATTATATATATATATATATATATATCCATGGATATGCATATTTTGGGTATATTTGTGTATACAAATAATGTAATGATGTAGTTAGAATATATATATATATATATATATTCAATTTTTTAAATCAATATTGAAATCACCACATTTATCATTTTATTATCAACATATTTAAATAAAGTTGGGAATAATAGTTTGAAAAACATAGTAAATGAAACATTATCGTGTTTGGAGTTCTATATAGAACTAAAAATAATTTTTTTATTATTATTTAATATTAATTCAATAATAATACTATCAAATAATTTATTAGAAATTAAAGATATTATATTAAATGAGATAATTTTTTAAACATAAATTATAACTCCTCCACCTCTTTTTTGAACTCGGCTAGATAATACTGTATTATAATCAGGAATATCAAATACAAAATTATTATCAACATTTAACCAAGATTCAGTTACTGATATTATATCGAAATAAGTTGAAAAAGAAGTTAATAATAAAGACAATTTATAAAAGTTTTTTTTAAAATTCTATTACATTAAGCCCATGTTGAAAAATTGATTTATGATTTAAATTAAATTCATCTGAAGTATAATATTTAGAATCAATTGTTAGATCTAAATTAAAATTAGAAGGATCAACATCATTTAATAAAGTATTATTAGAATTTATAGTTGATTGATTAAAGTCAAAATGTGTATACGTATTATTAAAATCCATATATTAAAAAATAAAAATATACTAAATAACTAAACCGTACAAAAAAAGAAAAACACAAAAAGACAAAAAAGAAGAAGAAAAGAAGAATAAGAAAAAAAAAAGTTCACTTTCACTTTCTGCTAAGCCATCTATGTCATCAGAAAACCTTAAATCTGTAATGACTCTTCCTCCTATGGATATTGTACCATCGTGGTCTAGTAGAGGTTCATTCATTATCCGCTCTATAGAATGATACTATAGTATGATATTGAACAAGGTTGGAGATAGTAAACAGCCTTGGCGTGCTTTACCTTCGGTATATATTGCGCTTATTGATTTCTCGTATACGTTTTTATTTATAAATACCTTTTAATTGCGTGCGATATTTACCTCGTGAGAATATTGTTATATTATGTTATATTCATTTGCGCATCTTAGTTAAATGAAATGTTGCTGAGCCCATTCTTATCACTGCATTAGCATATTAGTTGAATAGTGTACCGGGGTGTGGCACTTAGAGCCTGCGGTTAAAGTTGTGAGATGTTAGTAGCTAATACGGAAATGATACTTGGTAGTCAAGCACAGCTATCAATCCTGAGTCATATTGATATATCAGTAGTCATACAGTATATTATTGGAATTACGAATACATATGTAATGGGCGTGGTTAAAAGTGTAGGTTACACTTTATTAAAATAATGGATACTGATTTCAATCATAGTATATTATTCAATAATGATAAATAATAGTTATTTCATTTCAATGGTATACCGTATAAATAATAGTTTTACATATTTAATGATTTATATTTAATATCGTGTATAATACATTACTGATATATTGATATAGATTGACGGCATTGATCCCGGAAGTAGTTACTATATCTATACATACATACATATATATATATATATATATATATATATATATATATATAATAACTGCCTGAGTGGCTCAGTTGGCAAGCATTTGTACGCGGGTTCGAGCCTCGTACGGACTATTAAAATAGATCTTAAATTAATATTTAGAACTGATCTTATATAATTGTGTATACATAAATGATCGGCTCTCGTTAAAACCATGGATGGTTTAACACGAGAATGGATTTGAAGGGACATTAAAGACATATTATTATAAGTGAAAACTGTATTTAAGTTCCTGGATGGGATGAAATGACTCCACCAAATAAAAATAATAAAAATCTATATATAAATATATATATATATATATATATATATATGTGTATACATATACCTTTATATGTATATTAATATTAATAATATTAATAATGATAATAAATATAATCATAATATACACATATAACAACATTAACTTACAACTAACATTATTATCGTTACCCTTTAGATTACTATAGTTTATAGCATATGCTGTACATTGTACATACAGTGTACAGTATGGGAGCCCGTTTTTGAAAGTTTTTCTCTCTCATTTACAGTAGGTCATACATGTCATAATAAACATATTTGGAAAGTTTCATCACAAAATATGTAATATTGGTAAAGCGAAGTGTACTTTAATGAAGAAATATTTCATTTATTTTACAATGTTAATTTCTATAAATAGAAATGTTTTCTTATGTATTTTATATATTTGTGCAAGTGCGCGTTGTCATAAAAATAAAATATTTGGCAATTACGTGTATAAATATATTATAATATTAATAAAGTAAAAAATTATTTAAAAATTTAAAATTAATTTTTTTTTATTTTTTAATTAATGTAATTTATTCGACTATTATTTTGATAAATTATTTTAATTAAGGATCAAACTTTGTTGTGAGCCTATAATTGATATTTACGAGGTATGATAAAAAAAAATATTTAATTTTCTGACAACAAATTTTGTACGACTATTTTACACCAAAATTATTTTTTTGTTAAAATGCTCAATAAAAGTCATTTTTTGAATAAATATATGCTATTTTTATAACAATACTTATAATTTTTTCAATTTAGAAAAAATTAAAAATTTAAATTTAAATTTATGTAGATAGATTTAATTATTTAAAAAAAATATTTTAAAATATTTTGTATGTAGGTTGTTATATACTACATATGCTAATATGCAATTTTTACTTGTAAAGAATTTTTTCTTTCATATATCTGTAATTTAAATTTTTTCATTAATTTTCAATGTAAATTCCTATCTATTTTTAAATATGGTTTTACTTTCTGAATTGTTGTCAAATTACAATTATTATTTTTTTATTATATCTTTAATGATTAAACTGAGTTATTCCGAGCGATATGGCAATTGTATATGAAGGGAACTAAAAAAGTTACCAAAACGGGCTATCCTAGTGTACACTGTACACTGTAGGATAGCCCGTTTTGGTAACTTTTTTTGAATATTTAACAACAAATTAAGTTTTCAATAAACTAGTCGTAAAATGTTGTTGTTAGACAAATTATTTTGTATTATTATTATACCTCGTAAATATCCATTATAAGCTCACAACAACGTTTTATACTTAATTATAATGTATCATAGAAATAATCGAATAAATTATATTAATTAAAAAATTAAAAAAATTAAAATTAATTTGAAAGATGTACGTAATTTTAACTTTATTAATATTATAATATATTTATACACGTATTTGCCAAATATTTTATTTTTTGATAACGCGCACTTATATAAATACATAAAATTCATAAGTAAAATGTTCTGTTTATAGAAATTTACGTTTCAAATATGTACTTTTGCTTTACCAATATTAAATATGTATTGATGAAACTTTAAACATATGTTTATTGTTTATGACCACTGTTAGTGAGCTACCAACAATTGTCAAAAACGGGCTACCCTACTGTACATTGTTTACTGTACACTGTACATTGTACACTACACTGTACATTTTACATTATTTCAAAAATATCTATTTGTACTTTCTTCTGGTTTTTTTGATATTTATTTGGCGCACTTGTGTATTTCATATTCTTCTATCAATCTATTCCATAATTACGCTCTTCTAAGGTTATCTAATTCTAGAATATCTAGTACTCTAAATTCACATATATCGGTTTATTTGTACCTTTATTTATTACAGTAATAATAACTTTAAATTATTATATAATTATATTATATGTTAATAATATTAATTTTAATTACTATATAAACTGTATTATATAGTATTATACAATATTACGCGGTATTATAAACAAATTATATAAAAATAAATAAATTAATTCTTAATAATATATCAATAAGATTCACTTTCAAACGTGTTGCCACTGTCACCATGTTATAATGTAGTTATAGTACTGACATCGAGACATTGCTAGTTATCCTACTTTATATAGTTTTAGATTGATATTACATTACGATTACTTTGGAGCGTTCCCATAATTAGATAACACAAGTTTATTATTTCAAGATTAGTTCATTTACTAAAACATGGTGAATATACAATTATAAACATTATATAACAACTACCATTACATTTCTTTAATTTGTGTTAAAATTCACCTATAAATTACTATTTTTACTGTTAAGTCGGTACCTTTACACTTTTTAAGATTTTTTAAACTTCATTTTATAAAGTTATATTTTAACGTACTATAGTATATATAAATTTATAAAAGTATTATAAATAAATAAAAATTAGCTCTTTATAATTTAAAAAATAATAAAATTGACCTAATTTTTAGAACATTTAAATTAGAAATTTTATATATATAAATTTTATTTTATTGTTTAAATTAATTATCTAAGTACTAATTATATAGTATTATAATTATGGATACTATAGATTATATTTACAATATATTAATGTTTTCTATTAGAAGAATATAGTATTTAAGAAATTAACTCATTATTATATTTAGATCCATTACGAATAAATACAAATAAAATTTACAAAATTAAAATAATTTTTCTTGTTTATAAACATAAAAAATACAAGAGGAGTACATTTCGAGATTTTTTTAAAAATTATTATTATTTTTAAAACTTTCAGCGTGTCACCAATATTGAACCAACATTTGTATTACTAAAATAGTGTCATGAACATCATAGATATATAATCGGCAATATTATAATATATGGTATGCTCTGCAAACTAAAATCACTGTTAGTGTACGGCGTGGACTAAGCGAGCAATTCGAGCAGGGCAGTAACTGCTACGATTAACGGGATACGGGGATATAATGCGTGACACGGGGTATATATAAGGGTAGCTAATGGGAGATAATGGGGTGTAAGGGGATATATGCGTATATAATGAGATATATGGTAGGAAATTGGAGATAAGGTAGATAATAAGAGATAAGGGGAGATAAGGGGAGATAAGGGGAGATATATCTCCGTTTACGGTGTATAAATGGAAATGAATAATACTCGATCACGTGGTACTAGATTAAACGATACCCCTCACCGTATTAACTTCACGATATAAGTGCAGCATTGCGTATGCGTGTAATACAGTTATATTGATACATATGTCTATATTTGCGTATTTTTTACCTTACTAATATTATATGGTATAGTAATTTAATATAGATTTTTAATAATGTTTAATCATATATTTTAGAATCTCCAAATTTTACACGTGAATCTACAACAATAGGTATTCATACACACATGCACATATATATATATACACATATATATATATATATATATATATATATATATATATATATATATATATATATATATATATATATATTTAACATTATTATAATCATTTATATATAATATATATATATATTATAAAAATAATAATTACTTAATAAATAATGTAGATATTATATTAATTATATAATTAATCATAATATATAATATGAAAACCTTCAATTCTCAGAAAATACTTTACTTGATGGAAGTTCGTTAATATATATAATAATTTAATATATATATATATATATATATATCGTTAGATTAAATATTGAAATAATAATTATTAATTAATATCTAATTATAAAATGTATATTGGTATTTTTAGTTCGAAATTAATCTAATTTATTATTTTGTAGCAATACAGATTTTTAACCAAGAAGGTTATTTAATATTTAATTAAATTATCGTAATATATTATAATAATATATATAAATATATATATATATATAATATTAACATTTATTGCATAGTATTATAGCCTAGATATAAGCTAATTATATAAATAATAAAAGTAATATAAATAATAAGTATGTAAATAATACACTTGACATAAGTAATATAAAGTCTAAAGCTAGAGATAGATATAGTTCTAGCCTATACTTATTTGCATAAATAAAGATACAGTATTACAATGAGAAAGTTGAACATATATATAAAGTACATACATAAAGTATTAATGGCAGTTAACTTAAATAAAGCTCTAGTAGGTATTCGTTACTTGTGGTTTTTAGTATAAGAGTGGATCTATATGATTTGCTGAAATGCTGGTACAATATATTATCGGGTTGGTAGATATATATATATTAGGAGGTCATCGAGAGTTCAAAGTTGAAACATAGTTTTAGGATTTAAACAGAGGTTTAGGATTTAAACAGAAATGATACTGGTGCGATACGCACCCAAGTATATAAATCTAACACACGCGATTATACTCATGCCCATACACGTGTATACATACACACTTATATAATGCTGTGTGATAGGCAGTCTATATGTTCACACGGGCAGATGCTGGCAGGCATTTTGGGCGTTAATTTTTTTGTTTTCGAGAGTTAACGTTAAACGATGTAACAAATAATATAGCGATAATATACAATAATAAGTGACACTAATATAACGCGGAATAGAGTATAAGTCATATTATGGTGTTATATGTATATATATCTATATAACTTTGAAATTTCTAAATTTATTTTACTATATAATATTATACTATATATAATATAATACTATATAGTAAGAAAAAACATATATGTTTGTTTTTCCTTTCCTTTTGCTGACAGGTAGATATCTCCATAAGTTCGGAACAACTTCTATATCTACTTGGGTTCACTCTCGTTTATTACGAGGAACAAATATGCCTTTATTATTATTATTATTAAATGCTTGTTTTAATTGTAACGCATTTGAAGAATGCGGATTTCGAGCCAGATAAACTGTCCAAAAAAAGTAATATACATCGTGCACTAAGAATCTAAGTAATTTGAATCAGATTAAACTAGGTGTATAGATTCACTGAAATGTACTGATAACTACCCATAACTAAAAATACATATTTATAGATAAGGATATTGTTAGGAATGAATGTTAATATCTAAGAACAAACAGTGGAAATTGTAAATATTACCTATATATTAGTAAACAGAAGTTAATATCTATAGACAATATCACTAGCGATATTTGTACAGGAAAATATTATAGGTCTACAAGTGAATAACACTTGACATGACATAATAATTATCATCTGCGAATACATGGTACCGGATTTCAGCAAAGTATTATAAATAATCGCTAAATATATATATATATATATATATATATATATATATACAGAAATACATAAAATATATATATTTAAATCTAGTATATATTTGAATATTATACAAATTAAATTTAAAATATATTTATAAATACAGCTTATAACAGAGATAATCGTTTGTATATAGTTGTATTGATATATATATATATATATATAACAATAATAAATTAATAAAATAAAATTGAATATATTATGATTATTATTAATATCACTAATACCACTAAATCATGTATATTGATATCATATATACACATAATGGCCGCCGATCATTAGTCATAACTTACAATACATGGCATTATACTGACCATGATTATACCTTAGGTATTCTTAAGTACAATATGCTTTAGATGATGCACTTATTATGTACACCATAGTATAAGTATACGTGGATACTATAGTATAACAATATATATAGAGTAGTATAGTACACTATATTGTAGTATAGACTATGTAGACAACAGGTATGACGTTAGGTCATCTCACGTTAATAGAGGCATGTACACAATAGGTGTGGCTATAGCCATCGTTTTTAACAAGTGTTTATTTTAATCACTGAAACTTTAATATAATTTACTCATTAACTTTCGATATATGTACATATTATTAACGATTAAGTTTATATTATGTTTATATATATATATATATATATATATATATATATATATGTATATATAGTACACCTATATATATATATATATATATATATATAAGATTCGGGTATATGTATATAGTTATATTATATTAAGGTAATGTATCACTAACGTATTACGATTAACTGATGACTTCTCGGAGGAGTTAGTCAGTGCTAACGCAGTCATGCATATCATTGAATTATACTTAGTCATGCAAAGCATTTAATTATACTTAGTATTTCACTATATATATGTGTGTATATACGATTAACGTATATTATAAGTATAATTATAATTGTGTACGTATCTGGATAAGTAGCAATACTTCTACAATTACCTAGGTACTTATACCCAAGGCTGTTAATAATGATAATAATAATAATGATAATAATAATAATAATAAATGATTACCCTATATAGAGGTACTTATATATAATTATATATATATATATATATACTAATTATGGAATATTAACGAATACTAAATATACTTTATATAATTAGCCGAATCTAATAAGAAATTCCGTGAATATGGAAGTAAGTTAATTAAATAATATTGTTTTCATTTCATTATTATTAATATTTTATTATAATTATTAATGGTATGATTAAGGGTATAACTAATAGGAATACATATAATTTGATTTGTACTCACTATATAAATATAAATTAGTATATAATCAATTAAATACATTATATATAGTGTGATTGTTTGAATAATATTAATATCATACATATATATTAATTTAATATATATATATATACGCATATATATTTATATATTAAGTTTTTTGATTACAATTACATATGTTTAGAGTAAAATTAAATATAATAAGTATATATTTTAAAATAATACAGTATAAAATACATACATTATAAACATATTAATATTAATATATAGTTTATAAGTATACTATATATATATATATATATATATATATATATATATATATTTATATATATACAATTGATAATAAATAAAATTATATGTATACAATTGTATAGTATATATATATATATGTGTGTATCATTTTATATATTATTAAAAATTATTTATTATTAATGTATAAGTATATAATTATAGACTATAGACTATAATTCTATAGACTTGTAATTAATATTAATTTATTAATTTAAAATAATATGTATATTATAGTATATAATATTATATATTATATAGTATATATTAATATCAAATATATAAAAATATATAATATATTTATCAGAATTATAATTTATAAACATTATCATTACATAATAAAACTTATTTACAAAAGATGAAAAAGGTAAGTAAAAAATAAAACATATTTATTGTACACATATATTTATTTATTAAGTTTTTTGATTACAATTACATATGTTAAGAGTAAAATTAAATACAGCAGGGGAGGGAATTGAGTAGTGGCCGATAATTAATATGCCTTAGAATATTTCTAATATATCGATAGATACTGAATTTTAAGCTCTTATTTTTTTGAATTAACTAGAAATCATATAGTTCTAGAATACTGTGATTTCACTTTTATATATAAAGTGTTTAACCTAATAATATAAACGTTTGATTAGGCATTACAAAAATCACCTAAATAATTCAAGGCCGTAGTAGTGGCCGCTAGTACCAGAAAATGCGATAATTGTCTCGTAATGTATTAGATTTATATATTTTTAATTATGTTATATTGAATAATTATATTTATGATGCATACGCACCTTATTTGATTATATGATTTAATTATATATACACATACTCATACACATAAATAAGCATAAATATATATAATCATGTTTTTTGCCAACATTTATAAAAAATGATTATATAATAAATTAGACTAATTAATTAATTATTTAAAAAAAATGTTTACTATATATTATAAATATTTTGATTATCTAAATATTATATATAGAACTTTTTATCATATCAAGCACCCCTTAAGCGTTAATTAAAACGGTCACTACTACGTCCTCGGCAACTAGCCCCTTCCCTCCCATATATTTTAAAATATTAATGTAATATAATGATAATACTTATATATATATATATATATATATATATATATATATATATATATATATAGAGAGAGAGAAAATAGGTATGGACCTATAGAAATGATCCATGTGGAATAAAATGATAAAGCAGAGTGAGATTTGTCTATCATACTAAAGATATTACGGTTTGTTAGATAAGAAGTTAAACTTTAACCTAAACCTTAAACCTAAACCAGTATAATTATTTGACGAGTGTGCATAAAATGGTAGATATATATATATATATATATATATATATATATATATATTATGTACTTGTATATAATATATACACATGCGTGTGTAAATATCTACCATTTTATGCACACCCATCAAATAATTATAATGGTTTAGGTTTAAGGTTTAGGTTAAGGTTTAACTTCTTATCTAACAAACCGTAATATCTTTAGTATATTAGACAAATCTCACTCTGCTTAATCATTTTATTCCACAGGGATCCTTTCTATAGGTCCATACTTATTTGTTCTCTCTCTCTATATATATCCGCCCTATTGATGATCTAAACAAGAACTGTTCGAATATCCACTATCTAATTTTGCTTACTATATTCAAATGTTTACATTCCCCTATAAATGTCCTTAAACATTAACTCTGAATTAATCGATCATTCAAACTTGATAACATTATGGCTCTATCTAATAAACTGCTAGATAATACCTCTGTACAAGATTAGTAACAAAAGACTATCGTATTTATCATATTTACTGCTGGTACTTATTTAACTAAATTTAATCTAAACAAAAAGTTTTCCGGTAAGTTGCCGGAAAATCTTGTAGTGGGATACTTCCTTTAGAGAAATTATAAAATTATAAAATATTCCAACTTTCATCAGTTCATCATTTAAAAATTACGGACGTCATTTTCCAAAAACCTTACGAATACAAAAATCAATTATCTTGCACTCCCCGACTTGACTACATCCTCATAAATCAATGTATCTATTAAAACAGATTTCCCGTTCCTCAATAAGTATTAATTAATGTATAAATACTCGGAACTATCTTCTACATATCATAAATAATCTCATATGTGACTATATATAGGGCTATATCCTTCATATTAGACGTAAACTATGTGTTATCTTCATTATCCATACATATACATATATATATATATATATATATATACATATATATCATATTTCACTCTTAAGTCAACAATTATTATATCTATGATATACTTAAAAGAATGCATCTTACCTTATATTTGTTACTAAAATACTCAATTTCTTATCTCTCAGAACTCTAGAAATACACCCCTAAATTCTCGTTTTTATCTTTTCAAAGTACTATTATTTTCTAATTGTTATCGAAAAATGTGGACAAATGTAATTTTTAAATAAATATATTATTTATTAAAATAATATTATATTAAAATCATTATATATGTATATGTATAAAAGTAACTATACGTGTTATAAATAAAAATGTATAGATATAAGCTTGTACATACCAAATGATAGTTATAATCATCATGTGTACAATATTATTTATATTAATGTATATGTGTGTATGTATATATTATACTTACGTATGTTTAGTATTGGAATTATATTCTTAAATGTAAATCTACATATCATACTGGTTAACATATTATAATATACATACACACACACACATATATATATATATATAATGTTTCCATTCAGAGAAGGAAAGACCTCATGAAATCATAATTTTTTGTATATTTGTACTGGGAGCTGGTGCTATAGCGTTTATGTTATTCAATAACGGAACAGAAGCTTGTTAATATATATATATATATATATATATATTAATATTTATGTGAATCTAATTATTACCTATAACTAGAGTTAATGAAATAATGATTTATATATAACTCAAACCCGACACAATATATTGTGTCTATAGTTTTCTCTTTTTTATAAACATTTACTATTTAAATAACACTTTATACTTATTATAGTTATTATTTCATCATCGATAGCTTTAGCACTAATAACTAGATTATTAAATTTAGTTTAATTGTATTATATATATTTTCGTTTTTATAACATTTACAATTTGTATATTAACATTATAAATATATTTCTTATCATATCATTTAAACTATATTAAAAAATACACATTCAACGCTATATATATATATATTGAATCATTTTCAATCTTTAACATACGTTAAATATAAAAAATTATACTAATACTTAAGAATATATATATACGTATATACATATATTGGTACCCATACATAAATTCCTCAAGTAGCTTAAATAGCTTGCATAACTAAAATAAATTATAACAATTTAATATTAGCAAAAAAAGAAACAGTACGTGTAAATATAAGTTAGTTTATTAATCTATAGTATACTATTCATATTATATTTTATTATATATACCATGTATCAGTGAACTATAAGTGATCTTAATGTATTAATATAGTAACAAAATACCAATTACTAGCAACTAATAACACAATGCATAATTTATGAATTTAGATCAAGATAATACTATGACAGATTTCACGCATAGCTCAATTCAAGCAGGTAAGTCCTTATTAAGTCCTTATTAATTTAATTATATTCATTATATTTAATAATAGTATACTAATGTAGTAAAATTATATATGTCTATAAATGAATTGTAATACATAGGAATCTGTTTACTAGTATATATATATATATATATATATATATATATATTGTTATTTTTTATTTTTATTTGGTGGAGTCCTTTAATCCCATCCAGGAACTTAGATGAAGTTTTCACTTATAACCATATATGTCTCTAATGTCCCTTCGAAGCCGCTCTCATGTTAATGCATCCATGGTTTTAACGAGAGACGATCATTTATGTATACACAATTATATAAGACCACTTCTAAATAATATTTTAAGACCCATTTTATAAAATTAATTAATGGTCTGGACGAGGCTCGAACCTGTTTCCTACTGCTTGTGTGTTTGACGCCTTAGCCACTGAGCCACACAGGCAGTATATATATATACTGCCTGCATAAAATTATATTTATAAAAAGTAGTTTCACGTTACCAGAATTAAAATGTATGTAAAATAAAAATGTTTCTAATTTCTTCATATTATCCTACTGAATTTAACATATTTCCTAGTTCGACACCTAATAACTAACATACCTACCGCCAGGGTAGTTATGTTAACTATTATGTATAGTACAAATTCCCCAATATGAGTTTCTAGATAGGTTTCATTATAACTTATCTTTAAATATATTAGATAATATATTACTGTTCAGAAAGTTAACAAAATAAATAATGAAAATATATTTTCATTATTTAACATTATATAATATTGAACATTATATAAAATAGTGAAGTAGGTACAGTTACACTTAGTTCCCCGTTATTATAATGATATTACAAAAGTTCCACAAGTAGGGGAGAGTGCTCTAATATCGACATGCACGTAATATCGACACCCTAGAGATCTCCTAAAATATAATTCCAATCAAAAAATAATTAATGTATAAAATGTTAATCAATATAATTCTACTTCATATAAGTATCATTTTTCATTTTAATATTTATATTTTTTTAATTATAAACAAAAAACTGATTTTTTCATTACAACACTAATTATTATTTATGAAATTTTTGAAGTACAATATCGATTCTCAATAATTTGAAAATTGATATATTTAAATATTTTAAATACATCGTATATATCTAATTATATTTTACAATGTGCCGAACATATTTTGTGTTTTTCATAAATTGTTACAGAGTTATTAACGTTTACCTAAGCAACATACATTTTCATAATACCGACACCCTAATTGTACGTAATATCGACACCTTTTAACCAATCAGCGTTATTTGTTTATAATGTACTTGCGTTATGATAATATCCATAAATTAATAGACATACCTAATAATATACACATATACTTGGAATTGATTCTACTTGGAATTAAATAGTCTTTCAGAAACTATCTAAAATTCCTATGTACGTACATACCAATATTCGTACATGCCAATATTCGCAATATGTAATTTAAAACTTAATATTTATAATATAATATAAAATATTAAATATTTTCAAAAATTAATTATAAGAAAACAACGTATGAATTGCGTATGTTAACTAAAAGTAACGCGCATTTAATTCTGATTGGATATTGGATATTAAATAATATATGGTATATCTAAATATCGATATATGTACCCTATAGGGTGTCGATATTATGTGCCAAGGTGTCGGTATTCGAGGTAGTTCCTGTAATATCGACACCCATGTTATCTCAGAGTTAAACAAACTAAATTAAATTTTAAAATAGCTATTATATGTATATACCTACTTATTAATAAAATTAATACTTATAAATAAAATTTGGAAATATTTAATTAATAAATGATAAAGTGATGGTGAGTTATTGTTAGGGTGTCGGTATGCGTGCCTATTCTCCCCTACTTATGTCCACCTATTCATCACATTCATGTACGTAGGATAGATCTAGGTCGCATTCCACCGTGTTGTTATTATATTTATATACTGAGAATATATTTCGGAGTGGTTTTCAATTATTAGCGGTCACTCTTTGTTTAAAATCAATTTTTATTATTAAATGAGGTAAATTATGGTTATAAGGGTAAACTATCTGAACATAATAGAGGAACTATCTGAACTGCGTGCATATTTTGTGACGGTAAAATAAGGCAATTAAATATGAATATATAGAATATTTTTAATATTTGTATGT
Source organism: Osedax fenrisi (assembly GCA_964019155.1). Classification (NCBI taxonomy): domain Eukaryota; kingdom Metazoa; phylum Annelida; class Polychaeta; order Sabellida; family Siboglinidae; genus Osedax; species Osedax fenrisi. The sequence goes on from OZ025241.1 coordinate 39,721,047, forward strand.
TTATATATACAAGATTTACATCCTATGTAATATAGTTATCTTCGTTATTATGTGAACATTCGAATATTGGTTTATAAAAATAGTGGTTGTTAAAATAACTTCTTATAAATGGCGATACATTATGTATTTAACCTATCATTCTATATTTCAATATATACTTAGTTAACATAAAATAAACTACGATTTCAATACTAAGATATAATAAATCTAATTTTATTATTTTTTAATCAGATTCACATTAGGAACACGTGATACATTCGACCATTCTATAAATCAATCAATAATGCTAAAGATATTGATTATTGATTTATTAAAATTAAATGTATCTTATTATTTTGTATTCACTATAATTTTCATATATTATTATTAATTTATTATTTATTCATTATTCATTTAATATTCATATATTAATGATGCTATATCACATATGTAAATAGGATTTTATTTTTATTTTAGATTAATATTATATCGGCCTTATATTAACAGTTTTACAATATTATTAGTTTCCAATGTGTGACATTTATTAAATATACACATTTTTATATTGTAATATATTTATTATCATATGTGAATGAGTATTTCTAATTTATTTTAAAATGTTGATCAGAGTCTCATACATATTTCATGTTTCAATTTATAGTAGATAACTTTCATTAGTATAATGTAGTATTAACTAACAATTTACATATACACTCATACATATACCAATATAATACACGGAAGACTAGGTGTAATCATTATTTGTATCACAAGTTGTGATACACAACAAACAAAAAAGTGTTTTTATTATTTACTTTCTCTCTCTATATATATATATTTAACATTATGTTATTTTAATAATGATACTATAATCGGTTGAAAAATAGTTTTATTTATTATTAGATTATATTAATATTAAAACAGAATTATACCTCCATTAAAAGTATGATTTCCAATCATATAATTAAATTATATATTTATATATAATGAATATTTTTAATAAGTAAATATAAATTAATACCTATATAATCATCATTAGCATCACATA
>OZ025241.1:39727073-39759573 GCA_964019155.1 Osedax fenrisi
ATTTTCAAGACTGTATTAATTCTACTACTAACTGGCTTACTAATAATAACTTACTAATAAATTCAAATAAAACTAAACTAATTAATATTTCTAGAACTCGCACTGCATTTCCAAATATCTATATCGGTACAGATAATATTACTCCTATTACTAGTACAAAGTATCTTGGAATAACTATTTCACAAGATCTATCGACTGAAATACATGTAAAAGATATACTTAAGTCTGCATCATATAATGTTTACAATTTAAAAAAATTCGCCCTTTCATTTCACTAAATACAGCTAAAATATTATCTACTTCACTAATTATTTCTAAACTAAATTACTGCAACTCTTTTCTTTATAAAATTAATACTACATTACTAAAAAAATGTGATTCCATTATAAATAGGTGCATTCGAATTATATTTAAAATTCCTTATACTGATTATTCTACAAGTATTTCTGAACTTCGTTCTAAAATCAATTGGCATAATACTAAGCAATCTATTATATATAAAATACTCACTATAACGCATAAAGCTATAGTATTTAAGAAACCTATGTATATATATAATATGCTACAGTTATCTATTAATAACTCGCAATTGAGATCTAATTCTACAATTAACCTTGAACTACCTAAAATTAATTCTTCAATATATGGCGAGCTATCTTATCGGTGGTATGCCCCTTACCTTTGGAACAAACTTCCATCCAACATTAAGAATATGATTAACCATTATACGTTCAAGAAACATTTACATCGTTATATATTAAATAACTATTTATTGTAATAATTGTATAATAATATTCTAAAGTTTATAACATATACGAAAGTATTGTATGTATCTGTATATTTGTGTATATTTATTTATATACGTTTATATATTTATATACACATATATGTATGTATATATTTATCATGTTATGTTTTTAAATGCTAAAAACAATTAGTAATATTTGTTCTGTTTAATTTATTCGTTCACACTCTAAGAATGTTTATAAAACATTAATGCAGTGTATAATAAACTATTTACATTTACATTTACATTTACTACTACTACTACTACTACTCCACACTTATCCAATATTAAGGCTGCAACACTTAATGTTTGCTCTATCAGAAATAAAGCTAATCTTATAATCGAATTATTTACTGATCTTAACTTAGATATTATGTGTATTACAGAAACATGGCTTAATCTTAATGATACCCCCATAATTGCCACATTAAACACAAATACATTAAGCTTCGTTCACCTTCCAAGACCTAGTTCCCACTTTGGTGGAGGATTAGGTGTATTATATAACAAGTGTATTAAGCTAATAAGCTATAAAGACCTTTCTCTTGAACATTCCGAGGCTTTTTCATGCACATTTCATCCCAATAACTCACTTCCACTTACAATAATAACCATCTACCGACCATCAATCTATTCCTCATTTTATTGAAGAACTCGATACTCTACTTTACGCATTAACTCCTAAAACAATTCTAACCGGTGATTTTAATATTCCTATCACCTCTACTTCACATAATTCTCGACATCTCTACGATATACTTGAATCACATAATTTGTCCCAAAAAGTCACTACCCCTACACATACAGCAAACAATATTCTTGATCTTGTTATATCAAATAAATCATCTGATATAATTTCCAACACTGTAACTCATAACCTTATAACTGACCACTACATTGTCCTTTTTAATATCCATGTCCCTAAGCCAACCCGCCTATCAAAAACTATTAAAATTATAAATATTGCTAAAATTGATATTTCAAAATTTTTGCTAAAATTGATATTTCAAAATTTATGGAAGACTTTATTAATAATATTTACATTTGTGGTAACAACAAAACTTTATCCCATTTTGACTATATTCTTTCCTCTACTCTTGATGTTCATGCACCTATTAAACAAAAGTCGATTATAGTACGTGATAACTCAAAATGGTTTAATAATAATCTTGTCACCGAAAAACGAAAACTACGAAAAGCCGAAAAATGCTGGCGTAGATCTAAATCTACTACCGACTTTAACATATTTTTACTATGCAGACATCAATATCGTAGTTTACTCAAAACAACGAAAGAAAATTATTATACTGATCTACTTACTAACGCAGGAAAAGACTATAAGAAAATATTTAAAATATCCAATACACTACTAGGGCGCCTTAATCGACGTATTCTTCCAGATACTTCTATATTAGATAATATTAATAACTTTGATATATTCTTTACCGCTAAAGTAAATGACATTATTACATCTCTTCTCTCCCCTCTATCATATGTACCAACCATCCCTCCATATTCTCTTTCATTACTGAACCTTCCATCTACTTCGCTGGTTGAGAAGCTTCTCCTGTCTGTGAAATCAACATGTTCCCTTGACCCCATTCCTGTCACCCTCTTACATAAGCTGATACCTTATATTGTTATGTATTATAAGGAAATAATCGAAGAATCAATTATATCTGGCTCAGTACCTTCGTGTATGAAGTTAGCTAATGTTACTCCTACTATTAAAAAACCTGACTTGGATAAATCACTGCTCGCGAGCTACCGGCCGATATCACATCTCTCGTATATTTCTAAAGTACTTGAAAGAGTTGTAGCTATTCAACTTAATGACTATATACTCAGTAACAAAATCCTCAATAAATTTCAGAGTGCTTATACTAAAAAGAAAAATACCGAAACAGCTCTTGTCTATATTATTAATTCCCTTCAGCGTGCATCCTTTAATAAACATAGCTCTGTGATCATACTATTAGATCTTTCAGCAGCATTCGATACCTTAGATCATAGCACTTTAATGTTAAGACTTCAGTCTATAGGTATAAATGGAACCGCTCTTGAATGGTTCAAATCATATCTTCAAAATAGATATTTTTCTATTCAGATTGATTCTCTGACATCCACACCTCGGTCAATCCATCATGGTGTACCGCAGGGATCTGTTCTCGGACCAATACTCTTCAATATATACATGATCCCAATATTTGATATTTTTAATAAATATCCAAATATTGGCTACCATTCCTATGCAGATGACCTACAAGTATATATGATTTTAAAAGACCCTACTAAAGATATACCTATACTCAACAACTGCCTTGAGGATATACGAACATGGCTAAACTCAAACTCTCTCTCACTGAATAGCTCAAAAACCATTGCACTCCATATTTCTTTATCAAATAAGTCCACTATTCCAAATATATATATTGGTAATGATTTTATACCTTACTCCAGATCAGCCCGTAATCTAGGGATTATATTAGACACCACATTATCATTTACACATCAGATCTCCAATATAATTAAATCAGTAAAATTTATATTATACACTATACAAATTATTAGACCTTCAATATCCACTGAAATTGCTAAACTACTTATAACATCTCTTATTCTACCTAAATTAGATTACTGTAATTCGATTATTAATGGTATACCGGATTATTTACTACATAAACTACAACTTTTGCAAAATTCAGCAGTCAGACTCATATACAATATAAATAAATTCTCTAGAACACACATATCACCTTACATGAAAATATTACACTGGCTCCCAATTAAATACAGAATAATATATAAAATATGTATGCTAACCCATCATGCCACTCATCACAGCCAACCTGACTACTTACATACTCTACTTACTCCCTATACATCATCACGCCCAATACGACTTTGCCTCAAGTATACTCTAGTCATACCATATTTGCGTAATGTATCCATAAAACAAAAGAGAGCCTTCTCAATATCTGCACCTATAGCCTGGAATAGACTTCCTTATAACATTCGTTCTATTCAATCAACCATGTTATTCAAAAATAAGCTTAAGACATATCTTTTCTCTTTGGCTTATCCTAATAACAACTAGTCAACATTTAATGCACGGCCGAAAATTTCTCATGAAGTTGATGGCAGTGCCTAAAACATTAGGTTACAGGTTACAGGTTACTACTACTACTACTACTACTACTACTACTACTACTACTACTACTACTACTACTACTACTACTACTACTACTACTACTACTACTACTACTACTACTACTACTACTACTACTACTACTACTACTACTACTACTACTACTACTACTACTACTACTACTACTACTACTACTACTACTACTACTACTACTACTACTACTACTACTACTACTACTACTACTACTACTACTACTACTACTACTACTACTACACTACTACTACTACTACTACTACTACTACTACTACTACTACTACTATCAATCAATCAATCAAATCAATACGATTTATTTATACACTCAAAGTTAGCATGAAAATGCTCTGGCAAGTGTTAAACGAGAGAAACGAAAAAATATAAACATTATAAACAAAAACAATTTAAATTAATCAGCGCATGGCTAGAATATATTTTTTAACATTACGTTTAAAAGCATCATGATTAGAAATCATACGGATACTTAGAGGAAGTTGATTCCAGTTTAACGGAGCAGAATAAACAAAAGCTCCATTTAGAGTACGCGATAGTCGACATCTGTCAGAGGATAGCAAATATCTATCATCGGTAGAACGGAGGGTTCGAGTCGATAATTTAGGTTTTAACATCTCATTGATGTATTGTGGTTTAGCGGTTAGTAACGACTTATGTACTATACAAAGTAGTCTGTATAATGTTCTTTGTTTCATAGATAGCATTTTGATGGACTTCATCTTCAACGTTATGCTAGAGTGATCGGTACGTGGTTGTTTAAAAATCAAACGTACAGATGATCGAATGATTCGTGTGAGAGGACGAATTCGGCACTCGGGTAAACCTTGAAGGATAGAGCAGCAGTAGTCAATGGGTGACATTGCTAATGAATTAACAAGTATCCGGCAGAGGTCATTGTTGATATATTTACGAATATTACGTATCATATGTAGCTGGTAATTCTAACGTTGACATATGTTGTTGATTTGCTTTTTAAAGGTTAAGTCATCATCTATTGTAAAACCAAGATATCGTATAGAACTACTTGGTACTACTACTACTACTACTACTACTACTACTACTACTACTACTACTACTACTACTACTACTACTACTACTACTACTACTATTGATTACATTTATTATATAAAGTATAAAGTTAAATTATTTGTCAGTGAAAACATAACACGTCATCCATAATAAATATGAATAATATGAAATAAATAAATTTAAGGATATACAAATAACGCAATAACAAATGGTAGATAACACAATACATTATTAATTAAAAAATAATATCTTAAACATATGTCATAAGTTCATTACTAAAAATGAATAGAAAACTTCATAGACATCTGATATTATTTACTAATGTAGTTCCCTTCATATCTTGATTACATTATTAATTATTATATTTGCAAATTATTATAATTTAAAATATTAGTAACTTATATGACCTCTAGATATATGTTTATAACTTAATGTATATGTGATTACAAATATAGAAATTATATATATATAATTTTAGAATACTTTATTTTGTAATAATATAGTATTATATTTTTAGGAAGGTTTTAAGTAGACATTTTTTTTATAAATTTAAAAACGTAATATAAAATCAATTTATTGTATATATTAGCAATATTTTGAATAATTAAAAAATAAAAAATACTTTTTTAGACTATGTATATAATTATGAATATGTTATTAATTAAATATTTTTGTAGGATTTATGGTTTCTTAGATACAGAGAGTGTCCGTATTCGGGCACTATCCATATTCGGTTACTTTCCCCTATAATATATTATTTTTATTAGCGTTTTTTATAATGTTTTTTTAATTTATATTATTATTAGTTTTACAAGTTATTGCAAGTTATTGAAGCATTATTCGCATATTGTATATATTTTGCATCATTTTATTTTAAATATACTGGTATTGAATTGACATGAATTATGAATAGGGACCTAGTATGGAGCCTTGAGGTACACCTATATTATTTTTCATTATATCAGATTCAGACGTATTTGCTTTTAATTGTTTTATATTATGTACATAGTTTATAATAGTTCAAGAGGAATAGGATTTTCCTACTCATAATTTTATAATTATCTAGTTTATTAATTAAAATAGAGTAGTCAATAATATTAAACCGCTTTGCTTAAATCTAAAAATAAAGGATTTATTGATTTATTTTCCTTTTAATTTCCACTATATTGTTGTGTATATATAATATTGTATAATTGAAATTGATCTTATATAATTGTGTATAAATACATGATTGGATCTCGTTAAAACCATGGATGCCTTAACATTAGAGCGGCTTCGAAGGGACATTATAATGTGATACATTATATGGACATTATAATAGAGCCATATGGTTATAACTTATAAGTGAAAACTTCATATAAGTTCCTGAGTGTGATGGAAGGACTCCACCAAAAACAAATAAAAATAACAATATACCATATAGCTAGAATGGTATTATTTTTTTTAAAGAATACTATAATGGGTAGAATATATTATGGTATTGTTTAATATAACATATATTAGTATATTATATATTATTTGTTTTCTTGTATTTTTGATAGTTAACTTAATATTGATATTAATCTATAATTATATATATATATTTTATGAATGGGTTTAATGGTAGATAGTTTAATTTTTAGAGGACACATTTCTGACCATAAGTATAGATTATAAATATCAAGTTGTGGAGTGTCAATGCGATTTTATATCTACTGTTATTATAGAATTTATCTCATATGTTAATGTTGAATGAATATGTGATGATTTATAAATATAAGTGATGTTTATTACATTGAGGTTATTACTAGGAGATATGAATTGTTTAGTTATGTTTGACTTGTAAATAATCTACGTATCCACATGTTAGACACTCTTTTACCATTTATTATCATATAAACAAACACATATAATATTGCATGCCATTTTAAAATTAAATATTTGTATTGTATAACTAAGTTTATGAATTTGATTTCTTATAGGAGCTAACATCGCTATTACCTCGCACCTCACATATGTATTAATGTATCTTATCTAATAGTGCTGGTAATCAAATAAATATATGGATTTCTATAATCTATGTTGAATATTTTCAACTATATAATGTCATGTTTATTAGATGAAAATAAAAATTATAAAAATAACTTCATAAATAATACTACGTCGTTATCATACTATTATATATATTAAATCATATTACTATAATGTTTTAAATATCATTGGGATTTATATGTATTTTTTAAGTATTAAATATATAATTAATAATTTGTATTATGTATTTATTTATGTTAAATAACGTGACATAAACCGTTATAAATGTATAGTGTTTTGTGTAGAGATGACCTATAAACTATCGTATTGTAAATTAATATTAAAGTATTTATTTACATATAATAATACTATATTAATTAATATTTTATAATTATCTAATAACGTAATTTTCAATGGTTTTGTTTGTTATGTAATACCCGAGGAACACTTAATGGTAAATAATATTTACTAAATAGGGAGATTTAAATAACCCAATAGTATAGTTCCATTGTATTTCATTAGATGTAAGGGAGTATGTACTACTAAAGTTACAGATATTTGCAATGGCACTTTAAATCATATGAATATTTATTATTAGTTGTATTAATAATTCTTATATTGCACTTTTTATACTGTAATCCATCATTACATTTGTTCAAATTAATAAATTTAAATATGTTATATATAGAATGTAATACATGTTATTAAATGTTGTTAAATGATAAAATGTTAGAATATTTTTATAATTAAAAAATTGTGAATTTGATTTTTTCTTGAGTATTAAAAATAAAAATAATAGTGATACTAGTAAATATGAAATAAAACAATTCTAATAATAATAAATAAGACAATACTTACAATAATATTTAATAAATCAAATTAGATCCCGATAAAACAAATATAGCAGAACATTCAAGCTCAATTTTAGCAGGTAATTTTTATTTATTTTTATTTATTAAATGATCTATATAATATTATTGTACACATTTAATATAAATTAATTATAATATTAAATATAATTTATACAATTCATTCTTTATCGTTATCTCTCTGTTTCTCTCTATCTGTCTCTACATCTACCTATCGCTATCTTATTATATCCATATCTCTCTATATATCGTACATTTTATTATAATTAATAAATATAATTTTGGATTGAAGAATGATATTTATAAAAATTATAAATATCGTTATTCATATAAATACAATATCATTATTTATTTTATTTATTATTTACTGTTTAAGGTTTTTTTTAATTTTTGTTGCTAATATATATTAACCTACTTTTCGATATATTTTAATATAAAAATAATATATTTATGTAATATATATAATAAATATATATTATATTTAATATATTAAGTTTATAACATTATATTTTTAGTTTCCATAACACATGGTAATCCAATGTTTACAATTTATAACTATTTGATAACAAATTTTACACTCGAATTATTTAATATACATTATAAACCATTTTAAAATTGTATTAGATTCAAGAATGATTATTTATCTCTAATTATACGAAAAAGACTACTAGGTAGTTAGGCATTAGTCATACCTACCATAGTCCTACTAGCAATACCATATCATATGTTAATTTGGTACACAATTTCGTGTCCAACAAATAGTTATTGAAAATAATGTATCACTTGTGGTATACATTTGAATTATAATACTATTTTATAATTAATATATATTTGAACTATATTTGTATATTATTTATTAATAATATTTAGATAAGAAATTGAGTTTAAATAATTTATGAGTTAATACTATGTAATATATAGTATATATATATATATATATATATATATATATATATATATATCTATATATATTATATGTATACATTATATTTATATATATCGGATCCATAAATATAACTATTTAGTAGAATACCATTTTAAATGAAATATATAGTACTATTGGAAATATGAGTATAGAAATATTTCAATATAAATTTGTAATTAATTAATTATTTTTTTTATTTATATGTTTAATAATAATTGCACATGTGCGTAATTTTTGTTTATCATTAAATATAGAACATATTAAGAAAAAATAAAGTTTGAGTGAATGATTTATGCAAAATGTCAATTACAAATAAATCTTAATATTGTCTACAAAATATTGTCTATATATTATTTTTATATATTTTTTATTTATTAATTATTTTAAAAAAGAATCAAATAAATTCAAAGAGCATATATCATAATTATAATTAATATATATGTAACTATTAATATTCATGGCTATATTTAAAACAAATTCTACCAAATGGTTATAATATGACTATATATACATATATATATATATATATATATATATATATATATATATATATACTTTTGAAATACTTGAGCTTTTACTATTTATATAGAAATATTCCATTTGACATTTACTCTCTTTAGAATATATTATATTTGACTTTTAATTACTTTTAATTATTTTTGTTAATATTTATTCATCAATATCTATTTATTTATATGAATTACATATAACATATATAGTTATAATAGTGATATATTTAATTTCCTATACATATGTGTGTATATTTATGTGTTTATGCATGTATGTATGCGTGTATATATGTATGTGAAATGCACATTGTTCATGTATGTGTGTATATGTATTTGTATATGTATGCATGTGTGTATGTATATATATATATATATATATATATATATATATATATATATATATTTATATATATACAGTGCGCTCTCGATATACTGGCTCTCGATACACCGGCAAACGAATTATACCGGCACATCTCTGAATGACCGATTTCTTTCCTATCTCTTCAATGATAATAATTTTCGATGCACCGGCACACGTATACCGGCTCCGGCGCCTAATATCTAGGCACAAAAGTCGAATTTTAATCGATATACTGGAATATATATACATATTTCCCAAAATTGCTCACTATGATTCATACTTAATTGCAAGTAATTGTTTTTACCATATTTCAATGCACTCGCATTAAAGTTAAGTGTATACACAGCCTCTAGACGCAGGAATCATCCACAATTTCAAGATGAACTTCAGTAAAATTCAACTAGAGTTAATAATGAAGCAAATAGATGAGAACGGAAGACACACAATTGAAGTAAACCATGCGATAAGGTTTATTAGTCAAGCATGGAAGAAGGTAAAACAAGAAAGTATCAGAAACTGCTGTGTGCATGTCGGTTTACTAGATCGTATAGACGAAGAATCCTTCACTCAAGATGAAAATTATGAAATAAATAATGACATTTATAATACATGCAATATTGATATTGATGATCGACTCACTTTAGAAGAATTTACGTCAGTCGATGACATTTCTGAAATATTCGAAATAGATTATATTACTGAAATTATAGATTCATTAACAAATAATAATAAAGATAGCGACGACACACTAGAGGCTGGATTTGATCCACCACCATCATCAGAGAAAGCAATACAAGGGTTTGAATCACTAACGGCATAATTTGAATGTTACTCCAAAGATTCAAATGATATACATTTATTAAATTTATTATCTAAACGTTTGGATATATTATGTATTAATAATAAAAAGCAAACTACTTTATCTTTTGTAAATAATTCAAAATAGTTTATTTTATTTAGCATTCGTTTCATACCATTATAATAATATTTTATACCATCTTATACGAGTTTATACCTATTTTATACCATTATAATAATTAAAAGTATTTCATTTTATTTTATTTTGCATTCGTTTCATACCTTTATAATAATATTGTATACTATTTTATACGTGTTTATACATATTTCATACCATTATAATAAACATAATATTTAACATTCTTCTTCATATATTCTTTATTTTCTGCTAGATCGATATACCGGCACTCTCGATATACCGGCACAATTCCTCATTCACGATGGTGCCGGTATATCGATAGCGCACTGTATATATATATATATATATATATATATATATGAATGTGTATGTGTGTGTATGTGTGTATATGTGTATATGTATGTATATGTATGTGCATGTGTATGAGTATGTGTATGTGTGTATATATATATATATATATATATATATATATATATATATATATATATATATATATATATACAGTGAAAGCCGCTTACATCGACATGGTTGTCTAAGCTCCAAAAATGTCGATATAGGCGGATTGTCGATATGAGCGATAGGGGCGTATCCCTAATGATATATAACGCATTAGTTTATTTATAATTAATTGTATGTAATAATATAATATATGCATATAATATAATAACAGAAAGGTTTAATTACATGTTTATTAAATAATATTAATATTATTAATATTTAATAACTAATAATTTACACACCCATCGCAATTCAATCAAAGAATATATTAAAAAGTATTACTTAAATGTATATAGTATATTATAGTACAGTAGAGTATATGATATATAGTATAGTATACTATATAGTATATATTATACTTAACTATAAAGTATAGGTCATACTTAACCTATAGGATAGTATACAGTATAGTTAGTGATGGGTAGGATCGCGATAATTGATCGGCGATCCTGGATCTGTTTATTTGATTCACGATCTTTATATTTATTAGAATATTTGTCTATTTTATTATTTATGTTTTTGATAGTTTTTGTTATATAGTTATATAGTTATATCTTACTTTTAAATTATTGCATGTATGTATATATGCATACTATTATAATATAATATACTATTAGTTTACATATTCGAAATAAAATAATGTATAATAGATAATATAATGCTATTTAGACATATTTTATGATAATGAATTACTTTATTAAATATAACATAGGATATAGAAAAAATAAAAACACACAATGGAAACTAATGACGTAACAATTCGTTATGCGACCTTTTAGCAAGTTACGCCAATACCTTTGATACTATTTATATTATGACAAAAATCTATTTTAATAATTGTTAATTACAATTGAGCTCATATACCTGCATATGGTGAAGCACTGCACCACCGATTTGTACTCAGATAGTTGATCCATGCAATGTATTTGTATATCATATAATAGTTTATAGTATTCCCGTGCCATAGTGTACTATAATACAATATATTTAACTATATATAGTATTACTTATAATGGATAACATGATATTTAGATATAAATCGAATATAAATATATACCTACACAATGAGTCATAGGTGTTAGTACGTAAGAGTGACGCCAGTAATTAAGGGAACTATACACTACTGATACAATAATAGATGACTACGGATTATATAGTTAATTGTTACTTTCCTACTTTTTACTTATGTTAATGTTTTGATATTTGTATATGATAAAAACTATGTATCAACAACTGAGTACACATTTTGTATCTCTCGCGTACTTTAGTATTATAAAACTATAATATTACAATTAATTGTTTTAACATAAATAGAAATAGTATTTATACTGATATACAAGTAGTGTATAATATATTATAGAATATATATATATATATATATATACAATATGCAATATGTTTATATAATATGATATAATATATTATAGCATATTATATTATATATGATACATATTTGTAGGCGTATATAAATATTTACCAATTACGTAAGATATTAAAGATCGAGTTATTTATAGATATACTGATGATATTGTGTAGTATACCCCTATAGGGGTGATAAATGAATACTATGGGAATACTTTTCATACAAATTAAAATTTGTAAATAATTTGTTTTATAATCAAATTTGTCGATATAAGTGGATTCAATTCCAAATATTACCTCATAAATGTCACACGATGAAAATTGTGCAACGCTCGACTATCTCTGCTCACTCTGAATCTGCTTTCTCTGTGGTAGCTCCAAAATACTGGAATTCTCTACCATATGACATTAGGTGTTTTAAATCCTTGTCACTATTTAAATGTAAACTCTCCACGCACCTATTAACATTGTAACCTACCCTCCCTTTTCCTTTATTTTTATTGTACTTTATTTATTTTATTTTTGTTCCTTCTCATGACGCCCATAACCACCACGTGATTTTGTAGTCAATAAAATATTTTAAAATAAAATAAAATAAATAAATATGTCGATAATGCCGAATTATCGATATAAATGGATTGTCGATGTACGCGGATTAATGTACATGTAAATAGGTGTAAATCCAACAAAAAAATCTCGAAATGTCAATATAGCCGAATTATCGATGTACGTGGCTGTCGAAGTAAGCGGCTTTCACTGTATATGAAAATAATATATCGGTATGAAATTATAGTTATTTTGTTGAATCACTCATTATTTTATTTAAATTATAATTTTAAATATGGTTACATCTTTAAAATTCTTTTTTAGTTTTGTATAAGGTTATCAAATTGCCTATTATTTGTATTATATATTTGTATTATTATTTTCCATTTTCGAATAATTAACCGGGTATACCCTCTATAGAACTAGATAAGATTTTCTATTTTTCTACCCAGTAGTTCGCTACATCTTCTTAGTTATATATATATATATATATATATATATATATATATATATACTTTAGTAGCATTTGGATACCAAATAGATATTGTATGGTTAAACTTAATATAGCTTATAATAATGCTTATCGTATCGTTATGTACTACACACGTAGACATAGTGCGTCTTTAATGTTTCTTAACGATTATGTTAATAATTTAACAGTTAAATTACTTAAGTCTTATTATTCGCTATACAAACGAATACAATTATCGTGTAATTTTCTAATTGTTCAATTATATGAATATAATATTGTGTTCCAACGCCACTGTTTACAATGTGGTATAACTCATTATTTGTATAGTATGTTACATTTCGTTTCTTAGATTAATTGTTTTTTTTTTAGTTTATTCTTTTATAATTTTCGTTTATATACTATGGACCTCTGTATTTCATGTCTGATTTAAATTAAAAAAAAAATAAATAAAAAAAAATATATATATCACATTCATCTTTAAAAATAACAAATTTGTCTACTAACAAATTATAAAAATTAAGTTAACAATTAATATTTTGTGTAACTAAATTGATAATATTTACATATAACTAGGTTATTTATATACACAATTTGAAAGAGAGTGAATTACATAGATGGTTGATATGTTATCCACACATTAACTAATATATAAATATCTTAAAAGATATTTGTATAGTATACTATCTCATTTACATAGCAATTATTCTATACAATTCTATAGACATATATATTTTCAATAATAGATTAATCGCTTTCTTTCTCTCAACCTATCGATATATTCTTTGGATTTATATATATATTAAAAATGTATATGCATTACTCATTATACAAGATACCTTAATATATAATAAACAACTATTGTAACTCATACAACAAATACCATATTAACCCTCTTAACCAATATATCCGACTTATACATTATTAATTAAATATATATATAGACTTGTTTTTAATTTAAATTTAAGTTTAAACTAAGGGTAGTTGTCTCGATAAGCTTTAGCTTCTACAAATACCCAGGTGTAAACCTAAATCTGATAATAATAATAATAATTTATATATATACATATATATATACATATCTATATATATATATATATATATATATATATATACATGCATAGTATGTATATGCATTGCATACATATATATATGAAATATACTTGAATATATACATAAATGTTTAAAATATCGAAATAGTATATAAAACTGAATACATATATATATATATATATAATAAATTGTATTATTATAATAATATATTAATATATTATTATAATAATATACTATAATTATATTAATGCTAATAATAAATGAAATATTTCATATTCATATTCATAACAATATTCTTAAAATAATAATAAATAATTGATTGATTACATTATTTTATTTAATAATAATATATATAGTAAATTGTAATGCATACATAATATAAATGTATAACATAATATATATATATATATATATATATATATATATATATATATATATATATATATATTACATTATATTAGATACTGAAAAAATGAAAAGAGCAGAAAAATCAAACTCAATTTTTGCAGGTAATTTTATTTTGAATTGTAATTTCCCAGCAAACAGTAAGAGCAGCATAATAGCAGCATAACAGCAAATGCTAGAGCCTCAAATGTTTACATTGTGCTATTATGATGCTATTAAATGTCTATTATGCTGCTATTAATTTGTAATGATATTATGCATAATATCAGCATAATAGCAGCATAACAGCAGCATAACAGCAGCATAATATCATTACAAATTAATAGCAGCATAATAGCAGCATAATATATATTTAATAGCAGCATAATAGCACAATGTAAACATTTGAGGCTCTAGCATTTGCTGTTATGCTGCTATTATGCTGATCTTACTGTTTGCTGGGTTACATATATATCTAATTAATATATACAAATATATATATATATATATATATAGTTATATAACTTCCTGATTATAAATACAACAACAACAACATCTAATTTATTACAACAAAATAACCATTTATCTACCTTATGATTAGTATCAGACCTTATATTAATGTTATTATAAATATCATCTACTTGTAAATTTATATTTATTTAATATATTTATTCACTATTTGAGTGTTAATTTGATGTATTGAATTAATTTCTTATTATTTCTTTTTACGCTTCATAGATTTCACAAATAAACAATACATTATATTCTAAATTCACATGCATATAATTTGTATTCATCTAGTAATGTTCAATATCTAGAACATTTAAATACAAATTTATATTTTCATTCATAAAATTACTTTATAGTGTACTATATTTATATAGTATTTATACACAGTATTTATTTATTTTCAATAGATTATACACTTAAGTTGACATTTATAACTTAACCGAACTATAATTGTATTGCAAATACTCTATGACACATACTTTGGGACTCTATGCTTGGGTAGTTGGACTACCTACGACTATCCTATGGTGAGATATTGTA
The DNA here is from genome assembly GCA_964019155.1 of Osedax fenrisi. NCBI lineage: Eukaryota > Metazoa > Annelida > Polychaeta > Sabellida > Siboglinidae > Osedax > Osedax fenrisi. Next base: position 39,743,059 of record OZ025241.1, read on the forward strand.
TATTTTTTATATTGTACGTTTTCCTGCCTCCTATTTTCATATAGATACTCTGGTATATTTTATCGGATCTCCGCCGTGCTGATACCTCCTTCCTGAGTTGATCGTCTACATCTAAGTTGGTCCGCTTCACCTGAGTCAGAGTATACATTCAAGTTGGTCCTCGGCATCTTCGTTACCTCGGAACTCATATCGTGATCTCAAATACCCTCTACTCAACGTGATGCCCCTCTTCTCTATCGATATTTCTACCAAAACTAGTTTTTGTTTATATAAACTCTAATATTATATTATATTTTATTATATTATATTATACTATTATTAAACATGAATTCACATTATACCCACTGCACTCTTCCTACTATAGAGTATTATCTCACCTGTAAAACATACCTCTCTAGTTTCCATTATATATTTCTATAGCTGTCTCCATCCTTCATCTATTATATCTAGATCATGGACTCATTTAAATAACCCCCTTCTGATTATGCAATTGCTATTTTTAATTCGACTAATTTCTCCTTCTCCTGCCCTAATTTCTTTCAATCAAAACCCTCACTAGCCCTCACAAACTTCCTACTTCCAATACAAACACTAAGCCTACCTCCATTATTTCCGAATGCAATACCAAACCTGAATCCCATACTACCTCCCCATCACCATTACCCCTGCTATGTTCCATCTCCCTTACTCCCAAACTACCCAATATTAAAATCTCTCCCCCCTCGCATATCCGTCAATCCTACAATATATCATAATTCACCCCTACTATTACTCACCACCAACTACCTGTCAACCCCAAATCAATCAAGTTATCTCAACCTATTACTTATCATTATAAACCATCATCATCACGTCATTCTTTCCCTCACACATTCCTTATCATAATAACTATTCATTCACCCTTATTTATTCCCGCGTAGCACAACTGAAATACCTTACACAATGAAAATTCCCTTATAATCATGCATCTAAAATCTACTGAACTAAATACCGAGTTCATAAATACCCTTATTAACCATCTTGATATACCAGCTAAATATATAACTAAGGCAATATTTACCAACCATTCTACCCAAATCTATCTCATCAATTCCTCTATCGTCAACATATTTTTCAAAATATTTTTGATTACTAGGAAAAACACAAAATGTGCCCATTTATTTATTCGCAATAATATTCATGCGCGAATAAGAGGTAGCATTATCTAACATGCCTACATTAACAAACTCACTCCCCCAAATTATAAACCATACTTCAATAATCTGACTAAAACGCACGAATTAAAAACCACTCATCAATACCAATATTACCCTCAGATATTTCTAAATGGAAGCTATCTTATGTAACTTACTTATCTTCTAAACCCAATACCTCGACTCGATTGAATCCTTCCCAAATCACAACCGACCGCTTACCCTCCCAAATCATTATTGACCCCGTATTATCCCAAAACGCTACTGAACCCTTACCCTCACAAACCACTACTGATTCCTTACCCTCCCTAACTACTACTGACCTTTTACCCTCTTAATCTATAATTGACCCATTACCCTCCCAAAATACTACTGATCCCTTACTCTCCCAAGACAATACTGATCACTTATCCTCACCCTTACAATTTAACAGTAGTACATGACTTTCAGTTAGCTTGTCACTAATTAATATTAGATCCCTTAGATCTAATTCACTATTACTATTATCTTACCTGAAATATTCTAAAATTAAATTAGTTGCTATTACTGAAACATGGATATCGCCAGATGACTCCGATATATTCTCTCTCTTCCATGATATTGGATACTCTCTATTTATTTCACCTCGTATTAAAGGCCGAGGTGGTATATTAGTTCACTCTGACCTGCCATCTCCTACTATTATCTACACTTCCTTCTCTTATAGTGATTGCCTGACAGCCTCTTTAAAATTTATGAATACTGTCTACTCCTTTACTATATTTTATCGACCTCCAAACAAGACTATACCACCTTCTATAATTAATTTTATGACTATATAACTGATACTCCACTATCTAACAATAATCATAACTTTATTTTAGGTTACTTTAATTACCACTTCGAATCAAACATACATCCCCATTCCACATTCAAAAATCTTACTGACTCTCTCTCTACATCAATTTATAACTTTCCCTACTCATATTGCTGGTCATTCACTTGGTCTAATTTTTGTAGATCTCATAGTAGTTGTCAGTGTATTACTGATTGTTGTAAATCTGATTTAATTACCGATCATTGTCTAATAACTTGTCGATTAGTCTTCCTTACTCCACCTTAATAGAAATAAAATCCATCACATACAGATCACTCGATTATGATTATTATGCCTCGGAACTTAAATTAATCATCCTTTCATTGCCGTGTTCCATTGATTCACTCAATTATGTTCTATCTTACTTGATTGATAAATTTGCCTCTCTAAAAACTCTAACTATTAATATCCATTCAAAATCTCCGTGGTTTTCCTCAGAACTTGTTTCTTTCAAACGCAACCTACTTAAACTCGAACGAATCTTCCACAGTAACCCATTTTCTAGTAACCTCTTAATATTTTCTATATATCGCAAGTTCTATAAATCTTAAATCTCTAAAACCAAGTCTACTTTTTATATTAGTAAAATAAATAAGCTCACATCCAATCCCGTGCTTCTTTCGCCCTTTCTCATAAGCTTCTCTCCCCTACAATGCCTATCAATATACCTCATATACATAATATTGCAAATAATGAATTATGTTATGAATTTGCTAATCATTTTACTGATAAAATTCAACGCACATGTACTTCTATTTCATCTCACCTACCAATTAGCTCTCTTCCGTGCATCTGTATTAGTAAACCAATCACATACTATTTTTCTAAATTCTATATGCCTTCTATTTTCACAATATATAATCTTATCTCTAAGTCTTACTCTTCTCATTCTTCTGACCCAATTAACCTAGCCGTCTTTAAAAAACTAAATTATACTCTATCCCACTATATTCTTGATATTATAATTATTTCCCTAAATTATGGTATTTTTCCAACTTCCTTTAAGCATGCTATAAGTTCACCTATACTCAAAAAACCTTTACTTGATCCTAATATAATTGCTAACTATCATCCCATTTCACAACTTCCGTTTCTCAGCAAAATTCTAGAACGAATTGTTGCTATACAATTTAATAGATATATAGCTGAAAATAAACTATATGATATATATCAGAATGCATTTAGACGAGGACACTCAACTGAAACGGCACTACAACAAATACTTAACAATATATACTCTACAGTATCTTCATCTATCTCCTGCCAACTTATATTAGTATACCTCTCATGTGCCTTCGATTTAAGCCATTCCGATCTTATCTCAATATTATAAATGATTGGTATACGCGGAACCATACTAAAATGGTTTTCCTCCTATATATTAAATCGATCATCATCCGTTAAAATTTGCAATTTCTCTACAAAATCTCGTCCTCTTCATTATGGTATTCCTCAGGGATCTGTTCTCGGCCCTCTCCTCTTCTCAATATACATCCTCCCTATAAATGATATTATTGGTCAATTTCCAGATGTTAACTATCACATTTACGCTGATGATATTCAACTATATTCCTTCCTACCCAACTCCTCCAATATACTACCAGATAACTCACAATTATGTAAATGTGCATCAACTATCAGATCATGGCTTCTATCTAACAACCTTCTACTTAACTCTTCAAAATCTGCACTCCTAAATATCCCATCTAACTAACATTATTTTCCTCCTGTTATCATCGACGGTCTCCCCATCATCCCTGCATCATCTGTTATAAATCTTGGAGTTACTTTGAATGCTAACCTATCCCTAAATTCCCATATAGCTAATATATCTAAATCAGCTAACTTCCACCTCTTCAAAATTCGTTCTATAAGAAAAGACTTAACCATCCCTCTTACAACTGTCCTCATAAATACACTCGTCTTCTCTCGTATCGTCTACTGTTCCTCACTACTATATCATCTCCCAAATACTTCATTATCCCCTTTAAATCATATAATTCGTGCATCTATACGAACCATTTTCTCAATAAATCGATTTGACCATTCTATTACCGACTCCCACCAACTCAAATCTAACTGGTTCCCTCAAAAAAAACGTTCCCTCCTACACATTTATCACTTGCTCATAAAGCAATATATTATACTTCTCCTCCTCATTTGACTTCCCTACTAACACTAAGACGCCCACTGTCTTCCTTACGATCAAATGCTGACATTTCCCTAATTTGCCCTCATGTCTCATACTTGAAATACCATAAACGCGCCTTCAGTTATATGGTTCTGTCCTTATGAAATTCCCTCCCTGCTTCTATTAGATCATCCATTCACATCCGTCCTTTATTACACACCTCAAAGCTTACATATCATCGATGTAATATATTCACTTATTTAATTATACAATATAACTATTTTTATAGATTATATTATCTTATCGTTTTGTTTATTTATTTATCAAATTTATTTATCTATTTATTGTTTTCGTTCTATATTGTTATATACACCTATGAGGGGTGGCCAATGGCCACTGGCCATGCCTATGATAAGTGCTAATAAACCTTATCATCATCTATCAATCAATATATATATATATATATATATATATATATATTTATATATATATTTATATAAATGGAATGGAATGGAATCAGCTTTATAATGTTAGTAATATTAAAAATGATGTACATATGAATGAATGAATGAATTAGTTTATTTAACAAATATCGAATTTAGAGGGAGCGTAACGAACAAACAAATAAAAAAAATTAAAAAATTAAAAAATCTAATTGATTTTAATATTTGTAGATAATAAAAATAAGTTATAATATATACAAATTATATTACATATTATACATAGTTTAAGTGATTTTTAAAATTATTTTTTTTAAAACACTATGATTGGATCCTGCGTAGATTATATGTAGGATATTACATGTACGAGGAACAATGGAGATAAAGTCACGAGAATTAAATACATTGCTATAAGTACTTCTACTAGAATAGCATCCGATGTTCTGACTTGCCTCAATATCGCTGGATTTTCAGAAAATTGTTGAGATATCCAGGTTTACATATTAATAATGTTTTTGTTGTACTAAGCATAGTAAACGGTGATTACATCGCTTTCTAAATGTAAGCCACTTAATATTAGTGTACATATCTATAAGCGTATATGCCATATATTGTCGCGACGATTAACATTATAAATATGTCGTATATAAGTGAGAATATTCCTATATACTTTTTGATATCAATGCTTTATGTCACTACTCTGATATCAATGCTTTGTGTCACTACTTTGATATCAATGCTTTGTGTCACTACTTTGATATCAATGCTTTGTGTCACTATTTTGTATCAATGCTTTGTGTCACTACTTTGATATCAATGCTTTGTGTCACTACTTTGATATCAATGCTTTGTGTCACTACTTTGTGTCAATGCTTTGTGTCACTACTTTGATATCACTACTTTGTGTCACTATATTGATATCAATGCTTTGTGTCACTACTTTGATATCAATGATTTGTGTCACTACTTTGATATCAATACTTTGTGTCACTATTTTGTATCAATACTTTGTGTCACTACTTTGATATCAATGCTTTGTGTCACTACTTTGTATCAATACTTTGTGTCACTAAAAAGTCATCAAAAGAGGACGCAAATAAATAAAATATAATATAGGCCCGAAAACTGAACCATAAGAACCCCACTGGATATATTATAATATATTAGGGGTAGAAATAAAATATTTTATTTTATCAGATAACAATGAAATTAACCATCTGATATCCTTAATGCGCTTAATAAGGGTATTGTAATTCAGTGAATGGAATATGCTCGAGAGGTCGAGTAATTGAGAAGAATCAAGAGAGTTATACAGCCTATCAGTAATATGGTTGAGAGTTGCTTTAGTATAATATGACTTCCTGTAAGCATTCAGGAAGGGCTCTATAAGTTACCAACACACCAGGATCGAGTGATGTTTTCTTCGGTATGGGTTTGATAATATAATATTTCAAGGGGTTATCCTTAATTCCATCATTAAGTGATTTAGAAATAAAATCTAAGATTGAGTATTTGAGTGGATGAACCATGTTTTTGAAAATAATCAAGGGAAGTGGATCTATAATATGGAAAAATATAATTAGCTATCATATCAAGGTTGGGAAATACAATGGACAGTCAACAACACATGTGATAGCACTAGCTTGGAATTAATGTAATCAGACATACTGGAAAGTTTAGAAGATTATCATTTCACATATGAAGTACATATTACAGAATCAGTCAGAGCATTAGGTTTTTGTTTAATATTACTTCCAAGGATGCAATTATATATACTTTTTATATATATATATATATATATATATATATATATATATATATATATATGTATATATATATTATGTATATTTATAATTCATAACTATAATATAAATAATAGCATCACATTTGGATTCAACAAAAGGTTAATATCATTATTTACATAATTAAGATATAATAATTCACAAAGTTAACCGTATTAAAGTGTCCATTGTGTTTCTATTTATTGTAGCTACTATATTCTTTTGTTAATATTTACTTACTTTTTGGAATAATTGTTATTTCTAACTATAACCTATATTTTATTTTCATTATTATTTATATATTTTATTATGTAATATTAAAAGTTTATTTACTCTTTAAGTCGACATTTTGTAGATGTTAAAATTTATAAAATTAATATATATATATATTAATATAAAATTAAATATTTTCCATTTAAATATATAATAACTCCATGGAGTTATTTTAAATAATTTTTAAGAAAAACATTATGCATTTCAAATTAGAGGATATAATGTAGAAACTGTATCCAGTTAATACTATAGTACATATAAGATTATCTTAATACTATATTCGTGCTTTGCGGCATTGTTTATACTAGAATACAATATAACTTAGAGCAAAACGTGATGTTAACGTTTATGATGGTATGTTATGCATAGCTACGTGAAGATAACTTAAGTGGAAGCAGTTAAACAATGTTTTCACACAAATCTCAATATATCAAGCATAGAAGATTTTAAATTTATGTTAATAACATAATCAACATTTTTATAAAATATTACAATTATGATAAACCTATAAAGTTATTATAACTATATACTTTATAGTTTGTACATTATTGTATATCATACTACTTTAGAGGTATTATAAAATAATTTTAGTTATTCTATATATTGAAGTCGACAATAAAATAATAAGTTTAGTTATTATTTACCTTCGATTAATATTTTTTTTTGTATATAATATATTATAGAATATATTATATATTATATAGAAAATAGTATATATTCTACTATTTAAGAAATGTCCTACTTAATTTATAAATATATTGATAAGTTATAAATTATATAAATTATAAAAATTAATAAGCGTACTTATATATATATCATTTTAATTATTATTATATTATTTTAAACCGTACGTTATATTATAATTGTTTATATTAATGTGTATTTTTATTTGTATTTATTTTTATTCAGATATAACAAGTCAGAATAAAGATAATAATGAAAATGAAATTGAAAATACGAACATATTAACCGTATAAAACATATACAAATAATAAAATATTACTACAACTACTACTACTACTGCTACTGCTACTACTACTACTACTACTACTACTACTACTACTAATCAAATCAAATCAAATTAAAAATGGTTTATTTAGACACTCAATTGTATAGCAATAGGTTTTCTCTGTTAAGTGTTGTGTTAATAAAAAAAAGAAGACAAATTCTATAATATAAACTTACAATAGGGAGATATAGGTATAACACTAATTTAAATATAAAAGTAGGTTGAATTATTAATTAACGATTTAATAAATATTCTACAAGGTTACGTTTAAACATTGACAAATTCTCATATAGAACGAAGAATAGGATTCCATAGTCGAGGAAGAGCATACGAAAAATCACGCTTTGTCGTACGTGTTAGATTGGGGACGCCTACTTCAAATCGTAGGATATCCTCAGTAGATCTTGTTGTTCTAAGAGGTTGTATCAATTGGAGTGAATATCGTATATATTCGGGCTGATGTGTAGTAAGGGCCTTGTGAACGATACTTATAGTACTCTTTTCTCAGCACGTTCGGAGGCTTATAGTATCCTAAGTGATTTACTCTTTAAGGTGACACTTGAGTGATCCTCGCGTGGTTGCCGATATATCGTTCTCACAGCTGATCTGATAATACGATTAATAGATAATATCGTGGATTGAGGGAGTCCAATTAAAATATATTTACAGTAATCAATTGTCGAAGAAACTAATGAATTAATTAAAATATAAGTTAGATTATTATTGATATATTTACGTATATGCCGAATGTTATATAGATTATGGTTAGCTTTACAACATATACTTTGAATATGGTGATTCAACGACATATCGCGGTCAATAGTTATTCCTAGATATTTCAATTTGGAACTAGGATTAATGATTATACTATTAATTGATATAATTGGAAAATCATTGTAAGAGCTAGGAATATTAATTAATTTCAGATTTGTTAGTGCTAAGACTTAACTTATTATTTGTTAGCCAAATATGGTATAATATGGTATAATATAGTATAATATTAATATGTTTATTTCATACATTTCTAAAAAAATGCCTTATGTTAAAATATTATGTTTTTATATATTTTTGTAAATAGTTTTAGCAAAAACATATTATTAACAATCTTTAAAACCTAAATTTGTACTATAAATACATTATTATTTTGAATATTTAATATCAATTATTGATTATAATATATAAATTATAAAATATAATATATATTATATATATATATAGTATCAAACTATAAAATTAAGTATATTATATACAAATAAATATTATAAAATTACAACTGGATTACAACTGCGTTTTAGTACATCCCGTAATATTAATATATAATTATGCATAAAGGACATAGAGCTAGAGAGCTTTTCTCTAGCTCTATGATAAAGGATAAAACTTAACAATTATATAAGTATATATGTTTATATTTAACAATAATATTATTATATTACCTTATTAAATCAACTCGTAGTATATATGATATATACTTTAAATATTTGTACGTTGTCTTTAAAGGAAGTAGAATAAAAGGAAGTTTACATATAAGGAAATAAATAAACAATACCGTTAATTTCAATTTTCGCGCCATACACGATGACCTTCGCAGTAGATGATGCAATGGGTGATGCAATGGGCGATGCCCTTTGGGCGTGTCTTGTCGTAACGCTTAATGTCATACATTATCACGACATGTATGCTATGATACAATCGTGTTATTCTATGTACATCTATTTATAGATATGTGGTAGAACAACTATGTAATATATATGTATATCTATAATATATGTGTGTGTGTTTGTGTTTGTATCTGTGTGTGTGAATATACATATATATATATATATATATATATATATATATATACTATACTATACTATAGTATCAAAGTATAAAATTAAGTATATTATATACAAATACATTTTATAAAATTACAACTGGATTACAACTCCGTTTTAGTATATCCCATACTATTAATATATAATTATGCATAAAGGATATAGAGCTAGAGAGTTTTTCTAGTAGTACTACTTTTCTCTAGCTCTATGATAAAGTATAACACCTATCAATTATATATGTTATATTTTTATATTTAACAATACTATTTTATATTACCTTATTAAATCAACTTGTAATAAACAATCTAAATATTGATAAATTGTCAATATATGAAGTTTAATACATAGGAAGAATTATCAAATAATGAAGTAATTAATCAATACCGTTAATATCAATTTTCGCGCTAAACACAATTTCCACAATAACACACTCATCGATATAAAGAAAGTAACTTTCTTTATATCGATGAAAACACTTACATGCGCACTGGGTGTGGTGGGTGACGCAATTAGCGTGACTTTTCGTAATGCTTCATTTCATACAGTATTTACGACATGTATGATATAATACATTCGTGGAATGCTATGAACCTCTATTTATAGATATGTAGTAGAAAAACTAGAAAATATCTAATATTTATTGCGTATTAATCATATTATTTATAGTTATTTTACCTAATTATATCTTATAATCATATTCCATTATAATAATGTATATTTACAAACTAATGAACTAATTAGTTCATTAGTGCATTAGTACTTTAATGTTGGATGTGAAATAAATCACAGAAATATTAAACAGAAATAAGTGTATAAATTAACACTAATAAATGGTATATATATATATATATATATATGTTTGTGTATGTGTGTGTATGTGTGTGCGTGTGTAAATTATATTGATATATAATTCTATTAATAATAATTCTTATTGATAAGAGATATATTTTATAAAATATAATATTTCACTATAGATATCGCTGTTGTAATATCCAATGTATTTATTTGACTTATACAATTGTATATATTAATATACAAATTTGAATATATATTGAATACATAAATTAATGATATCCAAAGTGTTTATTTGACCTATAAAATATACAAAATTGGAACATACATTGAATACATGATATATTCATATCCAAAGTGTTTATTTGACATATAAAATATACAAAATTGGAACATATATTGCATAAATAAAATAATTATATCCAAAGTGTTTATTTGACCCATAATATATACACTGGTGGAACGTTGTTATATATTTTACGTCGACGCGCAATGCGTTTGGTTGCTTGGGTACTACTACTACTACTACTTCTATTAGTATTATTAGTATTATTAGTATTATTAGTATTATTATTAATAATAATTTTCAAATAAGTACAAATATATTATTTATCATTTATTTCGTTTGTTGAACATGAACCCTATTCCTCGAATGCGAAAACTATTAAGTCACATGGTAGTGTATATACCACGTGACCATTATATTAGTATCCGATGTTGTCACATGATCGATGGTATACTGGTGAGTACGTTATTCAGACCACCTTCAGACGACCTTCGATACACGTGTCGCCCCTACCGGAAGAATAGAGGTCAGGACCGCAGCAACGTTGCTCACCCTTCTGGGAAGTCTTGAACAGGTTACCCTCGCAACAAAGGAAGTACTTAGGGGCATAAATAGTCTCTCCGCACTTGTTTTTAATCAGATGGGAATCATCTACCTTTGCTAAATCTGAAAATGTTCTATTGTTAATTTTATAGAATACATGTTATTGTTATATATATATATATATATATATATATATAATATTTAAATATTATATATAATATGTTATATCTACACATTATACTAGCCTATATATTATTATTATGAAAATTCATTAAATATATTTAATCTTTTTGGAATCCCGATAAAAAATATCGAAATAATATAATTATATTCGTATATATATATATATATATATATATATATATTTATCAATAATCACATATATATATATAAATATGCGAACTGGTATGATACCTATATGATATATTATATATATATGCTTGTGGTTTTACTTACGATTAGAATGCCTGTCAAGATAATAATAGGGGTCCATGGTAGCTATGAAGAAGCCAGTACACATGCAGCTCAACGACAGAAATAATACGACAGTCTCCAATAAACGAGTCCTATAAATATTACATAATTATAGTTAAATAGGTCACGCCCATTTTATTAATACCTCCCCCTTTTATACAATATTAATCGATTATATCCATACTAAAATGTTTTTAATTATACATATATATATTATAATTACTAATATACATAACTATTTATATTTACATATAGATAAATATAGGTGGGGAGAGAGAATTAATACCATTAAATGTAAATTATATTAAATATATTTAAATTATACATATATGTATATCCTATATGAATAAATCATATGTTTTTAAATACTAACATGTTAATTAATATAAAATACGTATATAAAGAATATAGTTTTACTTAAACATTTACCTATTTATATAAGAAAACTAATAATAAAAAATCACTTAACTTTAATTGCAAATTAAATATTGATTTAGTAGACACATACGTTTAGTCACATAACACATAACAGGTACATCGTACCTTGATAAACTATAATTTGGTACAAATTTTGAATACTAATTACAAAATAAACTTAATATCAAAGTCTAAATAGCTTGTTTACAAATTGTAGATATGTAGACAATTATTTATACAATGATTATCGCTAATAACTACTTAACAATTATTTGACAATTTGCAAATATAATTAACCATACATAATAGCATGGGCGAAACTTTAGGTGGGAAGATGGGATGTATCCCCCTGAAAATATAGTGGGGGGATATCCCCCCTAATAAATTATTATTAAATAAATTATTATATATACACACATACATATACATATGTATTAAGTTATATATGTATAGAATACGACGTAGGTAGCATAAGGAGGTGAATAATCTGAATAATCTTGTCATTTTCCGCGTCGGTTTTCTGACCGTTATGGCGAAAAATTACACGGCGTAAATTCAAGTGTACACAAAGAAAACGATAATATTTGCTTTTTTAGAACGTTTTGTAATATTAAACTATGATCTTTTACACTGATTATCAGTTTTTTATTTTTACCATAGAGCTAAAGAGAAAGCTTTCTATCTAGCTCTATGCTTTTTATATTTATACATAGAGAAATATAGGTGAGGAGATAGAATGCATAACATTAAATGTAAACTATATTAAATTATATTCAAGTTATACATATATGTATATCCGATATGAAATCATATAAATAATATGTTTTTGAATACTATAATGTTAATTAATATTTAATACGTTTATAAAATATATAGTTTTACTTACATATTTACCTATTTATGTTATAAAACTAATAATAAAAAAAACCATTTAACTTTAATTGCAAATTAAATATTGATTTAGTAGACACATACAGTTATATTACACATACCAGGTACATCGTACCTTGATAAACTATAATTAAACAAACATTGAATACTAATTAATAAATAAACTTTAATATCAACATCTAAATATATTATTTATAAATGTTGATATAGGTATACAATTATGTATACAACGACTTAACATACTTCATTATTTACAATCATTACATAATCATACATAATAGTTAACCATGGAATATATTATAATATATATTTTAGTTCCCTTTGCACCTATTAATATGAAACTCTATATATGTGTATTTACTTACCATAGTACTCTCAAAGATTTTGTGAAGCAAAGATATAACACTCCCTATGCATGCAACGTAATTTAGTAATATCCCCAACCGCTGCTAGCAGTAGTATCGAAATCACTGAAATATATTTAGGTTCGGATCTGTTTGCATACAACAATGTTATCATTGCTCTATTAAATTACATGCAATATAAATTAGCTTTTACTCACTAAATATATACTTATAGCATTTAAAACATAAATATCATATTTGTTTGTTATATATTAGTAATGAACACTTAGTTTTCATCATATAAATATTAATTTAAAGCATATTATTTAACATTTTAAAAGTGTATAGTTAAATACGAATTTACATTATAAACAACGCATAGTTCCTAAAAGTAACCCGCTATAGGTGGCACCAGGGTATTTTGTATACAAATTCGAATTACACGATTTCGCGTAAGTGTTATATCTTTCCTTCGGAAAATCTTTGGTACTCTTATACATTATCGTATTTCTATTACAAAGTGCTATAATTACTACAGCCACTTCATCATGTATGTTTTGTTATTTAAGAGGATGGTACACGACGCCCGCATCTCTATGTATAGAGATAGCACATATTGGGTCTACAAAAAACTAGGCGCGCAGATTTCTATTCATTGAATTGAGCTAATTTTTGTTATATTCTATTCAATAAATGTATACACATACTATTATAGAACGTAATTTTTATAATATATATTATATAACATATATATATATATATATATAAGCACACATTTTAATTTTTCAATTTACGGAACTTCTATAGAAATTGTTATTTTTTGCAACTATACATATAACAATTTAGAAAATTACGCCTGTAATAGTATTCATATATATGTTATTTATATAATGCAATAACAATTAGTAGAATACATATACTAGTTTTTGTTATACCTAAGTTTATACACACATACCTAGCGCGAAATAATTATTCTGAGAAAACAGCATTTGAAAGTTTAAAGTATACATATCTATTGATAATATAACAATTTAGAAATCAATTTTATGTCATTTCTAGATTGAATTCGCGGCTGATATTTAAACAGATACTAAAACACACTACATTTATTAATATTATGGAATAAAACATAAATACAAAATAATTTTTTTTTTATCATTTTGAACACTGAGACATCCCATTAATTATATACTTAACTATTTATATTAACTATACATATGTTTAATTCACTACCTAACAAACAATTATTTTAAACTTTTGAGAACTTTTGAGAACTATAGTTCTAGAACTTTTGTGTAGTTTTGTGGACAAAAGGAGCCTAAAAGTTCCAGAACTTTTGAGAACCATGATCCCAAGAGTTATGGAACTTTTGAGAACCAGGATCCCAAAAAACTACCCAAAAGTTCTAGAACTATAGTTCTCAAAAGTTCTCAAAAGTTCCGAATAAATTATATTATTAATAATATTTATATTAATGTATAATTTATAATAAAAAGTATTAGAAAACACAGCTTGTTTTCTATTATATACTATAATATACCTACACAAAATCTATTACTATTAATAATAATTTACCAATTCCCAGCTAACAGTAATAGCCTCACAATAACAACATAATAGCAGCATAATATACTTTTAAAATTAATAACAGCATACTAATAGCATAATAGACTTTTAATGGCAACATAATAGCACAATGTAAAAATGTTAAGCTATTATATATGCTATTATGTTACTATTATGTGGCTATTACTGTTAGCTGGATAGGTAGAGTAGAAAAGTAATGCAGTACTCGTTAAGTAAATTAAGTAAAGATATCATATAACAATCTGGGAGACTTTCTTAGAAATACTAATCAAATTCGGTTATTTAAAAGAAAATTAGAGGGAAATGAATCAGAGACCAAGAGAAGAATTATTTTAAGGCATTATTTATCATCGTGTAATATTTGGTTGATCAAATAATGGCCATGAACTAGGAAATCATGTATACAATCGTTACTATATATAGAATATATTTTCGTTATATATAATCTTGTTACACTATTCCATTGCTAGCATTCCTACATTATTTATTTTCTATTTTTTGTATTCTATTATAATGATATTTATTTTATGATTTTATATTATTATTTATTGTTAATTTATATGTCATAAAGGTTTATTTAATAAATAGTATAATATCAAAATAAAAAAGGATAATATTGTATTCAATATAATAAAAAGTATGTTAACATTGATAAGTTATATGCTTAGAATACACTATTAAAAATATTTCTCTTTTAAAACCAGTAAACAACAACATACAAATATGTTCATATCATGAACATACAAATATGAACATATTATGAACATACAAATATGAACATATTATGAACATACAAATATGAACATATTATGAACATATTATGAACATACAAATATGAACATATTATGAACATACAAATATGAGCATTGGTATTATATTGACCTGATTCAAGCTCATGTGAACTCATACCATTATATTTATAGTATATGTGATATTATAGTTTGGCTTTAAGGCTAGGTAATTATATATATTTATATATATGTATATACTACATTATCTGAATATTTCTAGTAAATCAAAGCATTATTAAAAGAGTTTAAGTTTGAATAAGTGAAATATATATACAATAATTATTATGAGTACATTTATTCTATAATATAATTATGACATTATTGCTACTATAAAATAAAATACCCAATTATATTTATCTTACATATACACTATTTATTATTCAGATTATATATATAAATATACACGAATTATTTTAAAATGATGACAAGAAAATAAATAAAAAATATGTTATAACATGCAAATCCATGTATAAATAAGTTTTGTAATATGTTGATATTTTTATTTTAAAACTGATTCTTTTGAGATATATTTTACAAAAAAATAATTATATTATATGAATTCCTATAAAAAAATAATAAGATATTTCCGTTATTCAATTCGACATTGCAGATGAACTCTTTAACAGATTGGCATAAATGTTATGATAATAGATATTTTTAAAATGAAAAAATATTATTATACAACTTTGTTTTAAATTTAAATAAGAATACTCTACAGCATTATTGAATTTCATTATGAGGATTATTTAATAGTTAATAATTGATAATAATAACATTTAATAATAATCATAATAATAATTATATAGAGTTACATCTTACGGAGTGAAATGCAGTATGAAATCTGATAGAATTCACCAGTTCTATTATGGTTTGACATGGTATGCAAACTC
>OZ025241.1:39762073-39824573 GCA_964019155.1 Osedax fenrisi
AATGATATATGGAGTTTACAAGCTATTTATTGATACATGGCTAATAAAAGGAACATAGATATTATAATAATGAAAAATATACAATAAGAATTTTTTTATTAACGAAAATATAGTATACAATATTTACAAATTTGTTTATAGTATTGTCATAACACATTCATCATATGTGTCTGTTGAAACGTAGTCCCATATTTCAAATCTTCAAATAGTGCTTACTCATCGTCTTGTATTTGCGGATCTCCTACTGAGATATCCTGATTAACTGCAATATAACATTATAATTAATATATAATAGTAAGTACAATAGCATAACATATACCTTGTACATCATTAAGTAACACTAGTATATACAGTATAGACCTAGTACACCATTAAGTAACATTATTATATACAGTATAGACATAGTACATCATTAAGTAACATTATTATATACATTATAGACCTATTACATCATTAAGTAACACAAGTATATACAGTATAGCCCTAGTACATGATCAAGTAACACTAGTATATACAGTATAGACCTAGTACACCATTAAGTAACATTATTATATACAGTATAGACATAGTACATCATTAAGTAACATTATTATATACATTATAGACCTATTACATCATTAAGTAACACAAGTATATACAGTATAGCCCTAGTACATGATCAAGTAACACTAGTATATACAGTATAGACCTAGTACACCATTAAGTAACATTATTATATACAGTATAGACATAGTACATCATTAAGTAACATTATTATATACATTATAGACCTATTACATCATTAAGTAACACAAGTATATACAGTATAGCCCTAGTACATAATCAAGTAACACAAGTATATACAGTATAGACCTAGTACAGAATCAAGTAACACAAGTATATACAGTATACCTAGTTCATCATTAAGTAACACTAGTATATACAGTATAGACATAGTACATAATTAAGTAACATTATTATATACAGTATAGCCCTAGTACATCATCAAGTATATACAGTATATAACTAGTTGAGAATCAAGTAACACAAGAAAAAATTATATGAAAAAATTAAGATATAATATTTTTTTAAATATAATTATATATAAGTGAAGAAAAAATATTGTTTGTAATATTTTAATAAAAAATGACATAATATAGCATATATATATATATATATATATATGTGAAATAAACTATATTTAAAAAACTAATCATATTATATATATAGCATTACATGTAGCATATTTCTATGTATCAATAGTATATAAAATTAATATACAGTGTATACTATACACAATTATTATATTGTAATTAATTTTAATTGTAATATATATTTATAATCATTTATAAATATTTAGATCAATTCATTTTTTATAATTAAAAATTACATATTAATTATAGATTTATTCTCAACAGTTATTAAATAATAATGTATGTATAATTAAAAATGATATATAAAATTAGTATAACAAAATATTACATTTTAAGTAATATACTATATTTGAGAACAATATATAATAGTGAAAGATAAAATCAGTTTACTAAACTGTACATCAGATTAATGATGATTTATAATATATTTATATAATATAATTTTAATTAAAAATGTACTACATGTGAGAAAAATATATAATATTAAAAGATAACATTTATTTTGTATATTTGATAATTTATTTTAATTCATATTGAATATAGAAAAAAGTAAAATTAAATATATATTCAATCATTAATAATAAATAATGTATCACCACTTATCTGACGATAACGAAATAAAAAACTATTACTAAATTATACTTTCTTCAATAATTTAAAAACAATTATTTAACAAGAATATTCTAATATAACATTTTATTTAATGTGTAATCGAATATGGCTAGCTCTTATATCAATGTATGTATGAGTATAAAAAATATATTAATATTCAATATATTCATATTTAAGTTTATTCTATTTTTTTTTACAAATAACCCACATAAATATTGTAGTTTTCCTAATATAAATATGTAAGCTTATTACTATATATGATAATGAAAATACGTATGTAGTTATAATAACAAAATCAGGTTACATTTATATCACTAATATATATATATATATATATATATATATATATATTAGTGATAACTGCCTGTGTGGCTTAGTGGCTAAGGCGTCAGACACACAAGCAGTATGATGCGGGTTCGACCCTTGTCCGGATCATTAATTAATTTTATAAAATGGGTCTTAAAATATTATTTAGAAGTGATCTTATATAATTGTGTATAAATAAATGATCGGCTCTCGTTAAAACAATGGATACCTTAACATGAGAGCGGCTTCGAAGGGACATTAGAGCCATATATGGTTATAAGTGAAAACTTCATCTAAGTTCCTGGATGGGATGAAAGGACTCCACCAAATAAAAATAACAATAACAATAACAACAATAACAATATATATAGTTATAAACTAACGGAATATTAATATTTCCGGTCTGTTTTTGCTATTCATTCCGGATCAGACTCCATAGAGATAAACGTTAGAAAGCCCTCACCATGTATGACACTGAAAGTGAGTTCTTTAGACAGCTCGTATGGCCAATGTGTTCAACTGAATAAATATAATGATCATTTATTATGATGTTCTCTATTATGGTACTTTGCATTTTATATTTTACAATTTAAGTTATTATTTGCATGTATTTATAGTTAGGAAAATTATAAACATTAGTTTTTTAGTGTTAATCTTATATATTAGTGTTATTTTATATTAATAATAGTATATTAATTTTATAAATGTTTACATGTGTTTCTTTGTTTCACTTTAGATATTTTTTACTCAGAATAATAATATGTCACTACATTGGTGAATATAAATATAATTATATATAAGTGAATAGATATTGGTGGAAATATGTTTACAACAAATTTACATAATATATAATATATACATGAAATAAACAATATTTAAAAAAAATCTAATCATAATATTGTAGCATTGTTTATATTATCATATAATACAAAAATAAATGTTTATTAAATAATACTTAAAATAATATTTAAATGAGAATAATTCCCATTTATTAATATATTTAACATATAAATGTATGAAATTCTATTTACACTGAGGTATCTATTTAAATAGTATATCATATGGATATTATACCAGTTTATATCAATATTTTATGATATTATACTTTTGAGATATCTTATAAATGTTAATTAATTGTAATATATAAATTATAAATATATTTTAAACTTTTGTAAATATTGAGATCAATTAATTTTTATATAATTATAAATAACATATTAATTATAGATATATTCTTACAAATTATTAAATAATAATTTCTTGATTATTATAGTATTTAAATTTGTGTAAAATTAAAATTTGTAATTATCTGATTGTTTGAAAAAAATAATTTCTAGATTAGTATGCAATACGTATATTAGATATGGAATATATTAGTTCATACCTGTTTGTTTCCCGTCAATATGTAGATTTATAGGGTTTCCGCACTAAAGAACGATGCCATTTCGGATATTATCGTTCAATACCTGCAGATCATAGATAGGTCCTCCAAACAGTTATCCTACCTATCATTTTTGTATGCATATGTATTAGTGTGTATGCATATATGTGTTTTTATGTGTGTATGCGTGTGTATATGTGTATGTGTAATTGAATATGGAATAAATATTAAGGTTTATACAACGATGAAAACTTAATTTTACTTGTCAATATTATTATAGATAATCTTTAATTTAGTTAAAATACACCATTATTTCATATTATAGAATCATATTATTTGTATAAATATTTAATGGATTCTTATGTAGCTAATAATTAAAATTTATAATTAAATTATTGTTATATAATCATATAATTTAATAGATATTTAATAGATAATATTTCTAATTAAATTATAGAATTATAGTTTTATTTTAGAAATAATGTTATATTAACTAAGATACACACTCATATATATATATATATATATATATATATATATATTTATATTGTGAAATATCACATGAAAATATCAAACGAAACCTATCTACAAAGATTTTCCGAAGGAAAGATATAACACTTACGCGAAATCGTGTAATTCGAATTTGTATACAAAATACCCCAGTGCCACATATAGCGGGTTACTTTTAGGAACTATGTGTTGTTTATAATGTAAATTCGTATTTAACTATACACTTTTAAAATGTTAAATAATATTCTTTAAATTAATATTTATATGATGAAAACTAAGTGTTCATTAATAATATATAACAAACAAATATAATAGTTATGTTTTAAATGCTATAAGTATATATTTAGTAAGTAAAAGCTAATTTATATTGCATGTAATTTAATAGAGCAATGAAAACATTGTTGTATGCAAACAGAGCCAAACCTAAATCTATTTCAGTGATTTCGATACTACTGCTAGCAGCGGCAGGGGATATTACTAAATTACGTTGCATGCATAGGGAGTGTTATATCTTTGCTATCTATTTCATGATGAAATAGATAGGTTTCACTTAAGACATAATACTCTTACTAGATAGATAAGCCCTGCCGTTAAGCTCTAACCAAAATTATACTGCCAGTATTCCTAGTGATGTTCTGCTGATATTGCTGAGCCGAGAGTACTGCGATACTTCACAGGTGATACATCAGATATGTAGATACCAGATACAATGGTAACTATTCCCCCGGCTATACCTGAGAGGGGGTATACCTATATGTATTGAAAAAATATTAAATACATATATTTTTCTATCATTTGAATTGCCTTTTAAACAAATATCTGTTGAATAATTTCTACAAAATAGTATTTTATGTTTTTTATATACTTTAATTATAATTGGTGATTTTAAAAGTTGTAGGCGGTTATGGTATATACTCGGTTATAGTACAAACAATCTATATTTTATCTATTGAATATCACTAGTGCCACCTTTTAGTAGTATATATTGGGACTAATATTATATATCTAAATGATAAACGATATAATATGGTTTATCAATATTTATTCATAGTATGATCATGCATTATATGAGGTATTAATAAATTATTATTACCGTAGTATATGGTACCTGGTAAAAAATCTTAAATCTTATAACATTTTTTTAATACTCTACGCTAGAATGCCAACAAAATAGTTTATTTGAATTAGTAATTTTATAATAGCATAACTTCAAACACACACATATATATATATAAAAAATCTTAAATCTTATACAATTTTTTTAATACTCTACGCTAGAATGCCAACAAAATAGTTTATTCGAATTAGTAATTTTATAATATCATAACTTCAAACACACATATATATATATATATAATACTATATATATATCACAATTATGTGAATAAGAATCATAAATATTATTTATATTAAAATAACATGTAATATTGTATAAATTTAGTAATTATACTAATATTAAATATTAGTATAAATAAACAATTACAATGAACGATTAATCTTATAAAATTATACTATAATAAAATGAATACTATATATTTATACTATTTATAATTAAATGTACAATAATAAAGAATTATCATATTTATTATGATGTCGTTATAGTGCGTAGTATATTTTTTTTAAAGCGTGAAGCTTTTGACCATAATCCTAATATATAGTGGATCATTTATATTAGTTGTATCATTAGTTTGAAATATAATGTATAAAATAAGTAATTATAGAGTAATTATAATATGCAATTATATTCAGATATTATTTAGTATGTCCTACGAAGCTTGTGTGATGTGATGGTTTTTTAATTTAAAAATGCTGATTTCGTCCAGGTACCGTTTTAGGGGTATCTGATAAAAAAAACTGTATATTTATACAAACACATATTCCAATAAATAATTATGCGGGCGTTTAGTGGGTAACTTATTTTTTAAATCGTGAACCTTTTGCTCAATACTGATATCGCCTCCTAGTATGTCATGTGTCAAAACCAGAGTTCAAGTAAATATTTAAGGTTATAAATATCATTAAATTATTTACTTAGTAGATAAGTTGTTTCCTATATATGCATACATATCATAATACTGTATGCTTATATATTAATATAATATTAAAACATTTTTACTTGAACTCTCAGTTAGACACGACATGTTTGGGGCTGATATCAATCTAAATATGACTTATTTACTAAATAATTTAGAACAAATTTGATATGTATTTAATAATTATTAAATACATATCAAATTTGTTATATTAATATTACATTTTAATATTAAAGATATATTATATATCTTTATAAATATATATTAAAAATTAAAATATATTATATATATATATTATATATGATATATATATTATATCTTAATTAATAATTTTAATATTCTTAAATTATAATTATAATTAACATATAATATATATATATATATAATATATATAAATAATATAAATATTACTATTATAATAATAAATATGGTACCTGGTCAAAAGCTTCGTGATTGATGCGCGATTTGAACGCCCGCAAAATTGTTTATTCGAATTAGTGAATTTACAATAGCGTATGATTGTTTGTACAAACATTAATATTTTTATTTTTAGTTATTTTAACTTGTTTGGTTTGGTTTTGTTGGGTTTAGTTTTAATATTGCTAGGTTTTTTTAGCTGCATTACATCCCGAGTGAGCCTATAAAACACACACACACATGTTAATGATAAGCCGTTGCATGTATGATAGTCTATAAATAGACATACGCTAATTATAATGGCCGATCATAAGCTATTGTAAAATCACTAATTCGCATAAACAAGTTTGCGTGCACGCCGTGCGTACAAATCGCGCATCAAGCGCGAAGCTTTTGACCATAATCCATTTAATTATTTTAATGATTTATCATAATTTTTAATATTCATAAAAAGGATTATAGTCATAAGACTGATTTAAATATTTAAATATGTATTATTATAAATTATAATTTATAATAGTATTATTTATATATATATATATTAAAGAATATTAAAATTATAAAATTATTAATTAAGATTTATATTATATAAAATGTTGAAAAGCTGAATACTGACATCGGCCCATTCACATTCGCGGCTGGCGTTATATTTCTCAGTAAAGTATTCACCTAGTAGTGAATTCGTGTTTTATATATACATACATATCATAATACTGTATGTTTATATATTAATATTATATTATATAAGCCCTACACGCATTGTTTACTTTAACTCTCGGTTAGTCACGTGACATATTGGGGGCCGATGTCAGTCTAAATCGTTGAAAAGGATTTTTTCTAAATTATTTTGGAAATCAGTCATAAAATAAATATTAATATATGATATTATATATCAATCATATTATAAAATCACTATATTTATCTTTACCTTATAACGAATATAATTGTCGTTGAATATAATAAATATAGTTAGTAGGGAATGAATACGTGCTTATAAATGTAAATAATTAAAATTGCATCTTATTTTTATTTTGATAATAATATCCGGAATAATATATAAAATTCAACTTTGAACTCATGGGGATGTACTAAAATCCAGAACTTTGCCAGAACTAAATCAAATTAACCCAGAACCTACGCAGAATTAAATAATAACCAATCCAGAACTTTTCTAGAAATAAATCAGAACTAACCCAGAACCTATCAGTAATTTTAAGAAATATATAAATTGTTTCTATTTTAAATTCCTTTTATATAAATTCATTATAATTATAACGAATATACAATAAATTATGCCTAAATATTAATATTTAATATAGTATTATATATATATATATATATATATATATATATATATATATATAGATAGATATATATATATATATATATATATATATATATATATATATATATATAACTATAGTTATATAAGTATATATATATATATATATATATATACGTATACGTATATATACGTATATAAGAAGTTATAGATATATAGGTGTACAGTAGATATATATATATATATATATATATATATATATATATATATATATATGTATGGAGATACATTAAATAATAACTTCTGTATCTTGACTATTAAATTTGTCGGACTATATGCTGGCCAACAAGTTTAGATACATGGCATTCACGAAAACGATACCGGAGGCGATCCCGGATAGCATACGGAGGACGTATAGGGCGGTAACGGAGATGTTCTTGAACATATTCATGAAGATATTCATCTAGCCAAGAAGGAAGAAAACTAATGTTAATCTTAAATATCCTGAAATTATAAATTGTATATTAATAAATCAATTATTATGACACTATAATATTGATATGTGTATACTAACTTCTTAATGTGTACACCAATTAATAATCGAACAATTTAAACATATTCTATAATACCATGGTTCAACCATATATGGCATACTTACAACAACAAAATACAAATGTCTTAAACAAAATATATAATACAAATAAAAATTCAATTAATCATGATAACTTTATATTTTCTAGATATCAATACTATAAAAAATCTAATCTCAAAAAATAATATATTATAATAATAAAATTAATTTATATAAAAAAGTAATATACAAAACTTTTTAAATTTACAAATTAATTAATGGGAAGGAAAAAAAAAATATTTTCCTCTTCATAAAAATAATCTACTTGTAAATAAATGTTCAATTTTCTTTGATAATAAATAACTATTATATGTTATAATGTTTCTAAAAGTAAATCAGTTAATAATTCTATCAATATAAATAGTTTTGATATATGTTAATTTCACAATAATAATTTTAATATATTTATTATTCCCACATATACTGAGGTATATAATTTTATAATTACCTCTAAATGTATATTACCAAACGATCCATTACCAAACTATATTACTACAACAATAATGAACACTGTAACACCTCTATATCATAACATTATTCAAATTTCACGAACTACTGCAATTATCCCTTCTGATTTAAAACTTACTATAATTACCCCTATTTAAAAAAATACACCTCTAGATGATTTTATTTTATCTAATTATCGAACTCTATCAAAATTACCCTTAACCACAAAGATACTTGAAAAAGTTACCTATAAACAGCTTATCTCTTATCTTGACTATAATGATTTATTTGATAATTACCAGAGTGTATACCGTAAACATTATAGTACTAAAACTTCCATTATTGCACTTAATAATAGCCTTCACCATTCACTTGACAACCACAAATCTTTGCAATTATTATTTATTGACATGACTACTGCATTCGATACTATGACTTTACTATACTATTATCTAGAATTTTAAATATTGGTATTACTGGTGGAACTTCCTACAATTGGTTTAGATCTTTCATCACTACTAGATCATACTATGTAAACAATTAATTCTACCTTTTCTCAAATCCTATCCACTAAATTGCTGTGTCCCACAAGGTTACTCCTTTCTCCAATTATATTTTCTATAGGGGAAAGTAACCTAATACGGACACTTTAACAATAAATGGTCTTAACATTTTATGACTCATTATTTGTATTCAAAAATTACAATATATTAATATTATATGATTATATATATTATTATGATTTTTAAATTGTATTTAATCTTTTAATTCCATTAGATAACGGGGGTATCCGTATTCGGTACCCATGTCCGAATACAGACACCCTGTGTTATAATACGGATACCCTATATACCACTAGATAAACTATATATTATTGATGAATCAA
Source organism: Osedax fenrisi (assembly GCA_964019155.1). Taxonomy (NCBI): domain Eukaryota; kingdom Metazoa; phylum Annelida; class Polychaeta; order Sabellida; family Siboglinidae; genus Osedax; species Osedax fenrisi. The sequence continues at coordinate 39,771,712 of OZ025241.1, forward strand.
TCATACAAATTACAATTACATTATTTATAATTAATTGTATGAACAATTTATTCTAATTTAATTAGTTAATTAGTTAATAATTTATTTATTTAATTATTTTTTTAATTAATAATACAATTTAAGTATCTAAATAATACAAATTTTAGATTTAGCTTTATTGGTGCTATTTACTAACTTCAGGCTTATTCAGTATTACATTTTTAACAATATTATATAATAACACATAACATTAATTACATACACAAGTATTAAAAGTTTATACAGTTTTTATAGTTTTATTTATTTTTCAGTCATTTCAGGTTTATTCAGTATTACATTTTTACCAATATTATATAATACCATTTAAATTTTATTGAATTTACATACAAGTATTATAATTTAAAAGTATATAGTTTTTATAGTTTTATTATATTTTATTCAATTCAGGTTTATTTTTATACTTTATATTTTATAGTTTCAGGCTTATTCAGTATTGCATTTTTTCATCATTATATATCTTTTAATTTAGTTCTATTTAATTTATTTGTTTAACTTCCATTGTTTTTTTTACATATCGTTTTCTTCTCTATTTATATATTAGTTATGCAATTTAGTTCACCATCAATTAATAAAGTCTTAACTTATAATTACATTCCTGACGAACTAAAATGCGATTCTAATATAATCGATAATATAAATAAAACTTTTTTACAGTGTAAATATTATGATAATTTATCAAATTTAAATATATGTCGTAAATTATCTATTATTCATTTTAATGCTCGGAGTATTCCTAAAAATTTCGATTCTATTACTGATTACCTTTTATATTTAAAAATAAACTTTATGATTATTGTAATAACTGAATCATGGCTAACTACATCTAATAAACACTTATTTAATATTCCTAATTATTCATCTGAACATATAGTAAGAAATAATAAGCGTGGAGGTGGAGTTTCCATTTTCATTAATAATAATATTAAATATAAATTAATTGATAATTTATCATTATCTGTCAATGATGCTTATGATATGATTACGATCTCATTTATATACGAACATATTAATTATTTACTATCAGGTATATATAAAGCACCTATATTTAATATAATTGAATTTACTGATATTATATATAATACATTTAATCGTCATCTAAATAAATCATTAATTTTAACAGGCGATTTCAATATAAATATAAATAATCATAATTCCCATACAAGTACTAAATTTTGTATTGATACTCTTTATTCCCTACATTTAATAGCGGCAATCACTAAACCTACCCACATAACTAATCAAACAAATTCTATTATCGATAATATTTACACACATTTTTTATCTTTGCCACTTTTTAATGGCGTTCTCTTGACTGATATCAGTGATCATTTACCGATATTCTGTATTTTTAAAAAAAATATTAATATAAAAACGAAAAACTCTTATAAATATATTAGGGATCATTCAGATCAAAATATTTTAAATTTTAATAATAATCTTACTAATAAAAATTGGTCTTTCATTTTAACTCAATCTGATATTCATATATCTTTTAAAAATGTTATCTCTACTAATTCATATAATATATATTGTCCATTAAAAAAAGTTAAAATTAAATCTGGAGTTTTTGATAAACCATGGCTAACCCCTTCCATCCTTAAATGCATAGGTAAAAAGAATAAAATGTATAAAAAATCTTTAAATAATCATTCACTAATAAATGTATATAAAAATTATAAAAATTGCTTAATGAAAATATTAAAATATACAGAGAAAAAATATTATGAAAATAAAATAAAAAATAATAATATTAAAAATATTTGGCGTACATTAAATAAAGTTATAGGAAATAATAAAAAATCAGGAACTATTATTGATAATAAATTAACAGATTTACAAAATGCTAATATGTTCAATTCATATTTTTCAAATATAGGTGTTGAATTAAATAAAAATATACCATACTCTAATCAAAATATATATGAAAATATTACTAGTAATAAGAGTTCAATTTTTATAAAGCCTGTTTCATCAATAGAAATTGAAAATATTGTATATAATTGTGATTCAAAATATAGTACGGATTCCCATGATTTTAACTTTTTTTTAATACGTAACATTATTTTATCCATTAGTAATATTTTATCAATTTTATTTAATAAATGCATTGAAAATGGTGTTTACCCTGATGTACTTAAAACATCTAAAGTTATAATTTTATATAAAAAAGGAAATAAAAATGATTGCTCGAATTATAGGCCAATATCATTGACATCACAATTCTCAAAAATGTTTGAAAAAATTTTAAAAGTAAGAATGTTTTCATTTTTAGATAAAAATTCTTTAATAAACAATTCTCAATTTGGATTTCAAAAATCTATATCAACATGTGATGCTTTGATAAATTATATCGATTACTTAAATATAAATTACAAATTATTCATATCCACAATATCGATTGATTTAAAAAAGGCTTTCGATACTATTAATCATGACATTTTATTAAACAAATTATATATATATGGTTTCAGAGGTATCACTTTGTCATTATTAAAAAGTTATTTGACAAACAGGTATCAATACGTAAGCTATAATAATACCAATTCTAAAATACTTCCGATTAAATGTGGTGTACCACAAGGTTCAGTTTTGGGACCAGTATTATTTTTAATGTACATAAATGATTTACCTAATATAACTAATAAATGCAATTTTACTCTTTTTGATGACGACACAACTTTAACATTTAAGTCTCATAAGTTAAATGATCTAGAAAAAGAAATAAATTCTACTTTAGTTTTAATATGTGACTGGCTTTGTGGTAATAAGCTAGTTCTTAATATTGATAAAACAAAATTAATTTTATTCCATCGCACAAGAGTTAAACATAAATTGAACATCAAAATAAATAATATAGCCATAAAACAATCAACTAATTTTAAATTCTTAGGCATTTTAATTGACGAAAATCGAAATTGGAAAATGCAAATAAATAATATTAAAAATAAACTTTACTATGGACTTAGTTTACTACATAGATATAAATATAAATTTAATATTAATACTTTAGTTATGCCATATTTTTCTTTTTTTCATAGTCATATTAATTATTGTTCTATTATATGGGGAAGTACTTACCATAGCAATATAAAATGTATTCAAATTTTACAAAATAAATGTATGAGAGCAATATATAAACTTGATAACAAAACCAATATTGATTACATTTTTTTAAGACATAACATTCTTAAATTTAAAGATATAATAAATATATCCATTTATAAATATATGTTTAGAATATATAACAATAATTATTTGCATAGTTCAATTTGTAAGTTATTTACCTATAATTGCTCTTTATATACTTTTAGATTAAATAGAACATTCTTAATACCAAAAATAAGATTTGATCATGATAAATTTAGTATTCGTTACAAAGGCGCATATTTATGGAATTCTTTAAATACAACCACATCATCTTTGACGAATTTGAATACTTTTACAATACATATTAAAAACATGCTTTTAAATAGTTATATTTAATCACTTACACCTTATCTGTATTGTTTTTTATTTTATTTACATGATCATCTTTTCTTCTTTTTAGCTCTTTTAAATTGTTCGTATTGTACATATTTTTATCTCTAGCCTTTGGTCTTTAGTTTTCTTTGATTTTTGTAGTTTAACTTATTTATTATTTTAGTATCTTTTTACATTTTTTAATATTTTATTATATATTTTTATTATATTTTATTATTATTTTATTGTTATATATATGATGATTTCTTGGTATTGAGAGATATATTTAATTTTATTGTATTGCTTTTTTATGAGACAGAACACGAATGAACAATATAGAATTGTAAAATATTTATTTATATTTATTCATTTTGTATTTATTCATTTTGTATTAATTCTCTCATTACCAAGAGCAGGTTGGTATCTCGATAAGTTCAATAGAACTTCTATACCATACCTGGGTTTTTGATCTCGGTCATCAACTGAATCTGATATTATTATTATTATTATTATAATATTATAACGCACGTAATTTTTATGAAAATCAGAATAGTTAATACGCTACGTGCTGATTGGTTATATAGTATATATATTAAGACATCTAGATTGTCCGTATTAGGAACTTATATGACCTCTAGATATATGCTTATAAATTAATGAATATTTGATAACAAATATAGAAATTATATATATAATTTTAGAATACTTTATTTTTTAATAATATTATGTTATATTTTATCGATACATTTGTATATTCTTGAGAAGGTTTTAAGTTGAAATTTGTTTTCATAAATTTAAAAACGTAATAAAAAAATTAGTTTATTGGATATCAGCAATATTTTGAATAATAAAAAAATAAAAAATATTTGTTAGACTATTTATATAATTATGAATATTTTATTAATTAAACATTTTTTTGTAGGATTTATATTTTCTGGGATACCAAGAGTGTCCGTATTCGGGCACTGTCCGTGTTCGGTTACTTTCCCCTATATACGACCTTTATCAAAATTACTCCAATCGTATATACGAGTATATACTCTACTAAAATATAATATCTATGTAGATGATATCATCTGCATATATACTATATATAGCATCTAACTCTCCACAAAATAACTATGTTCAAGACTGTATTAATTCATATACTAAATGGCTTACCAATAATAACTTACTAATACATTCAAATAAAACTAATCATATTAATATTTTTAGAACTCGTACTGTATTTTCAAATTTATATGTCGGTACTGAGAATATTACTCATATTACTAGTACAAAGTATCTAGTAATAACAATTTCTCAAAATATATTTAATAAATACATATAAAAGATATACTTAAGTATGCATCATATCAACTATCTCATAAACATAACTTACATTCAACTAATACTCACGCCTGGTAACTATCCGTCCCATACTCTTGGAACACTCATCCTACATCCATCCATACTACACCATAAACTCCAAACTTCAAGAATCTATTGAAAACACATTTATTTAATTTGAAACATTAACTTCTATGTAGACGGCCGATTGCTTTATAAGCACAGTTCGAAAACCGAAAAATGTAAAATGTATGTAATGTATGTAATGTTTACAATATCAAAAAAAGTCACGATTTCGTTTCACTAAATACAGCTAAAATATTATCTACTTCACTCATTTTTCTAAAATAAATTACTGCAAATATTGTTTTTATAAAGCTAAAACTAATCTCCTAAAAAAATTGATTCTATTATAAATAGATGAATTCGAATTATATTTAAATTTCCTTATATTGACCATACTACGAGTATTTCTGAACTTCGTTCAAAAATCAATTTGCATTATATTAGGCAATATATTATATATAAAATGATCACTATAACGCATAAATCTATAGTATTTAGGAAACATATGTATTTATATAATATGTTACATTTATCTATTAATAACTCTCTCTTGCGATCAAACTATACAATTTATTTTGAAATACCTAACATATGTTAATATTAATATTAATTATTTAATATATGGCGAGCTATCTTATCGGTGGTATACCCCCACTTTTGAAACAAATTTCTATCTGATATTAATAATATTATTAACCAATACACGTTCAAGAAACAATTAAATCCTTGTATATGTAATAACTATTCATCATAATACTTTAATAATAATATTCTAAAGTTTATAGCGTATATTCAAATTTAATTTTTTATATATATATATATATATCACATTACATGATTTTCAATTTTAAAAACAATTATTAATATTTAATCCGTTTAATTTATTCGTTCACACTCTAAGAATATTTATAAAATATGAATGCAGTGTATAATAAACTATTTACTACTACTACACTATTATTACTACTACTAATACTACTACTACTACTACTACTACTACTACCACTATTGTATTATTATTAATAATAATTTTCAAATAAGTACAAATATATTATTTATCATTTATTTTAAAAAGCGTAATATTTCATTGTTGAACATGAACCCTATTCCTAGAATGCGAAAACTAATAAGTCACATGGTAGTGTATATACCACGTGACCATTATATTAGTATTCGATGTTGTCACATGATCGACGTTATACTGGTGAGTACGTTATTCAGACGACCTTCAGACGACCTTCGATACACGTGTCGCCCCTACCGGAAGAATAGAGGTCAGGACCGCAGCAACGTTGCTCATCCTTCTGGGAAGTCTTGAACAGGTTACCCTCGCAACAAAGGAAGTACTTAGGGGCGTAAATAGTCTCTCCGCAATGGTTTTTAATCAGAGGGGATTCATCTACCTTTGCTAATTCTGAAAATGTTCTATTGTTAATTTCATAGAATTCATGTATTGATATATATATTTTTTTGTGATGGAATTATGTATACAAATACTTACCCATATATTAGATATTTTTGATGTGGTATATATATATGTAAATGTAAATGTAAATTTAGTATGGTTAAAATAGAACTAGTTTATTTAACTTTTTCAACCCGATGAGTTAAACAGTTAAATAAACTAGTTCTATTCTAACCATACTAAATTTACATTTGTTTAAATATTTACTAAGTATAGAAAGTATCCGAATACGGACAATGAATAAGGACACTATCGGTATATTAGGAACCATACATCCTAAAGAAAAAAACATATTTAATTAATAATATATTTATAATTATATAAAAAGTATAAATAAGTATTTTTTATATTTTTATTATTTAAAATAATTCTGATATTATATATATCTATACTAAATAGTATTTAGTAAATACCTACTAAATTTTAAATTAATATTATTTATCTATACATATATATTAATAATTACTACCTATACTAAAAAATAAAATTATAAATTTAATATACATCATATCAACATTCCTTGTAATTTTGTGTATTTAAATTGAAGATATCATACTACTTTATTTATATTTAGAATCTACATTCATTGATATATACAGAAGGTACTTGAATCTATTTCGACGAAAAACCTACTATTTTAATATTTGACATATATATATATTATATGACTAATATCCAATCAAAATCACTGATGCCATTTTGTTAATTTATCGATAAAAGTACCATTCGCGTATCTATCTTTTACATGCATTGCATGCGTTAATTGATTATCCACTTTCTTTATATCGATGAATATAATACATGGTTTACGCGTATTAGAACATGAGTACCGAATATGGACACTCTTATTATCAATTGAATAACAATATTAAATAAAATTATTAAATCACAATAATATCTATAATCATATAATATAATTATATTATATTTTCATTTTTGAATACAAATATTGAGTCATAAAATGTTATATATATATAATATTATGTACACATAATATTGGCATATATATTGTTATTATAAAAATAAATGTTATAGATAAACGGAACCCCGATAAAAAATATCAACTTCTTAATTATATAATTATATTAATATATATATATATATTTATATATATATATATATATATATATATATGTGTATGTATATATATATATTTATAAATAATCACATATATACATATACATATGCAAATTTGTATGATAACTATATTATATATGCATGTGGCTTTACTTACGATTAGAATGCTTGTTAAAACGATAATGAGGGTCTCTGGTAGCAATGAAGAATCCAGTACACAAGCAGCTCAACGACAGAAATAATACGACAGTCTCCAATAAACGAGTCCTACAAATATTACATAATTATAGTTAAATAGGTCACGCCCATTTTATTAATACCTCCCCCTTTTATACAATATTAATCGATTATATCCATACTAAAATGGTTTTTAATTATACATATATATATTATAATTACTAATATACACAACTATTTATATTTACATATAGATAAATATAGGTGGGGAGAGAGAATTAATACCATTAAATCTGAATTATATTAAATATATTTAAGTTATACATATATGTATATCCGATATGAATAAATCATATGTTTTAAATACTAACATGTTAATTAATATAAAATACGTATATAAAGAATATAGTTTTACTTAAACATTTACCTATATATATAAGAAAACTAATAATAAACAAACCACTTAACTTTAATTGCAAATTAAATATTGATTTAGTAGACACATACGTTTAGTCATATAACACATAACAGGTACATCGTACCTTGATAAACTATAATTTGGTACACATTTTGAATACTAATTAATAAATAAACTTAATATCAAAGTCTAAATAGTTTGTTTACAAATTGTAGATATGTAGACAATTATTTATACAACGATTATCGCTAATAACGACTTAACAATTATTTAAAAATTTGCAAATATAAATAACCAAACATAATAGCATGCTAATAGCATGCATGGGCGAAACTTTAAGTGGGAAGGGGGGATATCCCCCCTAATAAATTATTATTAAATAAATTATTATATATATACACACACACATATATATATATATATATATATATATATATATATATATATATATATATATATATATATATATATATATATATATATATATATATATATATATATATATATATTAAGTTATATATGTAATAATATATAATACGACGTAGGTAGCATAAAGAGGTGAACACACAGACGAAGTTTGTCGTTTTCCGCGTTGTTTTTCTGCCCGCGGAATATTACAAGGCGTAAATTCAAGTGTACACACAGAAAACGATAATATTTGCGTTTTTAGAACGTTTTGTAATTTTAAACTATGACCTTTTACACTGATTATCAGTTGTTTATTTTTACCATAGAGCTAAAGAGAAAGCTTTCTATCTAGCTCTATGATTTTTACCCTTAAATTATATTGTATTTTAATGTATTGACCAATACAAAGTCAATGATTTGTGCTCATATTATTTAAATTAATTATATTCTTATTAATATGCTTATCTAATTCTATTCAATGCGATTTACATTTAATATATGAGTTTATATTGAAATGAGAAATACATTGAGAAAGCAAAAATATGTGCTTAAATTATTGTATATACATCGATTACGAAATTAGCGTCGAATATGGTCTTATAGGACATTAGACCAATGGTTAGATATGAGAATGAGATTTTGTATATTGATGCTAATATAATAAAATTGAAATCATTGGAAAGGATATCAAATTCTATAATGTAAGTCATATCTTAGTTTTTTTTAATTTTTATTAAAAAAAAGTTATAACCAAAAATGTGCAAAAAAAATTGGTAAAATGTATATATCGTGTAGATTAGAATTAAAAATGTTATAATTAATTAATAATACATATTAGACAATAACTCATTCAACAATGAATACTTTTTAAAAATCCAGCCTTTGGCTAATACGTAGAGTGTATTCACTGTACGTCGTACACTGTGGAGCTCATGTTTCTCATTTAATAGCATCAAAAGCCGTCAATGAATCAACAATAATTAGAAATTCTCTAAATACTGTTAAATATTTTGGTTCATTATATAATCAATCAGGAAAGTTTAACAATTATTTCAAAATAATGAAAATAATGTTTTAAAACCTTTGTATTCAACCAGATTCTTGGCAAGAGAACCTGCAGTATCCGGTATTACCAAAAACTAACTAAATAAACAACTTGGAAGAGTATTGTAAAAATGGTATGGCTTCAGGAAAATCTACTGGTATATTAGCTAATATGAATTCACCTTTATTTATTCTTGGCATATCTATGGTATTTCCAATCATTTCAATTTTGGAGAAATTTAATGTCATGCTACAAAGTAAAACTAATACTGCAATTTTAATGATTTCATCTTCAAAAGCTGTCATCCAAAAACTACAAGAATGCAGAGAGAAATCATATTTAGTGACATAATAGACCGAATTAACAACTTGATTGATGATACTGATATTGATGATTTGATGTTACCAAGAAAAATAAAACGAAAGGATAATAATCAATATAATTAATATAGAAGAATTGTATCGAAGAGATATCTCTAATAATATTATTATAGAATTATTGATATGGCAATTGAGTCAATACATACATATTTTAATGCAACAGATATTAATATATACAAAAAAATGGAACACATATTTACAAATACAGAACAAAATATTGGTATAATAAAATACTACCCAGAGTTATGTAAAGAAGATTTGATTGCCGAAATTAGATGTTATAAAAAACGTTATAACAACATGAATCTGAACAAAATTATAACAAATTTTAAAACTATGTCTAATGAAGTAATACATTTTTTTTCAGAAATTCAAACCCTATTGAAATTACTTATAGTATCACCTGCAAGTTCGTATGATGCTGAAAGGTGTTTCAGTGCGTTAAATACATGGCTATGAAATAGCATGACATAGAGAAGATTAAATGCGATAATGATTTGCAATATCAACAAAGAAAATTGGAAGAATTAGACATAGATGACATATTAAAGTCATTTATAAATAATTCATTTGAGAGAAGAAGTATTACATTTGGAAATAACTTTTGTGAATAAATATATATATATAAAAATATTCGATTTTTTTCAAATATTAAAAGTAAAGTTTCGCCCCTTCATAATAGTATATCTTATATATTATAATATTCCCTTCTAATGCTTCAGCCTTGTCGTGGTAGAAAGGTGCGCCTTACTTGAGATAAGGTAACGAGGATTAACAATCTCTAGAAGCTTAATGCACGATACAAAGATTAGGGTTGAGATTTCTGACTGAATGGGAGTAACATATATTAGGAGTTGCGACCAATGTTGGTATATAAGCAAAGATAACCCAAGTATGATAATTACAACAAATAGCTCCAGGGTTAAAGACCTTGCTTACACACTATCAAGCTTCTGACTGTAGATTTGGATTAAAACGAAATCTAAAATAACAGTATATTTCCAAACCCGAAAGGAATGGATATACCTGATAATAAATATATGATGACTAAAAACAATTATTAAAATACAGACAAATATTAAATATATCCGTTATGAACGTTAGAAAATTCGTTTAAAATCGAACAAATAATAATATTGATATTATCAATCGTACACACCTTTCCTAATTCAAATCCTATTCACATGTTTAAGTATACTATCGTTACAGTACATGTTTATTTGTATTGTTTATACGGGTGCATATTAGCTGGTTACTTTTGAAATAGAATAATATACAAGTATATATATATATATATATATATATATATGTAATATATTTTGGTTATTCAATTATTATTTACATAAAAGCCATATGTTTCTATTAATTAGTAAGGCAAACATTTACTAATAGCTAATAACAAGGTACCATAGGGTAGATATTTCAACATTTACACAACGTTTTCTAACAAATGTAAGACGTCCCGATACATCCTTACATCTTTTGATCCTACCGTATATGCCCTATAGGGTATATTAAATGAAGATTATATACCCTAGGGTAATATGAGCGATACTCGTGAATATAGATACATATGTTTAAATATCTATAGATATATATATATATATATATATATATATATATTACCATAATAACGCGTTACTAGATATCGTACGCATGATGTATCAGGATACAATTACTGTATATCCACAGAGGCGTGGCTATATTAATGTAAGATCCGGTCATAGCCATCCTCCATATGAACAGGCTATTGCATATTATGAAGTTGATTTGATTTCGGATCTGTATGTTCATATCGTAGAAGCGTTATGTCTATGACAATCTCGTGGGCGTGTCTGGATACGAGCGTTACGCCTATGGACGTGGTATAGATTTCTAGGTGGCGTTATTAATGTAACTATGAGGTTTAAAATATGTGTTTGAAGCAGGTATAGAATGCTAAATTTATATTTTAATATATACCTAATTCACAAAAATGTATATATTTATTGTTTCAAATTTAAATTTCACTTCAAAATAATAAAATGTAATTATAATTAATTGATTGATTTTAATTGATTGTATTTATAAAATACTTCAGTTATATATACAATTAAAATTATTAGACATGTTATTACCGAGTGTATTTAAATAATAGTAACAACTGTTATTCATTAACCGTGATTCCGTGATAATTAATTGTAACGAGAATGTATGATATTAATAGAAACATCGGATTGTATAGTATTTGTTTTTAATTTGTGATTTAGATAAATGATATCTGTCAAGTTTTAAAATTTCATTTGGCGAGCCGTTCCAGAGTTTAAGAGCCTGCGTCGTTAACATCTGTTACCTAATTAATATAACGATAATATTGTGGTTTGATTATAGTGAGAATGGAAGGGCGTAATCGACATTAAACTATTTTTGGGATAAACGAATTATGGAGATATTAAGGCTCATTTATGGTAATGATTTTATATACTAGAATGAGGGTTTTAAGTGAATAGTAAGCCAGTTTACCTGTAATCATAGTTCCGGTACCTGTGTGACATTGACTGTATACTGTGTACCTATAGGTACAGCTATACATATAGGTTTCAGTATGAACATAGTTGTGATTGATCTACTCAGTAAGCGGTCAAGGTAAGTTAATAAAGATTTTTGTGTACCAGTTAGTGTCGTTACTTGAGTTGGATAATTATAAGTACTTCGGTAAAGGGTTATGTAACGTGAACATCGATATATGTTCTTATTTTATTATCGATGCATCATGGTATTGCATCATAGTACATGCAACATTGATTTCATAGTAATATTATGTAACCATATGGAATATTCCAGGTCTACCTTATAAGAAAATAATGTATAGTGAAGACTGTTATAATATTATATTTCTAATATTCACTGAACAGCTGTTAGGTCAAAGGGAAAGATATACTATAGTATATCATTGATATTAATAATTATTGAGTGGAGTTCCCAGATGTTGGTGTTTACGATATTATACTGAAATATGGTAACAATATAATGTATGTTATACGATATATAACAATGCTAAGTATTTAACTTTATGTATGAGGATAAGTGGAACAATGTACTATATTGATAAGTTAAGAATGGCGTGGTTATAAGGGTTTTTGAGTAGTTGTGTATTGGTCCACTATAGTAATAAGTAGTTTGCGATAGATAGTGGTGTATTGAATTTAAACATATTTGTAGTTCAGTCGTGTGGAGTATGTTGGTAATAGATGTATATCACCATCTTACATAATGTATTATATATTATATAATGTATTAACGAGGTTAGAAAATGGAAGCATGTAAAAAGGGCATTAGTGAGAATACAGCGCATTAGTAGTATATGGAGTATGAATAGTATAGGTTTTTTTTTACAGATTATTAACATTCATATATATATTTAGAGATCATATATGATCTCTAAATATATATATGAATGTTAATAATCATGAATATTGATATATCAAGGCTGACTCCATTGTGTAAATTTGGGATATTCGGTGAGTAGGTATCCTAATGTCTAAAGTGTAATGTTTCGAAATTATCAGAAGGATTTAAAAAATAACTTGGGTATTTTGATTGTAGACTACGAATATTAGAAGTTTCAGTGATATAATACCTTCTAAACGCATGTTGTCTTTTCTCTAGTAATTCTTTGTTAATCAATTAGAGATCTTTTCTATAAAAAGTATTTCAATTGTTTTATCAGTAGTATGAGTTGTGATATAGGTCAGTAATTTGTAAGTATATTAATGTTTGCATTTGCTATTTTTAAGAATGAGAAAATCACGTTCAGAAATAGTTCCAGTATCTAATGAGCGGTCAATAATTTCTTGGAAAAAAATGGCAAGAGTAGTTGAAATATTTGTCATAGCAATGAGTGGATTTTTATTATGGAAGAACTTTTTGCAATATTAATAAAATGATGTATAAGTGAGATAACCCGTTAGTGAGTGTAAGAGTGTTAATCTATGGTAATTATGTCATCAAGTGGGCTTAGTTATATGACAATAAGTCTATTATGTAAATTTTAAGTATTTTATCATAATCAAATTCAGCAAAGTATACTCACAATAAATTATTAGTAATATCAAAGATGGATATAGAAGTACATACACGTAGGCTATCAGTTACATTATAGAGGTTTGTGTAGTCATTTCTAGCATTAATAATTATAGTCTCATAGTATACAAGACTAGCATTACTATATTAGTTTGATTTAAAAATATACATGTTTTGTTGATATTTATTACATGTAATGGGAAATGTATTATATTTGTATATAGTTGATACTATTCGTGTCTTTCTACAGATATTATATAGGTATTGATAATAGATCTGAATCATAGGTCTGAATCATGGTGAGTTATTGTAATTTTTAAGTTTTATTTGAATGCTATTGTATTCTCTAGTTATACTAAGTGGTATTAATTAATATGATTATGTACATACTTATTAGCAAATATGGAAATATATATATATAAAACAAGTAATAAGCTACAAATTATTTCTGGAGTTATATATATATATAGATAAAATAGTAAAATCAAGTTGACTTACATTATGTAAATATCTTGTGTTTTTTTCTCTATGTTATTAAGTATAATGCATCATATATAAAACTGCATATGTTGCTATATAACTGCATAAGTTGGCTATATCATTATAATGCATCAGACACACAAGCAGTAGGACACGGGTTCGAGCCTCGTCCGGACCATTAATTGATTTTATAAAATGGGTCATAAAATATTATTTAGAAGTGATCTTATATAATTGTGTATACATAAATGATCGGCTCTCGTTAAAACCATGGATGCCTTAACATGAGAACCGCTTCGAAGGGACATTAGATTCATATATGGTTATAAGTGAAAACTTCATCTAAGTTCCTGGATAGGATGAAAGGACTCCACCAAATAAAAATAAAAATAACAATAACAATATATCTCTAGTAACTTGATTGTGACAATGAGTGATTAATGTCAACTATTTTATGTGAACGTTACACTGAACTTATCAATATAATAACTTATAATATTATAACTGAACAACTGAACTGGACTAACTTACTTTATGAACTGCACATTAATACACTCTGACATGTTTCCAAATTATTTATTTTTATTATTATTACTATATATTTTTTATTATGAATATCGATATAACTTTATATAATACTTCCAACTAATGTATTTAATATTAGATTTGTGTAACTAAATAAATTATACTACTACTATTATTACTATTATTAATACATTTAATATTTTAAGTCGCCTAAACTATTTAGTGATTCATATAAGTCATATATCCTATATCATTAATGTATCTTATATTGTACCCTATTTCCTTTCTAACGCTTCCGCCTTGCCATGGTAGAAAGGCTTGTGCGCATCAATGATTCATTGAGCTATGGTAACGGGGATTAACAATCTCTAATAGCTTCAAGCATGTTACAAAGATCATAGATGAGATGTCAGACTAAATGGAAGTAACCGACATTAGGAGTTGCGACCAATGTTGGTATATCAGCAAAGACAACCCAATTATGACAAGTACAACAAACAGCTCCAGGGTTAAAACCCCTGCTTACAACACCACACAGCTTCCGACTGTAGATGTGGATCAAAATAAAATCCAAAATGACTGTATATATCCAAACCCGAAAGGAAGGGATATACTTGACAACAAATACATGAGGGCTAAAAACAAACTATTAAAATACAGAAAAATTAAATATATCCGTTATGAGCGTTAGAACAATCCGTATAAAATCAAAAAAGAAGAACTCGCAAATAACATGAAAATGAACAACATTAACATACTAGGCATAGTCGATCACAAAATCAATAATACAGATAAAATTCTATACGAAAATATTGGTAATTTAACTCTGATTACTAGTTCAGCATGGCGAAACTCAAATAATGCTTCCGTTGGAGGCATAGGGTAGACAGATCTTCAGAAAATGTCATAACCGAAATTAAAAAATGGAACGAGCGTATATTGATAGTCAATTTTAATGGAAATCCAATGACAATTATAATAATACACTATTCTCCATACGAAGGTAGAAACGATGCTGCAGAGCACTACTACCAACTTACACAAGCTACTGCAACTATCCCAAATCACAAAGTACTACTAACAGTTGGAGATTTTAATGCCCAAATTGGTAGCCATGATACTGACAATAAATTCACATTTCACCATTCTACAAATACCAATGGAAAACTCGCTATCGACTATGCAGAGGAAGCAGATATGATAACAACAAATACCCACTTTCAAAAAAGAAAGGGTAAGTTGTGGATCTTCCTCTCAGATACTGGAGGTATAAAAACACAAGTCGATTATATACGGATACGGAAAAAATAAATGAACAGTGTGAAAAACTGCGAAGCATACAATTCCTTCAGTAGTATTGGATCTGACCACCGGATAATCACTGCAAAGATAAAACTAAGTTTAAGATCTAATAAAAAGCGAACAAAAAGAATGAAATATGACTGGTCTGTTCTTAAAAATAAAAATACAAGTAAAGAATATTCCATTATGACTCGAAACAGATTTGAAATTTTAAACAAAAACAAAGAATGTGACGGGAGCGCAACATCTCTCTACGAAAACTTTGTTAAAGCTAATGATGAAACATCAAACCTACTAATTCCAAAGAAAGAAAAGCTGAAAATAAAGATCATATCTGAAGACACAAGAATCATTGATGCCAGAGATAAGGTTAACATAGCTTTCAGTATTTACTCAAAAACGCCAACAGATAGTAACCAAGATACCCTTAGACATGCAAAACATAAACTCCAATCTGAATATGATAATATTGAATCTGAAGAACTCGATAGAGATATTCAAGGTATTGAGCAGGCAAATAAGCTATCCAAACACGCAGCCAGTTGGAAATTAATTAAAAAGATTATTGGTCGGAAACTCTCGAAAAGATGTATTTTCCAAACAAGAAATAGGGAAGACCGATTAACAATATGGTATGAACACTTTAAGAAACTCCCAGGTGATAAACATGGAATTAATAATACTGAAATCAAAGTTATCTATCCTGAAACTCTTGATATATCCGTTGGTTATTTTACGAATAGCGAATACACTAAAGTAAAGAATAATCTTATCGATGGTAAAGCAACTGGTCCTGATGGCATACCCCCTGAAGTTTTTAAATATACTAACCTTGATGATATAATCCTCGAATTTGCAAATCAAATACTAATACAAAGTAAAAAAACCAGCTCAATGGTCTAAATGTGATATAGTTCCTATTGCAAAATCTGGCAACCTAGAAGAAGTTGGTAACTATAGAGGAAGTGCATTATCAGCAGTCATCGAAAAATAATTAACAATATGCTATTAAATCGCATTCAACCGTATATTGATCCTCTATTAATACCAAACCAAAATGGGTTCAGATCCGGTAGATCTACTATGGCACACATCCTAGCACTGAGAAGGTTAATTGAAGGAATTAAGAGCCATGACCTAAAAGCAGTTATTATTTTTGTTGATTTCAAAAAAGTATTTGATAGTATTGATCGGGGGAAAATGTCTTAAAATGTCTTAGCTAACAATTTTAGCAGCATATGGTATACCATCTGTCATAACCAATGCAATAGCACTATTCTATGAAAACACTGAAGCGAGAATTATAACACCTGATGGCGAAACAGAATTCTTCAAAATTTCAAAGTGTGTGCTACAGGGAGACACTATAGCACCCTTCTTATTTATCATAACTTTAGACTACATAATGCGTCAAGTATTTGGTGAAAATGATTACAATCTCGTTTTCAAGTTAACAGAGAGAAGATGTAGTAGAGAACCAGCAGTCGTTATAACCGATCTAAGTTATGCTGACGATATAGCACTGATATCTCAAGAACTATACCAAGCACAAGAACTGTTACAGAGAGTTGAATTAGAAGCTGGAAAAATAGGTCTAACGCTAAACACTAGAAAAACAGAAGTTATCGGATATAACCTTCAACAATCCCCATTTAGTAAAACAATTAGTGGTGAAACAATAAAAGAAGTGTCCAATTACAAATATCTGGGAGCATGGATTTCAAGTTCTGAAAAGGACTTTGAAATCAGAAAGGCTATTGCTTGGACGGTTATGCACAGAATGAAACGACTATTGACATCTAACATGAATAATCATTTAAAGATCCGGACCTTTAAACCTACTGTTGAAACCGTTCTGCTATATGGAAGTCAATGCTGGACCGTAGACAGTAAGCTGAGAAAACGGATAGATGGATGCTATACTCTATACTCTACTATAAAATATCTCATGAAAAAGTAAAACGAAAAACTGTATAATGGTTTACCTAAAGTATACTTTTATAACAGATATAATCTCTGAAATAATTCTGAATCTTGCTGGACACTGTGAACGTCACAAAGAAGAGATGGCCCATAATCTAGTTCTATGGATGCCCACACGAGGAAAGAGAAGAAGAAGACGTCAGCAGCTTACATTTGTAGATGCTCTAAAACTTCAAACTGACCTTGAGAGTATCGATGAGATTCGTTATGTGATGATGGATCGTGGTAAATGGAAGAAACTGTCAAAATTGGGTCGAGCGAGAGCTCGACGAAAGTAAAGTAAGTAAAAGTACCCTATTGTTAATGTTGCAATTATTTAATAATGTCATTATCTTCTTATCTCATTAATACACTCTAAATAATCCAATAATTTCATGTTTTTTATTATTTAATAAATTAATCACTATTAACATAACTCCTATTCTCTCCTATCTCGCCTGATCAACTAAGAAACATAGATATGTATATACATAATATCCGCATATTATCTTTGGAACTCCCCTTCTAACTACCCCGAGCACTATTAACTCCTCTCATAACTTAAGCCTAACTATTTAACTAACATAATTTATAAAATATAAATAATTATTTATGAGTCATAAATTATGACTGTTACTCCAGAATTTATTGTCCAAAAAGTGTATAAATTACAAGTATATACACAAATATATTAAATAATATTATATAATTTATTTATATTAATTTATATATATATATATGTGTGTATAATAAGAATATGAATGTAGGGGAAAGTAACCTAATACGGATACTTTAACAATACATGGTATTAACATTTTATGACTCATTATTTTTATTCAAAAATAACAATAAATTAATATTATATGTTTATAGATATTATTGTGATTTTAAAATTTGATTTAATATTTAAATTCCATTGATAAAGGGGGTGTCCGTATTCGGCACCAGTGTCCGAATACGGACTTATATTTGTATATTTATATTTGTATCCTATAAATATTACAAACAATATTATGTATAACTAATCATTATGTAATAGCTAACACAGTCTAGAAGTGCATGATCGTATTAGGATACAGGGTTACGTCAAAACTTCATAACCAGAAGAATATAAATCGCATATACATTATAATTAGATTATGGAAATTATAAATAATAGATGATACATGTAAATATAAAATAAAGGTGCACGTACATTGTACACCGTACATGGTACGTCGTACAGTTCTAAGTACGTGTCTCTCAGTGTAAAACCGTTACAGTATTTATTTAACGAGGAGTAGACATTTACTTTGATAGGATGTTCGATCAGGTATAATGTATATATAGGGTATAGTTATATAGGATATCAACCTATTAAGTTATTATTATATCACATATTACACTATTTGTAATCTGTTGTATTGGAATGATATGATCTTTGGAATCGAATGTAATATATATATTTGGGAGAATTAATTGTGTATAAAAATTGTTATCAATTAGGTCATCAATACATATTCTAATGCGGTTTATATCTAAAATTACTTTTGAATGTGTCCATTAGTCTATTCGTATCGATGTCAATAATAAGATGACCTGATATATCATACATTACTTAATAATGAGATATTGACATATTGGCATATTATATATAATAAATTATATATTATCGGTTTCTAGATAAGATGTATTTTGTTAATATTAATATGAATTCGGACTCGAAATAATACAATGACAAGGTTGACGACATCCAGAAATACAGCTAACTGACCTCAGCTACGCAGATGATATAGCATTTATATCACAAGAAATCTGACAATCTCGGCAACTATTAACATCCATTGAAACAGAAGTCGCTAATATTGGTCTTCAATTTAACTCAAAGAAAACTGAAGTCATGGCGTTCAATCAGACAATTACGGTCAACATAAGACTAGATAACTGTTGCACGCTGATTAACAATGTCAAACATTTTAAATATTTTGGGGCATGGATGGCTAGCTCGCAAAAAGATTTTGAAATTCGCAAAGAGTTATCATGGTCAGCAATACACAATATGAAATCAATATGGAGTTCCAAAATCGAAAACACTCTGTAAATAAGAACCTCTAAAGCTACAATAGAACCAATATTATTATATAGTAGCGAATGCTGGACAATCTATCCACAATTCGTAAGCAAATATATGGTTGTTATACCAGGCTACTTAGCATGGCCACAAATATATCATGGACAGATAAGGTCACCAATACACAACTGTATAGGGGAATGCCAAAGATCACTGAGGTGATAAAACAAAGAAGATTGAGACTAGCAGGTTACAGCATAAGTCACACCGATGAAATAGCACACAACTTAGTTGTATGGCAACCAAATAATGGTATACGAAACAGAGGGAGACAACACAAGACATATATAGACATATTAAAGATTGACTGCTCCTGTGAGGAAGACGAACTAATAACATTGATGATAGATAGAGAAGGATGGAAGGCAACTGCAAGATTTGATCGAGTGAGAACTCGACTAAAACAAATAAACAATATTATGCCACCAAATATACAATTATATATAACAATAATTTTAATTATAAATTGATATACAAAATAATTATACTTCCTATTGTATGTTAACATGTTTACAAGTCATATAATAATCATTAATCAATAACATATTTTTATTTTTAATTCAACTATTGAATTAATTGTTATTTTATTTTAGCAATATAATATTTTATAAAAGGTTAAGTAAACAGTTATATGAATTATGGATATATTGATATATTAGTATATTTCATATTTCCATCTGCCATTAGCTCTATCACTATAATGTTAAGTGGCCGCTCATACTGACCAGGTTCCATACCCTACACAATGACTCCACGTTAACAATTAATGTGGGAGAATCCAGAAGTAGGAGTTTCGTAAGACTTTTAGACTAAGATACAAAATAGTCACTTTACAATTAACTAATTCCATACCGGCTCAAATGTTTATAATATCACGCCGGATAAAACTATACACATGTAGAAATCTCACATCGAGGTAATGATGATGTATATATGATACATATAATGATTGTCTATTATATATTTTTAAAATTCTAATAACCGTTATAATAGGTTAGAATAATTTAATTTAAAATCACTTGAACTTAGAAGATTAACAATATAATTAGGCATAATTTTTTACAAAAAATATACAGATATCTTCTGTTATTAATGTATAGAATAACAAATGTTATAAAAATAAGAAATTAAATGTTAACAATAGTCTACATTATAATACAATTATAAATATAATTATTAATAGATCAGTTAATATATGTATTTATTAAATAATTAAATTTGATTCTAAGTCATCATTTAATAATAACATAAACAAAGGATAAAAAATACATATTTTATTTTGTTAAAAATCTATAATATGATAAATATGTATTTTATAATAAACACATTTATATATATATATATTATTTTTGAACTGTATTTTTTATTTAATTTTCCGCTTTTTTAATTTGTAATGTATATAAATTTATGATACACAATAAACTATTTAAACTTTATACTTTAGATTATATAATTTATTAATAAAAAATGAATTAATAATAATGTATATAAATATATAAATTATAAAAATAGTTATATGTATATATAATCATTATATAATACAAAATTAAATTTAATAAATTATAAATTAATATTACAAAATTGTATTATTACGGCAGTAACGAATTGTTACAATTCAAATATCGACTTCGATTACAATATGTGAGAATCTTTATCTATAAGAGTTCTATTAGCGCATGACTTTTGACCTGCGCGGAAGTAGGCCATAGTTCCGCAACACGAGTCCCCATCGGTACGTCTGTGCAGATAACCGGAACAACAGATGTGTTCTCTGTGTTCGTATATCACCCAACCACAATAGAACGCTACTATCCGCTCTTCTTTGTCATCTGAATCTGTCATACACGTAGAATTGTAAGTCTATTGAATTCTAAGTATATGGAATCTGTGTTTTATATAGCATACACTATACACACACACACACATATATATATATATATATATATATATATATATATATATATATATATATATATATATATATGCTCATCTGTGTAAATGTTTGATTATCTATATATTTGTTGTACTCATTTTTATAAAATTAATTGTTAAATTTATAAATATATGTTTATATAAATATAAATATATATATATATATATATATTATAATGAATGGATCCTAAGGTGATGCATATCATACACGATAGTATGACTCACTAAATATGTATTTCAATCTATTTAATTTTGTAATATTTTACCGGTGTATATACGTGATGTAATAATCATGCACGAGTATACCTTATATAGTATACTATAATATCATATAGTATAAGTGACGTTTGGTACATCAGTCTTATATATAATAGGACTAACCTTGTTTCGTGCTTTAAATCCAGCCTTAAGTTAAGTATAATTATAATGTTGTAGATTAATTAAGTATTATTGTAGATTGGGTGTTGTTGTCATGTGACCATTTAGGGAACACCCGTATATATATATATATATATATATATTTATATATATCTATGATTAATATAGAGAATATGTGTATATGTATAATGTTACATCTCCCTTTCTTTACCTTAGTCCTATTATATATAGGACTAGTATCGGTGATTTTTTTATAAAAGTTTATTTGTTATCAAAACATAGTAAATAACAAATGTATATTGGTTACAGTAAAATATAACTACCTTAACCACAACAAAACGATAATATATAATAGATATAAAACTTAACATATATATAAACCGACACCCATTATTTTTACATAGGTTTATTTGACAAGGCCACCGCCTAATTACTCAGGTAGCCATCTATTCCTTTTCGGTCTACTATTTTCTCTTCTATCTTTTCGTTTTCTTTAATTTCGGTTTCTTCTTCTATTTTCTCTTCTATATTTTCGTTTTCTTTAATTTCGGTTTCTTCTTCTATTTTCTCTTCTATTTTCTCTTCTTTTTTCTCTATAATTTCGGTTTCTTCTATATTTTCATTTTTCTCTATAATTTCGGTTTCTTCTTCTATTTTCTCTTGCTCTGTTTCATTTTCTTCATGTTCTTCCTTTATAGTATATGTCTTTATATGTTTTCTGTTTCTAATATATTCTTTGTTGTTTATTTCTACTATATATTTTCTATCACTGATTTCTTCTTTCATTCTTCCTTTAGACCATGTTTTGTCTCCGTTCAGCTTCACGTGAACATTTTCATTCGTTTTTATTCTTTCATAATTTCTCGTTGATTTGTCATAGTAGTATTTTTGTTTTTCTTTTCTTTTTTCCATGTCTAGTATTTCTTCTTTTCTATCTTCTCTAGGTAGTAGTAGTTTCTTGACTATTGGTAACATTGTTCTTGTTTTTCTTCCGAATAGTTGTTCACTTGGGCTGACTTGCTCTCCTTCTGATATTGTATTGTTCCATTCTAGGAGGGCGAGTTGTTCACTTCTATTAGTGTCATTTGCCTTTTTGAATAAATGTTTTATTATTTTTACGGCATTTTCCGCTTTACCATTACTTTTTGGATAGTATGGGCTAGAAAAAATAGTTTCGATGTCCAAATTTTCCGCAAAATTCTTGAATTCAGTCCTGAATTGTGGACCATTGTCTCATACTATCTTTTGTGGTATTCCATGTATCGCAAATATATTTAGTAACTGCAGGTTTGTCTCTGACGTTGTTGTATTTTTTAATCTTGCTACAGATATATAACTTGAGTAGTAATCTGTAACTACTAACAGTTGTCTACCGTTCAAATCGCATAGATCTACTCCTATTTTCGTCCAAGGTGATTCCCCTATATCATGTTGTTTTAATTCTTGATTTCTTTTGTTATTGATTGCAAACTTTGAGCATGTTTCACATTTGTTATCGTATTTGTCATTTGTTTTGACATTCCTGGCCAGTACATTACCTCTCTTAATCTACTTACACAGGCTCCAATACCTCCATGATTTGCATGGGCTAAGTTTATCATTTCTACTCTAAGATCTTTCGGTACAATTAGCTTATCTTCTTTATATAGTAACTTCTCATTGGTTATTATACTAGTTATTATTGAGTAGTATTCTAGAACCTCGATTGGAATTTTTGATCGATGTGGCCATCCAGATATAGTTAATTCCTTTATCACCCTGCTTGTATTATCATTCTCTGTACTAATCTGTATCCTTTTTAATCTATTCGGTGATACTGCTAATGTTGACGCATAATTGCAATATTGTAATGTATTAATATCTGCATTGTCCTCCGGCGCTCTGCTTAGCGTATCCGCAATATACATTTCTTTTCACGGTTTATATTGTATGTCCAGGTCGTATCTTTGTAATGACATCATCATTCTTTGTAACCTAATGGTTATCTCGTTAATCGGTCGTGTATATAGTGTTTCCAGTGGTTTATGATCTGATTCTACTTTAACTTTACTCTTCCCATATATATATAAATCAAACTTCTTGCATGCGAATACTACTGCTAGTAATTCCTTTTCTATTACGGCGTATCTCTGCTGTGTTTCATTCAGGCTTTTTGATGCGTAAGCTATTGGTCTTCCCGGCATGCAAATACAAATTTAATTATATATATTCTTTGTGTTAGTCAATAATATTAATATTTATTTAAGATAAGAAATTCATATATATTTAAAATAATAAATTAAATATATTTATTTGTTAAAGTATACATATCATTCCTCTATATAGTATGTATATTGCACAATGCACATGGTATCACATCCGGCTTTAGTCGTCTACTTACTTTCATCTCAAAGAATCTGACTACATCTAGTCAATGCCGTGTGACTACACTTTTCCGATAGATGTGAATTATATCATGCACATGTACCATGTATATATTGTACCTCAGCTACTTGTAGCTATTACCAACATACAGTATCTTATACCGTTATTATAGTATATGTTTTATATGGGAAATTTGTTGTAACTGATATGGCAAAATTTATGTTTTTAGTAGAACATTTTAAATGTTATCAAAATATGGGTAATATATACACTCAATATTCTGATGGTATATCCATGGATATGCATTGTTGAATGAATACTTATTATTAAACCTATGCATATAATTAATGTATTATAAATATATATATATATATATATATATATATATATATATATATATATATACATATATATATATATATATATATATATATATATATATATATATATATATAAATATATATATTTATATATAATACATTCAATGATGAGCAGGATCATGATCATTGATCGACGATCCGGATCGGGATCGGGATCAGATAAGATGATCGGGATCGGGATCGGCAAAGGATCGGGATCGAAAAAAAACCGGATAAGATAAATATTTTACTCGAAATCCTTTTATTTATAAGAATATTTATGATATATCCTTTATATAATTTATAATATTAATGTATGCGAATACCTAACCGCGATAACGCATATATATGTAAGATGTTTTGATTATTACGTCATCATAATATGACATTTATATTAGAGAGTGATAATACAATATTTCTATATTTTTAAGTTTTCAAATGATGTATAAATTATAATTTATTATAAAAATATACATATTCTATATATATATATTAGATATAATATAGAATACATTATTTAATCGATGATATCATACACTTTTAAAATATAGTTTACTTACACATCATGCACGCGTGCATCGAATAATGATGACATTTTATAGAGCAATTATTGTTTTAAATATAATTAGGTCTACTAATAGTAAACCACTACGTCAACCTAGATGAGTCATGTAATCAAATCGTGATTATTATGTCATAATAACAATTATTATTAGGGTGTATAGTAGTGTTTGAAATGAACCCAACTACTAGTGCTTCGAAGCTTCATTCAAAAAAAATTTATAGTTCAAAGTTCATTTGTAAAATAATTCAAGAGTTCGAACCTGCTTCATAAATTAGTGGAATAGTTCGAACTTGCTTCAAAACTCTAAAAAGATGAGTGAAGCTTCGAAGTCTTATTAATAATATTGTTATTGTTATTCTATTTGGTAGATTCCTTCCATCCTATCCATGAACTAAGATTACGTTTTCACTTATAACCATATGACTCTATAGATTATAATGTCCCTTCGAAGCCGTTCCCATGTTAAGACTATTATTAAAACCATTTATTTTTACAAAATTATATAAGATCACTTCTAAATATTATTCTAATACCTGTTTCTTTAATTTAATTTTAATGTATTTGTCAAAGCTCTATTTTAAATAAAAATGATAAATATTTCTAATGAATCATTAGTAATCATTAGTAATGATGTAAAATAAAACTAATATATAATACTTATAATTATATAATTATTATTAGTATAATATAATACTCATATAATAATTCATATTATATTTTCTATTGGTTTATAATATCTCCTTCTATAATAAAATAGAATTAATAAAGATATAAAATTGTATTATTACATTTTTAGATTGACACTATATATCAACGGTTCGGTCCAGGATTATAATTAAATAATAGTTCGGGTTCGTTTTAAACAAAGATTCAGTTCGTTTCGGGAGCATTCTTTTTTTTAAATGTGAGCTTCTGTACGGGTTCAAATAAGGCTTTCATTCAGGCTTTTTGATGCGTAAGCTATTGGTCTTCCCTCTTGCATTAGAGTTGCCCCTAACCATCTTTTGACGCATCACATTGTATTGTGATATTTTTATTAACATCGTAATACTTTAAAATTTCAGTTGATGTTAGTAACTGTTTTAAATCTTTGAACTCACTTTGTTCTTCTGGACCCCATTGCCAACTTATTTTTTTTCTGTGAGTTTTCTTAATTTATGTGTTCGATCTGCTAGTTTTGGTAAAAATTTCTCTAAATATTGAATCATACCTAGAAATCTGCGTACTCCCGTTTTGTCTTTTGGTTCCGGCATTTGTTGTATCGCTGATACCTTTCCATCTCCTGGTTTTAAACCTCTTGACGTTGTTGTGTGTCCTATGTATTGTACCTCATTTTTCTTCCATCTTATTTTTGCCGCATTTAGTTTAAGTTTGTTTTTTCTGCAACACTCTAGAAATTTTGTATAGTATGTGACAGCTGTCATACATTTTATTACAAGATCCTAATAGCAATGTGTAGTTTGTAGTTCAAGTGAGTATGCTTTCATTACCGTAGTACAGGGCTGTAGGTTTATTACAACTAATACCCCTGTAAACTCTACACTAACCCAAGTAACACATATTGGGTCAAACTTGGTCCATACTTGGTTCACAAATAAAATACTTGCTTCATAGTTGGTCATATTGACTTAAGTCAAAAATCTGGTTCAAAACTTAAGTCAAACTTAAGTATTTTTAATATTATATAACTTAAGTCACTGTAACTTAAGTTATTTCTTAAGTCTAACTTAATTCGAAATGACTTAAGTTTTTAAGGCATGAAAAACTTAATTTATGACTTAGGTCAAACTTAAGTCAACTGAACTAGGTTTTATTTTGTGTATGACTTAAGTTATAACTTAAGTCAAACTTAAGTCAGCTGAACTAGGTTTTATTGTGTGTATGACTTAAGTTATAACTTAAGTCAAACTTAAGTCAGCTGAACTAGGTTTTATTGTGTGTATGACTTAAGTTATAACTTAGGTCAAACTTAAGTCAACTGAACTAGGTTTTATTGTGTGTATGCCTTAAGTTATAACTTAAGTTTGACTTAAGTTAAAACTTAAGTCAAACTTAAGTCAACTGAACTAGGTTTTATTTTGTGTATGACTTAAGTTATAACTTAGGTCAAACTTAAGTCAGCTGAACTAGGTTTTAGTGTGTGTATGACTTAAGTTATAACTTAAGTCAAATTAAGTCAGCTGAACTAGGTTTTATTGTGTGTATGACTTAAGTTATAACTTAAGTTAAAACTTAAGTCAAACTTAAGTCAAACTTAAGTCAGCTGAACTAGGTTTTATTGTGTGTATGACTTAAGTTAAAACTTAGGTCAAACTTAATTTAAATAAAATAAGTTTTATTGTGTGTATAACACATATAATATATTATATTATATTAAAAAAGAAAATTATTTTTTGTTATAAAAAAGTGTCATAACAGAGATTAACATTGTATTTACAGTGCATCTTATTATAATCAAGTGATACACCAACTGTCTTGATATATGTTATATAAATATTTAATTATATTGTATATAGTTTTGATTTAATTATCTTTATAATTAGAATATATATTATAATTTTCTTTATTAATAAATAAAAACTATATAGATAAATATTAATAGGATAACATCAATAACTTAAGTTGAACTTAAGTTATATAACATACGTTTATAATAGATTTAAATATATAATAATAATAATAATAATAATAATAATAATAATAATAATAATAATAATAATAATAATAATAATAATAATAATAATAATAATAATAATAATAATAATAATAATAATAATAATAATAATAATAATAATAATAATAATAATAATAATAATAATAATAATAATAATAATAATAATAATAATAATAATAATAATAATAATAATAATAATAATAATAATAATAATAATAATAATAATAATAATAATAATAATAATAATAATAATAATAATAATAATAATAATAATAATAATAATAATAATAATAATAATAATAATAATAATATTAAAAATATATATATATATTAAATGATATATAATATATATATAAATATATATAATAATATATAGATATAATAACTAATATATTATACACTTATGATACATGACTTAAGTTCAACTTAAGTTGTTGATGTAAGTATTATTATTAAGTTTATATCATTATTTTATTATAGAAAGAATAAAATATTATAACTTTTAATTATTTTGAAATATTGATTTAATTTTTATATATGCAAATTAATTAATAATTATAATTTTAATTAATATATTTAAGTTAATATACTGTTTTTAATAAATAAAATATTATTTTAAAAAGTAAAATTATTTAAGTAATACTATGTAATTTAATACATTATCACTGCATTAGGTTTTATATTGGTCCATACTTGGTTCACAGACTTAGGTATTATTTGGTCTATACTTGGTCCATACTTGGTTCGCTGAATTAGGTTTTATTTTGGTCCATACTTGGTTCGCTGACTTAAGTTTTATATTGGTCCATACCTTGTTCGCTGACTTAAGTTTTAAATTGGTCCATACCTTGTTTGCTGACTTAAGTTTTAAATTGGTCCATACCTGGTTCGCTGACTTAAGTGTTATATTGGTCCATACCTGGTTCGCTGACTTAAGTTTTAAATTGGTCCAAACCTGGTTCGCTGACTTAAGTTTTAAATTGGTCCATAACTGGTACGCTGACTTAAGTTTTATATTGGTCATACCTGGTTCGCTGACTTAAGTTTTAAATTGGTCCATACCTGGTTCGCTGACTTAGGTTTTATATTGGTCCATAACTGGTTCGCTGACTTAAGTTTTATATTGGTCATACCTGGTTCGCTGACTTAAGTTTTAAATTGGTCCATACCTGGTTCGTTGACTTAGGTTTTATATTGGTCCATACCTGGTTCGCTGACTTAGGTTTTATATTGGTCCATACCTGTTCGCTTACTTAGGTTTTATATTGGTCCATACCTGGTTCGTTGACTTAGGTTTTATATTGGTCCATACCTGGTTCGCTGACTTAGGTTTTATATTGGTCCATACCTGGTTCGCTGACTTAGGTTTTCGGTATCACAGGTTACTAAATTTTGAACCAAGTTTGACTTAAGTTTCCTAAGTCTTGAACCAACTTTTGGTTACTTGGGAACATAATTAACTTACCCTTTTATCTATAGGCTAATCTTGTCACGTATCTAGAGTATAATATATATATATATATATATATATATATATATATATATATATATATACATATATATACTATATATATATATATATATACATGTTATTTGTAAAACTGGTCGCATCAATATCACATATCAAAATTGAATGAAATCCGCAATAACAATTGCAATGGAATATTACTAATGATATATTCATATATATATATATATATATATATATATATATATTGATATATGTAATAATATAAACATTAATAAAGTGCATACGAACTGCACGCCGTGCAGTGCACGCCTATGCTCTTTATAAAGTATAATTAATAGAAGTTATGTTCATTGTTAATAGATCTGTTGAAATTAGACATATTATTTCAGAATATATAAATATCATCTATTATAGAATGACGATTATTAACTTATTATTTATGAATATGTCATGTATTTTTTCGATATATTTACATATATTTGTGATATATTTACACATATTAAAATATTATTAAAATGTTATCAAAATATATATCAATATACATAATTAGGTTCCTATTATAACTATTTATTACGTATACCCAATATACTCTATAGGGTAGTGTAATGAATTATTAAAGTAATAAATGGTAGTCGTGATTATTTATTCATTATAAAATATATATATATAATTTTATATTAATTTTATTTTATTTAGTTCATGTTAATTTAATTAGTAAATAATATTATTTACTATATTAATATATTAATATATTATCACAACCATGTTCTAATATATTAATATAGTATATATTATAACAATATATTATACTACAATATATATATATATATATATATATATATATATATATAAATTACTCTATATTAGTGCATAATAAACTGTATATCATCATCATGATCATATATACATATGGTGCTATATTATATAAATATTATTCTATATAATTATTAACCTCGGCTATATGACGATAATCCGAGACAAATGTTGCTGCACACAGATAATATCATTATACATATTATTAAATTCCTGTTATATTATCTTATATTATTTATAATGCATATATATAATACATTAAAATATGAATTGTACTTGTATATGAAATCATATTATATTTATAAGATATTCTGTTATTTTTGAAATAAATTTAATAAATTAAATTAATAATTAATATATTATAACTAGTATACAAATTATTTGTATAATACAATCTATGTTTTTATAATTAAAGAAAAGTAATGTAAAATACAATATTTCTATTATACAATAACTGTAACCATGTATATATATATATATATTAATGTCAGGGCCGGCTTAAGCATACTATGGGCCCCGGGCAAAAAAAACGTATGGGCCCCATAAGATTTTCATAACATATTATATTATACATATTAAATGGGTCATTCTAGAAATAACTAATATCTATTACTCTTCAATTTATATATATATATATATATGATGTATTATTATAATGTGTGAACAAATAATGTAAAAATATTTATAATATTTTAAAAATGGTGTTATTTCATATCCATTTACATGTATCGTGTGAAGGAGGTCCCCTTTAAGATGTATATAATATATAGCGGGATTTCCTTCACGCTATGGATGTAATTAGATATTATAATATCTTTATTATAATATCTTATACGATACCCACTTAAAATAATTGCAATGTAATATTTTATAATTTACAAATTAATTAATAAAAATGATATAAATATTTGATTACAACTCCTCAGAATCATTTATTGTATAGCCTATAATCGCCTACATGTAATATATCTGAATTGTGATAACTTATCACCTGTTCTCCAATACGAATATCGCCATTTTGGTTATTTATATATGAATAGATAGATGAGGGTGATGTAAATCTACTAGTTGCAACAATGCATTTAGTATTATATTTATATTATATAGGGGATATAGGGGAAAGTAACCTAATACGGAAACTTTAACAATAAATGGTCTTAACATTTGATGACTTATTATTTGTATTCAAAAATTACAATATATTAATATGTTATGATTATAGATATTATTGTGATTTTAAAATATTATTTAATTTTTTAATTCCGTAGATAACGGGGGTGTCCGTATTCGGTACCCATGTCCGAATACGGACACCCTGTGTTATAATACGGACACCCTATATATACCACTAGATAAACTATATATTATTGATGAATCAATCAGACAAATTACAATTACATTATTTATAATTAATTTTATGACAAATTTATTCTAATTTAATTAGTTATTAATTAATTTATTTTTATTATTTTTTAATTAATACAATGTAAGTATCAATTAAGTAATAATGTAGCGTTATTGGTGCTATTAGTATTATAACGTACGCGAATATTATAAATATCAGAATAGTTCATACGTTACGCGCTGATTGGTTATATATATATATATATATATATATATATATATTAATATATATATACCCTATAGGGTGTCCGTATTAATACATCTATAGAGTGTCCGTATTAGAGACTTGAGTGACCTTTATATATATGCTTATAACTTAATGAATATTTGATGACAAATATAGAAATTATATATATAATTTTCAGAATGCCTTATTTTTTTATAATATATTGTTATGTTTTATATCAATACATTTGTATATTCTTGAGAATGTTTTAAGGTGAATTTTGTTGTCATAAATTTAAAAACGTAATAAAAAAATCAGTTTAGTATTGGATATATCAGCAATATTTTAGTTAATTAAAAATAAAAAATACTTTTTTAGACTATTTATATAATTATGAATATTTTATTCATTAAACATTTTTTGTAGGATTTATGGTTTCTGAGATACCGAGAGTTTCCGTATTAGGGCACTGTCCGTATTCGGTTACTTTACCCTATTTATAAATAATACCTGTTTCAATAAATATAAATATAATTTCATTCTCTAATAATAGTTTGTTGAAAATTGTATGTACATAATATAATAATTGTATGTATATAATTCCATTTCATCAATAGGCATTATTAAAAATACTATAAAGCAGAATATTCCTATTTAAATTAAAACTATTTTATATATATATATATATATTATGTACATTAACAAAATTATAATACTATATACAATATGAGATTATACACATTTTATTAATACGAGCAGTAGGATAGAGAAAATTAATTATTTTGAGAAAAATTATTTTGAAAATATCGAATTAGTTTTAATTACTATAACTACTATAAATCTATATAGAATATCGTTTTTTCGTAATTTATAATCAATATAATCATTTATAAGATCAGAAATAATAGTTAAAATAGATCTTAATATATATATATATATATATATATATATATATCATATTTAATTTTAATAAAAAAAAATATACTTTTTTTTTGTAAACTAATTATAGATTTATAAATTGTTAAGATTCAACTATGGTTAATACACCCTTAATAAGTTTATGATTTATCAAACAATTATTTATCAATCCATTTCATACTATAGTATATATATTGTATCTGACAATCAGAGATGTTTGATATTATTTATGGTGATCACTATTAGAATATGCTCCAACATCTACATGTATCTGTTTCCATATCTTCGTGAACATTTAGAAATTTAAAAAAAAATCACTTTTAAAATCGGCCCAAATGACTCATATTTAACTAATTTATTATATTATTTTTATTTTTTTAATTAGATTTAATAATATACAAGAAAAATACAGTTAAGAAATTTTTTTTTTATATAAATAGTAAACAAAAATCCTACTCAAATAATTCATGGGCCCCCCAAAATGTGGGGCCCCGGGCAATTGCCCGGTTTGCCCCCCCCCCCTTAAGCCGGCCCTGATTAATGTATATACAGTAGTAATATATTGAGAATTATCTACTAATTAGAAGTACTTATAATATTATATATTACAAAAAGCTCAAACAGATTTATTAAATTATCTAAATATATAGTTAAATAAAAATATATTGATAAACTAGTCTAAAATTATAAATATTTCGAATAAAAAACATTATAATATTTGTGTTCTTTCATAAGTGTATTGTTATAAATTAACATATATTATAAAATACTAATATCGTATCATTCATTAAATAAAATATCGATACTTTACTATACAATTATATATGATTGTGGCTAGTAATAACTATATACTATATACTATATCTATATAGTAACTATTATACATATATTTTAAATTCCAAATAAACTATTTTAACTTTGATGAATACATTTAGAATATTTAAATCATAATTTAATAATCAAATTTATATTATTAATGCATATTAATATGTATTATTTTAATTTTGGTTGATATAAAGTATATTGTAAAATATATAAAACGATAAATGATTATTTTTATTATTATTGATATTTTTATTATATATTTCTAACAACAATATATACCATATATATATGATAATAATACTAATTATATATATATATATATATATATATATATATATATATATATATATAATTATATATAATATAATACTTACATGATGGTAATGTATACAAATATATAAATATAAACTTTTATATATTACTTAAATGAATAAAAATAAATATGTATACTGATCTATAGGTGTATATTAATAATACACACTCGAGTTTCATCATATAGCCGATATTTCGGTCAATTTTTATATATGATATATATTACATACATATATGTATATTATGCATTAAATATATTAATATAACAAATTATTATTATATATATATAAATATCACGAATATTTACTGACAGTATATATAAAATTCACATATATTAATTGCTTAGCAAATAAACTCGACTAAAGTATTATAAAGAGATATAAATAAATACTAATTTAGAAGTGTACACAGTTTAATTCATGTTATTTTATAGTAAAATATACATATTATATTAAAATATATATATTAAAGTATATATATATAATTACCGTTATAGGATCGGAATTGTTTCCCGAGCACTTTCAACAATTTTCTTCCACGTCGTCCTGTCTTTTATAGCTGTATTTAGTTCTTCAGTCGTCAGTCCCGTATCATCACATATCTATTTTACATAGGTTTTTCTCGGTCGTCCAATCTTTGTTGTTCCATGGTTCGGTGTCCACAACAAAACATCTTTTACGATTTCTTCATCACTTCGATAACAATAGCCTGCGAAACGTGTTCTTCGTATACGTATTATACTAGTTAGTGGTGGCATATTTCCATAGAGGGGAATCTTCGTTAGATGCTCTTTCCATGATATATTTAATATGGCTCTCAACATTCTTGTGTAAGTGCCATAGAGCTTTTTATCATGTTTTTTAGTTAGGGTCCAAGCTTCAGAGCCGTATAATAAAACTGATTCTACCACGGCCCTGAAGAAGTTCCTCTTTAAAGTTGTATAGAGTGGTGATTTCCATTTGGAACTTAACTTATTTAGAGCTGACAGGACTTAGCTATTCTTATTTTTATTTCTTTATCGGTTGATTCTATTTCGCTTCCAAGATAAATGAAATTATCGACATTTTTCTAGACTTTCCCATCTATAGATTTACCGTTTTATTTGAGTTTATGTGTTGCGTCTTTTTAATATTTACTTTGAGACCTACTATTTTCCCACTTTGTTCTGAGATATTCAGTAGTTTTTCAGCAAATATTACAAGATCATCAGCATAATCTGCATGTAATCTTAATTTCTGGATATCTTCTACTTCATTATTTCGATAGTGTTAGGCCTAGATCTTTATTTTCGTCAATAGATGTTATTAATACGTAATCAAGTGTAATAATAAACAATAATGGTGCCAGAGTATCCCCCTGTAGAACACCTGCATTTACATCAACATATTCTGTGTCACCATCAGGTGACCGTACTATTGATTTATTATCTCTATATAGTATCATAATAGCCTTGATTATCTTCATTGGAATATGTAGATATGTATTATCATATTGATCAATATTTAGCTAATTATTTTTTTAAATAATAATATAAATATTAAATATTATAGAGCTCAAAGTTATGAAAATTCCAGTAATATGTTTGTAAGATTACATGAAATGCAAGATATCATAATAAACTATAGTCCACTTTCCATATGTATCCCTCACACTGCGCATTCTTAAAGCTGGTTTGTGGAAATTCCGTTGAATCCTCGACAATTGCATTATTATTTGCTTTCATACCAAATCAATATAATTTATTTAGCCCACCTAAATATAGAATATATTTACATCTAGATTAAATAAAAGAGGATATTTTTTATTAAAACAATTATCTAATATGCGATGGTCATCATATGCAGATGCTATTATAATATAACTATAGTTCTATTATGTATATTGCACTTATTAATTTCATATAATTATATAAGCTATATCTGATATTATATATGTAAAAAACATTACTTAAAGAATATTAAGAAAGGTATTTATTTATTGTAAAGGTAAAGTATTTATTCAATAAAATGTAAGAATGTTAGACTTTAATATTATTAAAAATGTGGAGATAATTACATTATAGAATAAATTCGATCATAAAAGTGTTGCAATTGAGTTAATATATTAACTATTAACAACTATAGCGGTAATAAAAATATTTATACATTCTCTAAATATATAGTCACTAGCAAATAAATGATTAGTAGGAGTTGATAGGAGTATACAAATAAAACAAATTACAAAACATATGATTAAATATTGAATTTACATCATATAAGAAGTTCAAAATAATTACTTTCTACCAATATTTGACATTTTAATTGATAAGTATATCAAAAATATAATCACGTAGTTATAACTAATTATATTATATATATATTATATATCATTTGACATCAGCAATTAAGATGATTAGTAAATAAGATGATTCGAATGATGATAATATTAACCCAGCCATTAACAATATACTAAACTATATTTATATATTCCACAAAGGTATGTACTATCCAAATAGCAATATATAAAATATATTGTTGGCTAAATTTAGATCCAAATGTAGACATTTTCTTCCGAATATACATGTATGTATCATCGATATAAAGAAAGTGGATAAGCAATTGAATGTAGTGTATGGCACTATCCGCTACGAGCGCTGCAGTCGAAACCCACTATCTGGCCCACTACTTTTTATTTATAATAATATGTATTTATCATATATATATTGATAATCACTACCAATTTTAATGTACTATCCATACTAAAAATAAAATTATATATTTAAAATACATAATATCAACATTCCTCGTAATTTTGTGTATTTAAATTGAAGATATAATACTATTTTATTGATTTTATTGATATTTATGATTAAAATCCATTGATATAGATAGAAGTCACTTAAATCTATTTCGACGAAAAGACTACTGTTTTGATATTTTACATATATAATATGACTAATATCTAATCAAAATCACTGATACCATTTTGTAAATTTATCGATAAAAGTGTCATTCACGTGTCTATCTTTTACATGCATTGCGTGCGTCAATTGCTTATCCACTTTCTTTATATCGATGGTATGTATAGTATACATTGTATACATATATTTATACATACATGTATATTCTGAAATATATATATATATATATATCCATTATAATGGAAAATAATTACACTTGAGAGAAAAGCTTATCGAAACTTAAACTTATAAATAAGTTCCTATGAAATTAACTGTTACAATAATTACTTTCAAGTCTGGAAACATCATCTTTAGAATCAAAACTACTTTTAATGAAATTGATACTGAATACATAATACTCATTTTGTAGAGTGGAAATCGAGTAAAATAAATATTTAATTATACTTATATCATTTTATTTGTTATTGATTAATTTATAACTATTAAATATTATATAGCAATGATTTTAATAGGTCACCTCAATATCTATTTACACCCATAGAGTGAAGGAGAATCACCTCTATATAATACGTATCTTAACGAAGACCTTCTTCACGATAGGTACAATGTTATTTATTTCTAGAATGACCCTATGTTATAATTTAAAACATATATTATCAAATTATTATAGGGGCCCATACGTTTTTTTTGCCCGGGTCCCATATTATGCTTAATCCTGCCATGCTCCTAGTATGTATACTATCAACACTTATATATCGTATGCTATAACTATAGTTATATAATGTATCTCCTAATGTCTCTACTATTAGAGTGTGGTGTTATTTTCTTGAAAACTGCATACTATATTGATAAATACATATTACAGTTATATGCCAATGTTGTGCGAGTATCTGATCATTAACTTC
Source organism: Osedax fenrisi (assembly GCA_964019155.1). NCBI lineage: Eukaryota > Metazoa > Annelida > Polychaeta > Sabellida > Siboglinidae > Osedax > Osedax fenrisi. Next base: position 39,810,001 of record OZ025241.1, read on the forward strand.
ATCTCTAGATCGGTTGGCGTCAGTCACACAGATATTATACTATTCCTATATGACACGGGTAGAATACTTGTCCGCACCAATACAATAAGTCTTAAATCATATTATATAATTGTGTATACAAAATTATCCGCTCTCATAAAAACCACGGATGCCTTAGCATAATAGCAGGTTCGAATAGGTATTATTAGAGCTGTGGTATCATAAGAGAAAACTTCATCTAAGTTAGTAGATGGAAATTACTGTATCGAAATAAAATAACAATCATTAAAAATAGATAATTCTACAAAACCTATGATATTCAATATTCCTATATTGTATCTGTATTCTATACCATATTGATGTTATTGTATGATCATATGTAATCGATTCATAATATCCTACATTGGGAATACAATAGAATGTTGAACAATTGTTTAAATGGTCAAATTTGTAATATTAATATAAATTCTTAATTTATATAAGAAATAAAAAGTAAACTAAATAAAACTTAATGTATATTTTGTATACAATTATATTTTCTAGTTCATAATACTAATGTCGCATGGGATAAATAAAATATATTAAAAAAATTATAAATTCACTTATACAAATTATTATTATTAATATTTATAGTTATAACTATTATTAATATTATAATATTTGTAAACTATTAATCCAGTCCACATAATATAATGTTAACATTAAAATAATTATTAAACATATGTTTCAAATTATTAAAACACATAGTGTAATAATATATATTTGTATATTTGGATATTATAACCCAAATGTATGGTTGCATATTTATATTGTAAGGTTTATTCACTGGGGCATGCAAATACAAATTTAATTATATATATTCTTTGTGTTAGTCAATAATATTAATATTTATTTAAGATAAGAAATTCATATATATTTAAAATAATAAATTAAATATATTTATTTGTTAAAGTATACATATCATTCCTCTATATAGTATGTATATTGCACAATGCACATGGTATCACATCCGGCTTTAGTCGTCTACTTACTTTCATCTCAAAGAATCTGACTACATCTAGTCAATGCCGTGTGACTACACTTTTCCGATAGATGTGAATTATATCATGCACAGGTACCATGTATATATTGTACCTCAGCTACTTGTAGCTATTACCAACATACAGTATCTTATACCGTTATTATAGTATATGTTTTATATGGGAAATTTGTTGTAACTGATATGGCAAAATTTATGTTTTTAGTAGAACATTTTAAATGTCATCAAAATATGGGTAAAATATACACCTAATATTCTGATGGTATATCCATGGATATGCATTGTTGAATGAATACTTATTATTAAACCTATGCATATAATTAATGTATTATAAATATATATATATATATATATATATATATATATATATATATATATATATATATATATGTATATATTTATACATATATATGACTTACTTGACTTAAATGCGTAGGATTATCGTCCCTTTGCTTTCCACATGAATACATAGTTTCCGAAGGCATCTCGTCGTTTGGCTCGTATCTCTATATTTAAGAGTGGCTCACCGCACTGTTCCCTTATGCCATCAGACCATCTTTTTGGCGGGCGTCCTCTTGGTCTCTTTTTTTTGAAATCTAGCTTGTAGCTGGAATTTAGTGTTGACGTATTCCTGACAACATGACCAAACCAGCGAAGTCTTCTTTTAAGAACGATGTCTTCTATCGTCTCGCTTATCTTTAGTTTCTTTCGTATCATGGTGTTTCTGAGTCTGTCAGACCTAGTAATACGGAGTATAGCTCTAAGGCATTTCATAAAACACTAGTAGCGCATCTATTTCTTTTCGTCTTGTAGTCCATGATTCTGAACCGTATGTGGCAATCGGCAGAATGAGTGCCCCGTAAAGTCTAGTCTTAAGATGTATTGACACGTCTTTTGATGACCATATCGTTCTCAGTCGACCGAAAGCTTTTGATGCCATTGATATTCGGTGTTGAACATCTGAGGAGCAGTCTGGAACAAGACTACCCAGAAATTTGAACTTGGAAACTTTGGGAACCACGTTGTTGTCGATTTCAATTTCAGCATTGCTATCTGGTGTCATTATTGCGCATTTAAGTGGATTTATCTTCAAACCCCATTTTTGACAAGCTTGTTCAAGTTCCAATGTAGATAGTTGCAGTTTTTCGAATACAGCAGATATGAGTGTCGTATCGTCTGCGTATCTGATATCAACAGACATATTTTCGTTTAATTGAAAGTCACGGTTCAAACTTTTAACACCCTTCATTACATATTCCAGGAATATGTTGAATAAACTTGGTGACATAATACAGCCTTGTCTCACGCCAATATTAACTGGGAACCAGTCAGATAGTTCTCCTCCAGCTATTATGGAGCATTCCGTTTTATCATATAGATTTTTTATTATTTCGACAAGTTTATTTGGGATACCTATCTTAAGCAGCATCTTCCAAAGTGCATCTCTCCAAATAGTGTCAAATGCTGCTTTAAAGTCAATAAAATGGAAATGGAGCGGTATTTGGTGCACTTTTGCTTTCTCGATCAACTGCCTTATAATAAATATTGCATCCGTGGTTCCTCTACCAGGCCTAAAACCGAATTGAGAGTCACTCATTGATGATTCAATTATGTGCGAGCATCTGTTCATCAATATTTTGCAGAATATTTTACCTGGTATTGGTAATAGTGCAATGGCTCTATAGTTTGCGGCATTCAGTTTGTCACCTTTTTTGTGGATTGGTGTTATTATCATCTTAGACCAGTCATTTGGTGGATTCTCTGTCACAATTATTTTATTAAACAGGTTTGTTAATGTTTTAGTCATAATTTCACCTCCAGCTTTTATCAATTCAGAAGTTATTCCATCAACCCCAGGTGACTTTATGTTGGATAGCTGTTTTATTGAGTACTTAACTTCTTGTTCAGTTATTGGCGGTATGTTTTCATTATTAACATCTACTGAGTCAAATTCTTGCAGAGCATTTTCGTCGTGTTTGAATTGTGTGTTTAGGTGTTTCTCAAAGTGAGTTTTCCAGATATGCAATACATCTTGCTTTTTCGTCTTTAGATTACCTTGGGAGTCTTTCATAGCACATATAGATCTGTATCTCTTTCCTTCTAGTTCACGAACTTGTTTGAATAGTTTATGTGTATTATTCTTTTTAAAATGTTCTTCCATTTCAGATATTTTGTCACTTAAATTATTATTCTTTTGTTTTTTTACTTCTGCTTTTACTCTTTTATTTAATTCTCTATAGTTATTTGTATACTCTTCATTAAACTGGTTTTGTAACATCATTATTTTAGCGCTTCTTCGTTTTGCACATAAGTCTTTTACCTCGCTTGAGAGACCGGGGATTTCGTTATGTCGTTTATGTCCGATTTCTTTTTCAGCTGTTGTATGTACGATTTTTTTGAATTTAATGTAAAATTCATCTGGAGTCATCTCATCGTCTAATAGGTTAGCAAATCCTTCTCCTATTATCGAAGCAAACTTTTTGGATGTTTCCTTGCTTTGCAGTTTATCGGTGTCATAACGTTTTAGTGGTTTTTTTGCTATATGTTTCATTTTTTTTGGTTTTTTCATAACTAAGTTTTCTATGACAAGTGAGTGATCTTACCCTATTTCGGCAGAGTTATAGGTTCTGCAGTTTTTAAGAGTAGATTTTAGTTTCTTAGACATTATAATAAAATCAATTTGCATCTCTGTCTGTTTTGGTGAAGTCCATGTGTATCTTCGCCTTTCTTTGTGCTTAAATATTGTGTTTGCTATAAATAGATTGTTTATTGCACAGAATTGAAGTAGTTTAACACCTCGTTCATTGTGTTTTCCTGCACCATATCTCCTAACTACTTCTGGCCAGATGTCTTGCATTTGGCTTCCTACTGATGCGTTAAAATCACCTAGTAGTACAATATGTTCACTTGGTGGAAGGGTGTTAATCTCATCTTGTAACGTTCCAAAAAATTCTTCTACATATGTATCTTCGTAGCTAGAGTCTGGAGCGTACACAACGAAGTATGTTATTCTATCTGATCTAATCTCTATGGTAACCTTCAATAATCTGCTTGATATACACTCATAGTTAATCATGTGCTCACTTAGTTTTTTATTCAGTATTAAAGCGACACCTTGCCTGTGTATGCCGTCTTGTCGTGGTGAGTGAATGATGACGTGTTCATCTTTCTCCCATATCGTAGGTATATCTGTTGTCCAGTGGGTCTCAGTTATGCCAATTATATCAATTTCAATTCGTTCAATTTCATTTATTAATAAGTTAATAGTATCATTATCAATTAGTGTTCTAGTGTTCCATGTAGCCGTCCTAACCGGGAGATTATTCGCACCCTCTATTTGCCCGGGACTGAGGGCCATTCTTGTATTTGTATTCATGTGTTTTTGTTGAGGCAGTTTAACCTAGACACTTGCTCAAGGACATTCTAGGTGAAAGGCGCCGGCTACTAAACAGAATGATTAGTGACCGCCTAAGAGAACCTCTCGTTCCCGGTTTCTGTCAGGGTTTTCTCCCTTAGCCTTTCCCAATCCAATGGGTTCCTGCAAGGCAACAGGTGTGTCGTTTTGTCCGCGGCTGTTTATTTTAGTTCGCAGCTAACCCCCTATAGAGGTCATTCCCCTATCCGCAACCTGGGGACGCGCCCTATCGGCGTCGACACTCCACCGTAAGGGTTATATATATATATAAATATATATATTTATATATAATACATTCAATGATGAGCAGGATCATGATCATTGATCGACGATCCGGATCGGGATCGGGATCGGCAAAGGATCGGGATCGAAAAAAAACCGGATAAGATAAATATTTTACTCGAAATCCTTTTATTTATAAGAATATTTATGATATATCCTTTATATAATTTATAATATTAATGTATGCGAATACCTAACCGCGATAACGCATATATATGTAAGATGTTTTGATTATTACGTCATCATAATATGACATTTATATTAGAGAGTGGTAATACAATATTTCTATATTTTTAAGTTTTCAAATGATGTATAAATTATAATTTATTATAAAAATATACATATTCTGTATATATATATATATATTAGATATAATATAGAATACATTATTTAATCGATGATATCATACACTTTTAAAATATAGTTTACTTACACATCATGCACGCGTGCATCGAATAATGATGACATTTTATAGAGCAATTATTGTTTTAAATATAATTAGGTCTACTAATAGTAAACCACTACGTCAACCGAGATGAGTCATGTAATCAAATCGTGATTATTATGTCATAATAATTATTATTATTAGGGGGTATAGTAGTGTTTGAAATGAACCCAACTACTAGTGCTTCGAAGCTTCATTCAAAAAAAATGTATAATTCAAAGTAATTCAAGAGTTCGAACCTGCTTCATAAATTAGTGGAATAGTTCGAACTTGTTTCAAAACTCTAAAAAGATGAGTGAAGCTTCGAAGTTTTATTAATAATATTGTTATTGTTATTCTATTTGGTAAATTCCTTCCATCCTATCCATGAACTTAGATTACGTTTTCACTTATAACCATATGGCGCTATAGATTATAATGTCCCTTCGAAGCCGTTCCCATGTTAAGACTATTATTGAAACCATTTATATTTACAAAATTATATAAGATCACTTCTAAATATTATTCTAATACCTATATTAATATCCCGACGGGATTTACACCCGCAAACTAATACCTGTTTCTTTAATTTAATTTTTATGTATTTGTCAAAGCTCTATTTTAAATAAAAATGATAAATATTGCTAATGAATCATTAGTAATCATTAGTAATGATGTAAAATAAAACTAATATATAATACTTATAATTATATAATTATTATTAGTATAATATAATACTCATATAATAATTCATATTATCTTTTCTATTGGTTTATAATATCTCCTGATACTTTATTTATCTATAATAAAATAGAATTAATAAAGATATAAAATTGTATTATTACATTTTTAGATTGACACTATATATCAACGGTTCGGTCCAGGATTATAATTAAATAATAGTTCGGGTTCGTTTTAAACAAAGCTTCAGTTCGGTTCGGGACCGTTATTTTTTTTAAATGTGAGCTTAAGTACGGATTCAAATAAGGCAAGCTTCAGTTCGTAATGCTTCGGTTCGGGTTAATTTCGAACACTAGTGTATAGTGTTAATCCTCCCATACATAGTGCTACACTGCGTTCTTATTGAAATAATAAAATGTCATGCGTCTTTTTACAACTACATTTTATATAGATTATAGTTTAGTTGATCAATATATATATATATATATATATATATATATATATATATATATAATATATATACATGTATATATATATTATATATATATATATAAATATATATATATATTATATATATTCATTAATAATTTCCATTATATAGATTAGATAATAAAGTAGTAATATATAACATATTATATAAATAGGCTTAATGAATGGTATTACGTAGTAATCAATGAGTGATACATTTAATATAGGTTTAGAAATTGTATGACACTCTACTTTGTACTAGGTTATTAATTAATGATTATAACTTATATATATTATATTTATTAATATCAACATCATATATATGTTATGGTAAATAATGATTGAATTGATGTATAATATACGATTAAGAGTCAATATCAATAAGCAATATATACATAAATTAATATTCTAAATTTGGAATACATACTTCAACATATTATCTAAATTATGAATGATTAACGAGTCCCATAAGAAGAATGCAATCTACTAAGTATTTTAATAATGATGAATGTATTGAAGTCTGCGATAATCTATAGAGAATACTATACTATACTCAATATAGTATAGTATACTATACTCACTATAGAAATGGTGTCTTATAATCTGAATTGCTTTAACTTTATGATATTTTCTGACTTTTCTGATATGTCGTGCACTCTATTTATTGTTCGTGTACTTGTTATCTTAGCAGCATCATATTCATGTAATACATGTTCATTCTTCCTTAAATAATGTGGTCTTAGATTACAATAGCTAGTAAGGCTATCTATAGCTAATACCTGCTTATATGTGATGCTTTCGGCGTATACTTTATTTATTTATTTATTTAATAATATAACATTTTCGTTAACTATATAAATATGCAGTTTTTGATCTTTCGACATATTGTCTAATAATTAATTATTATATTACTTTATTAAATATAATGATAAATAATTACGTAACAATTAGTGATGCAACATGTATGCAAGTTATGTTCATACCCTTGGTACACTGTTAAAAATAATGGTATTTATATTTTTATAATGTGGAATACCCTTAAAAATGTCAAATACCATTAAATATCACAAATATATTATATAATGGTGTTTACATTTTCAGTATGTGGAATACCTCTAGTTAATGGTATTTATATTTGTATTGTGTGGAATACCTCTAGTTTTATGTGAATTACCCACACCCATACCTTATCACAAATCTGCTACATATACTTATACAAAACATATATAAACATTATTTAAACTATAATGTTAACTTAAATATAATATGGTCGACAATTTATTTGTTAAAATAGTTCATTAATTTGAAGTAATCGCACAAAAATAAATTTGAATTTCTAAAATTGTTTTAATTTTTATATAAATAGGAATATCCCTAATTATGTTCTAATTTATAATATATATATTTTCGTAACATATTCGAAGTAGAATAAAATAATTTCTAATAGTATAAATTAAAATTTAATAAAAAATCAAATGTATTAACACATATTTGATTGTACAGTTACTATAACGGATAACATATCGATGGATTATATTATTATATAGTATCTATAACCCAATAATACATATCTACGTAATTGTATATATTCATTATAATAAACATATATACATATGTGTAATATACACAATTAGTATCACACTAGTTTGTATTTATAAATTATTTTCATATTTTATTATATGGTATTTTGATTGACAGTTTAAGGCAAAAGATATTTGTCCTTGATTGCGGTCTAGTTTTAAAATATATGTTGGTTACTTTTGATTGGCCGCCCTTATCGCGTATACACCATAATACTGTCACTAAAAATATAATTCTATTAAATAAATTTGAATTTCTAAAATTGTTTTAATTTTTATATAAATAATTATGTTCTAATTTATAATACATTTTATATATTCATTTTATTTTGATTATTTATTCTATCAATTAAAAAATATATGTGAGTATAATGCATATAATATTGACAAAATCATATTCATTAATATACAGAACAACATATATATAGAACACTTTTATAAATATCGATTCTCTTCTATACATTATAAATTTTACTGTTATTGATGTTTATAAATGTCCCTTTGATTTATTCCCTTATTATGCTCACATTACTTTTACAATTATATTTATTATCCTTTATATAACATATAATATTTGTATATTATACTTTATAGCAAATTGCTTAATTTAATTATTTAATATAGTTCATTTATAATTATAAATATCGAATTGTTTATCGAAAATTGTTTAATATAAGCAGGGATATAAAGAGCTCCTGATATAAGGTTATAAGTTAATATTAATATTTATTTATCAAAACTTTAATTTACAATTTTAATATATTTATTATTATAATTTGTATTATATTTATACTTTTATATACTATAATATTTGTATATTTTATTTTACAATATTGTTTACTATAATATTTGTATATTTTATTTTACAATATTTTACAATATTTTACAATATTATGTATTAATAACTATAATATTTGTATATTTTATTTTATAATATTGTTTACTATTATATAATCTTATAAGGTTATAATTTAATATTAATATTTATTTATCACCACTTTAATTTACAATTTTAATATATTTATTATTATAATTTGTCTTATATTTATACTTTTTATAAACTATAATATTTGTATATTTTATTTTATAATATTGTTTACTATTATTAAGTAATATATATGTATATATATATATATATACAATTACTAATTATTTTATCCATTATGAATATTAATTGTCAATTTTGTAATATAACATTTATATTAAATAAAAATATACATTTTAGTTAATTTAAACATTTGCGTTTGTCGCATAACGATACTAATCTGAATATAAACTGTATAATACAAGGTTGTTTATATTCATCAAATAATATTACTAATTACAGTAGACATTTATCCAGAAATCATGTATTTAATAGCAACAATTAGGTGCCAATCGTGGTGAGCATAAATTATAAATTATTGATATTTACTTGTGGCGGCATGATATTTACTTGTGTCGGCATGATATTTACTTGTGTCGGCATGATATTTACTTGTGGCGGCATGATATTTACGTGTGTCTGTATGATATTTACTTATGGCGGCATGATATTTACTTGTCGGCATGATATTTACTTGTGTCGGCATGATATTTACTTATCTCTGCATGATATTTACTTGTGGCGGCATGATATTTACTTGTGGCGGCATGATATTTACTTGTCGGCATGATATTTACTTGTGTCGGCATGATATTTACTTGTGTCTGCATGCTATTTACTTATGGCGGCATGATATTTACTTGTCGGCATGATATTTACTTGTGGCGGCATGATATTTACTTATCTCTGCATGATATTTACTTGTGGCAGCATGATATTTACTTGTCGGCATGATATTTACTTGTGGCGGCATGATATTTACTTGTGGCGGCATGATATTTACTTGTCGGCATGATATTTACTTGTGTCGGCATGATATTTACTTGTGTCTGCATGCTATTTACTTATGGCGGCATGATATTTACTTGTCGGCATGATATTTACTTGTGGCGGCATGATATTTACTTATCTCTGCATGATATTTACTTGTGGCAGCATGATATTTACTTGTCGGCATGATATTTACTTGTTTCGGCATGATATTTACTTATCTCTGCATGTTATTTACTTATGGCGGCATGATATTTACTTGTCGGCATGTTATTTACTTATGGCGGCATGATATTTACTTGTCGGCATGATATTTACTTGTGTCGGCATGATATTTACTTGTCGGCATGATATTTACTTGTGTCTGCATGATATTTACTTGTCTCGGCATGATATTTATTTGTGGCGGCATGATATTTACTTATCTCTGCATGATATTTACTTGTGGAATACCTCCAATTTCTAACATTATAGTGTTGTTATAATGAAAAACATCTATAGATCTATAAATGTAAAGTATATTTAAGATTTGTTAATTACAATTGAGCTCACATACCCGTATATGGTGTTGATCCATGCAATGTATTTATATATTATATAATATGTTATAGTATATAGTTCCATATATGGTACTATAATACAATATATGTAACTATATATATATATATATATATATATATATATATATAAACAATTAGGATCGGGATCGGGTTTGAAACAGAGGATTTGGATCGGGATCAGGATAAGATCTGGAGTAATGCACTGACGAATGGGATCGTGGAACAATTATCGAGGATCGGTGCCAATCACTGAATACATTGTATACGTTTTGAATATATTACAATAAATGTACATATATATACGATTTTAAATATTGTTTCACGTCGTGAAGTTTATTTTTTTATAAATAAGTGTTATCAGGGGTCATCATGTGTCATTAAGGGTCATCGTCGATGACTAATCGAAGTTAATACATAATGAATAAAATTAATCGAGAAAATATTGATTTTATATTTATTATATATAATACATATATGTAAAGTTATTTATTAATTCGATTTACTTTATGTAATCGACAACTTGGGTATCGCAGGTATACATTACAGATATACCCTAGGCGAGTATACATTATCGCTCATATATGTACACTGAGTTACTAATTGCACTCACCGTGTATACAGTAGTAGTAGTAGTAGTAGTAGTAGTAGTATAACAATAGCCATTGTAATAATAATTATACAATAGTAATAATAATAATAATAATAATAATAATAATAATAATAATAATAATAATAATAATAATAATAATAATAATAATAATAATAATAATAATAATAATAATAATAATAATAATAATAATAATAATAATAATAATAATAATAATAATAATAATAATAATAATAATAATAATAATAATAATAATAATAATAATAATAATAATAATAATAATAATAATAATAATAATAATAATAATAATAATAATAATAATAATAATAATAATAATAATAATAATAATAATAATAATAATAATAATAATAATAATAATAATAATAATAATAATAATAATAATAATAATAATAATAATAATAATAATAATAATAATAATAATAATAATAATAATAATAATAATAATAATAATAATAATAATAATAATAATAATAATAATAATAATAATAATAATAATAATAATAATAACAATAATAATAATAATAATAATAATAATAATAATACTAATAATAATAATGATAATAATAACAATAATAATACAAAGAGTATGAACTTTATGGTGATTACGGATATATATATACATACTAAAATATATACAATAATCTATTAATTCCTAAAATATGTGCGAATCGGAATAATAATTCAAGGTCACAACATTGAATAACAATTAAGAAATCAATGATCAATGGTTTACTTAGTGTGGTGATGTGACCGCACATGTACATGCACATATCATAGAGAGTTATTACGCAATAACGAGATAACGTAATCAAATATCGATAAAAAACACTGGTTGATTATGTCGATGCGAGACGAAGATGAAACGCAATTAATTAGAGATAGAGAGAGATAGAGGAAAATGAAGAGGAGAGGGATACATAAGATAGCCGATGATGAGGTAATATTGCCCGGTAAAGTGTTAGGTCACGTGCTAGGTTTCAAAGTGACGTAGTAGAAGGCCACCTATGAACGACGCTAGTACTAGTGGGTTCGGTAGCTGTGGAGTTAGGTTCCACGGGCTCCAGTAACGAATCCGTACAGTTCCGTATTAGACCGATTTCGTCGCGTTCGAAATGACCGGAAGCTATGAACGAGGTGGGAATTGTCGCGTCCCCATTTTCGCCGGTTTTCTTCCCTCGCGGCCGTACGACATGTAACCGTGTGGACATCTGTTTACCGGTGCAGCTGTACCCGGAGTACTGGCTACTACGACGGTGATCGGCGATGCGGGTGTCGCGCATCGTGGTTTCATCTATCACGCCCCCTTCCCCGGCCACGCCCCGGCCGCGGCCGCGCGCGTACATCGACACGCAACGTCCGCAAAATAGCCTGCAAAACTCCTCTCGGAATCGCCGTCCGAAAAAGTAGTACGGCACGATGTTGACCGCCGAGTTCAAGGTCACTAGAAAGTTGGCTATCTCGTTCAGAACGTACGACGGAAGTCTCTGCTGATAGGTCTGCGAGTAGAACGCCCACACCACGTGACTGGCTACGGCTGGCATCTGACACATGAAGAAGATAACCACTACCCCGATGAGCATCACGGTTGTATCGTTACGCTTACGTTCCTGCAGACGAAGACGCTTCTTACCTTGACTGCGAGATTCTCGTACGGCACGCATGAGCGCCGTGTTCATGACAGCCAGCGCCGATAGGGGGAGCAAGCACACGAATACTATGTACAGGGACGTGTTGTAGAGCTCCTTGAAGCCGCCAGTGCGACCGAACCTCGTGATATCGTACTTTACGCCCTCCCTTCAGTTAAGAGTGATTGTTAGGGTGGTGTGTGATATGATTGTTACGGGTCACCTAATATATGTTATGTAATTACTCACACCAACAAGTATGTAATCTAAATAAGAATAACAGATAACTATCGTCAATCGAAATTTATCAAAATTCAATCTAAATTCATGAATAAATTAAATATTTAACAAGGGAATTAATAAAATACTATAACATAATTTATATCAACTTAAACATTCTTGCGTTGATCATAACTTTTTTAATGATTACAAGTTAAATTATAAATTGAAAAAAACTAAAACATGACTTCTATCATAGAATTTAATAAGCTTTCCAGTGATACCATTTTTATTACAATAGCATTAATATAAAAATCTCGTTTTGTAATTCTTTTCTCATATATTTTCATACAAACAAAATGATTATAGACAATACCGTATGATAGAAATTTAATATACGACATTTATCAGAATTTAAACAATGAAGGTATGTTCTAGTTGATATTTGTTAAATTCATGTTGCATTAGATAACGAGTAAACATTTTTATTCTATATTTACGTTAGTTATTTCGATATAATTTAGATACAAAGTGACCTGGTGGATACGAATTGACCCTGTAGTTATGAAATGACCTAGTAGATACGAGGTCACCTAGTAACAGATTGTACGAGTTCATGTTTACCTGCCATCCGGGTACACCACAACCACTGAATGGTATTCGAAGAACTTGGGCACGTTGTACAGAACGCCCGCCACAGAGACGAACGCCACAATCGCTCTTGCACGTGATATCGTACAGTAGGGTGACGCGTGCATCGGGTGACAGATCATTATGTAACGGTCAACGGTGAAGGCGAGTGTCAGCCATATAGAGGTCACCTGTACGACATGTACAGTGAACGTTAACAGTGATGATCAGTGTTACATTAGATTGCAATATACACGTTTAATAGATATGATGATTCAATTAATATATCTGTTTTTGTTTAAGGGGTATACCCGCATATATGCGGGTTTTAGATTTAATTTTTTTTAAATATCTTTATTTTAACAATTATTTATAGAATATATACTCTATAACATGTCTAAATATTAAGGTTTACAGCGATCTATAAAGTATCAAAAATGTGATTTTAGTATTCTACCTATTTTGATAACATATGAGTAAAAGAAAACGGCAACAAAATGAAAGATGTAATATTTGTATTCAATACTTAAAGTACTTTATTAAATTATAAAATTATAAGAACTATTTAAAATAATTTTAATTAATATAATAGAGTCAAAAAATAGATTACAAATATAATCAATATTTATCATTGATTATCTCATATATTATAATATTAATTTTTCGCATTGAAATTAATAATTTGTCGTCAATAATCACAAAATCTTAATTAAATTTTCACAGTAGGAATGTTATCCTATGTAAGTTATTATGTATTTATTATATATAATACAAATCTATGCAATTATAATTAGAGATAATTATATATTAAAAAATATTAATCAGTTTTTATAAATTGTATTGCCCTTTTTTTAAAATATAAATATTTTCAAAACTAGAAATCTTATTATTAAAATATTCATTATACATATATTAACATTGTGAATAATAATAAAGTGAAATTTAAATTATGACAAAATATTAATTATTTCATGAAATTTTTAATTTTCAAAAAAAAAAATAATCTATAAAAAAAATATATTACATTGAAAACAATAACCCAACATGCACAAACACTGTACGACGTACGACGTATAACGTACGCTCTGAGTATTACGTAATATTGTGCTAGATCGAAGACGCGTAATGCGACTTCTAAGTAATAATCATTAATTAATGGTGATATATATATATATATATATATATATA
>OZ025241.1:39829573-39864573 GCA_964019155.1 Osedax fenrisi
AAGAAGTATTATACAAGTATAAACTTTATCTAAGTTTCTGGATAAGATGAAAGGATTCCACCAAAATAAAAATAACAATAACAATAACTTAATAATATATGTTGTGTTGCCTTTTAATATTAATTACCTATTTATGAACAATTTATTTATATAGTTTTGTAATACAATTATAATTTATTTTTTATTTTATTCCAGGAATATAACTTTTGATTAGTATTAGCAGTGATATAAATTAATCCAATAATTAAATTTAAATTAGTGACAAACATAAAAATACAAAAGTTCGATTTTTTCGTTTTATAAAATTGTATATAGCTACTTATTTTCTATAAATTATGATTTATTTATTTGGAAATAAGTAAAAATGGTATGTAAACAGGTTTCACAGTTATAGGTATACCTACTAATATTTAATTTTTAATTAACATTTACATTTATAGATATTTATAAGTTTTGGTTTCATTCCATATTTAATAATAACAACTACACATGATACTGTATATACGTAATATCATATCAAATTTAAAAATAATAAATATATTAGTATTTAATTACTAATTACTTAAGAGAAAATATAATTTTGTTTACTTATATTCAGGAATCGATATCAATTCTAAGGTTTCTAATATTAGATTATATAATAATAATAATAATACGTATTCCAATTAATATTGTATACGAATCTAATAAATCTACCACAAGTTATAAGTTAGTTATTTTAGTCGAAATAATATCGTGAACAGATATAAATAAGGTCAGAAATATGTAGTACGGTTACTAGTCATAATGCATGAGTCATAAATGATGAGGTACCTATATAATTATAATGTCAAACAAACTATATGTCATTAGCGTTAAGGAATTTAAGTTAATTTAGTAAAAGATATATAAGTTACTTTAATATCGAGATGATGTTATTAATTTTAAATTTCCGATTATATAAATAATTAGCTGTAATACAAGAACACGGTGTCTGCTCGTTATTTCTGAAATCATAAATTGGTCTACAACCAAATAGATATAATATGCTATATTTCATTAAATATAAATGATTTTTAATCTTTAAATAAAAATTTATATATTTACAAATTTAAATGTATACATAAATATATTTATTTAAAAAATAAAAATACATTCATATTATTTAATTTTTATTTCTATATATATATTTTAATAAAATTTCGAATTTATTTATAAATTCCATTTGAATTGAACGGTGTTTTCTATATTCTTTATGAAGACATTCAAAATAATATAATACGTATTACATTATATTATGATTCTATTTAATAATTTTGAAATCATTATTTTAAAACGAGTTTTTACATTGATTTATATATAGAATTGAAATATATACTACTGGACCATTATGCAATACGATACACTTAAGCTTAAACTAAAAATGTCACCAAATGTACGTTAGTATACGTCCTGTCCTTAGTAATAATAAACGGGATAACGCTGATTAATGTAGGAGAGCAATGCTTATGATGGAAATGTACGCATGATATTTATTATACAGAGTGAAATAATTTAATTTTCAAAGTTATAACTTATAAGTTATGCTAGTAAATAATGTATTCATCAAACAATAGTTTATTTTAACTTCTGTATTTGAATAAATTAGAGTATACTCATATAATCATATATGATCTCAAATTAAAGTCGTGAAAGGGCTCACGAAAGTGAAATACAAAATGTTTATTTTATTTATATTTAATAATACGTTATTGCGTGTATTCATTTACTAAATTAATATAACTGGAAGTGTCTTAATTATTCGTAGTATTAGAAAGTGGTATGTGGATACGGGTGTATGTTGTCAACATGAAGCGTGTATAATGCTAATCATACATACGATAATAATTATGATGAGTCATCATTGATGACGATGACGAAGAAGATTATGATGATGATGATTATGATTATAATAATTATGATGATATAATACATACATAATACTATGATATAAATGCATATAATAACGCGACCTTACTAATATACATTCAGTACCACGTGATTAAGATTGACACCTACGTGACATAACGTATCATCAGTATCACGTGACGTGACGTAATCCACATTGCCACGTAACCACGCACTAATAGGGCTACTATGGTAGGCTAGTAGCGTTAAGTAATCAGATACGCATTCCCTCCGCTAGGTGGAGCTACCGTACGCCGAGGAATGTTGACAGTACTGGTATCGGTATTAGCCGCATGGGTTACACCGGCGGTTCACGGTATCATTAATACTCGGCTTATAAGTCATTATATATATATATTCAAGAAAATAATTAAAAATTATCTCTTATATAAACTAGATTATTAAATATGCATACCATATTTTAATGTATGATACCATTCTCCATATATTCCGCTTAACCTTTCTCTTGTTTATTCAAAGTGATTATAATACATTATAATAGTATACTATATATAGTATACTATTATATTAAAATATGATGAATTACTATTTTTAATCGGGAAATATTTCTATAAAATATACTTATTAATTGTAGTCATAGATGAATTTTTCCTCATCTAAAAAATACAAAATATATTTCAATAATTGATAGAAAAAATCTCTGTTCACCTATAATGTTATATGTATTACAACGTGATAGCATCGACATAGTTGTATTTGTTACCAATCACTGTATACATTTGATATAGGTATACCTATATCAAATGAGTTTGTAAATATATTTTGACTAACATAATAGTTGTTATAACAGTTATCTGTGATCTGCGATAAATGCTATACTAATATAATAATACAGTTATTTAGTGATCGCTAAGTGTTTTTTAACTAACTATTGATACATTAATGTACGCATGTATCCATACATGGATCTGCTTTATATTAGTTTAGGCAGTATGTACTACATATGTAACCGTAGTAGTACACAATATATGTCTGTATGCCACGTATATGTATATGATGATGATGATGATTTATTATACACAAATATAATAGCGAGCGCTATTCTCGAATGTGTTTTAAGTAGTATGTACAATGTTCATTGTATATAGTACCGTAGTAACGTTACTTATATATAATTATAATAAATAGTGCGCGAGTATTAGTATTCAAATAAAAAGGAGAAGAATATATATATATACAGCATATTCTATCGGTAAAAAGAAAATAAAAGAAAAAAAATATATATATATATATATATATATATATATCCACCAGTGAAGGTATTATTCTACTGTATACAGTATATTGGTATTTTAAATAAACTATGCTATTCTATAAGTTATTGAATAGTGAGACTCTAAAGGTTCATTATATAAAAGATCTAATCACGTGTTTACTTATATATGTCATTGAATATTAATCAAAATTGCTTCTAGAAGATAACCTATGTAGCCGACCTTGTATACTCTATAGTATAAAGTCTATAGAGTGACATTCTTTATTGAATATTAATGAACTAAAGAACATGTGTCTTTCAGAATAAGTGACAATAATCCGACAATATCTTTTAAACTTGATTTAATTATACATTCCTGTATAACTGAACTATTTAAAATAACAATACGTTATTGCATATTAATTATATTTACTCTTTTGATTGGGAAGCGCGACTTTCGTGGGTTTACATTAAAAAGATAGGGAAACGACTATTTTGTAAAGGGTTATAACTTTATTATTATGATTATTTTTTTATAATTAATTTCATATATATATATATATATATATAAATATAACAATAATACTTAGTTACATTATGTTTAAAAGTTTTTATTTTATATAGAAAAATAGACACTACAAAATAAACAATTATAGATAGTATGTATCTAAGTATTATTGATATATATATATATATATATATATATATATTATAAAAAAAATAATCATAAATAAACAAATTACAACCCTTTAAAAATGTCCCTTTTGCTTATCTTTTACACATAAACTCGCATACGCCAGGCATACCATAATAATATACAAGCATACCATATAAGTTGTTAACCTAAGTGAATTCATTAAGATTATTCTATTTACTATAGATAAGTTATCTTTGTAACAGTTAACATTAAAATTAATTTTAAATAATCAGATTTCAACCTATTTGATATTAGGGCAATACTGAAGTTTGCACATGAAACGTAATATTACAGTTAATTCACATATTATATATTACAGTCACACATATATAACGATGTAATAGTGTATAAATATATATATATATATATATATATATATATATATATATAACATAGTTTATTATGTAAGAAACTAAATGTATAGTTTCTTGCATAATGAAATATGTCTATATAATATTATCTATTATTATAATAACTTTACGGTTAAGGGTAAACAAATTAACCGAGCAATCGTTTCATAAAATATATCGCGTTATAATATATACAATTAGGCTTATATATACAATACAAATAATAAAAAGCATATGCTTATATGACTATAATTATATTATGAATAAGGTAATAATACCTGTATTCTTATTTCCAACAAAAGCACAAATTACACAATTATTTATATTATATATCATCAATTATTAGTATATATAAGTGATATCATATATATATATATATATATATATATATATATATATATATATATATGTGTGTGTGCGTGTGTGTGTGTTTGTGTGTATATGTTGTATTACGTTTATATACATGTACTGTATTCTATACTTATAGTAATTATATTATAGAATAGTTTAAATATAAACAAATATCAAATTCGTTAGTATTCATGTAGGAGGAATATGACATTTCTGAGGAACTCATTGCTATCTGTATATAACACAGATCAGCTATCGGTAGATTGAAACACGGCTAAAAAAGTGCGTGAATAATATCTACGCAAAATTGAAAATAATCACGATATCGTTATACAATTATTGTTTACTATCTTGTTGTTAATACCGGGACTGTTAACATATATTATGTAATGCATTTATTGTTATAATAAATATATATATATATATATATATATATGTGTGTGTGTATTTGTGTGTATGTGTGTATGGGTATGTGTGTGTGGGTGTGTGTATACGTGGGTATTTATATTAATGTGTGAATACATACATATATACATTACAGTGTTCGTACTGATAGCATATGTGTGATATCAATACAAACTAGAAACCATTAGTCAATACCTGTAGTGTTATACACTCTACGCTAATCTTATCAGCTATATATCATAGCATAATATTGATATTTAATATGCATATACCGTATAAATCTGACATATATATATATATATATATATATATATACGTTTATATATGCGTTTATGAATAAAAACGTATACATGCGTCTAAATGTATATATAATGAACAATGGTATGATCGAATGAATTGTGACATAAATTCATTATCGTTTTCCGTTATGACAATGATGAATTACATTATTCATATCGTATATGTAACATTATAATATATACTATAATAATAGATCTTTATATTATTAATAATATTGTTTTTTTTTCGATAGGTCTCCATTTATATAAATGTAATACAAATGACAATACAACATATTTCATTTTATTTGTAAACACTTCATGAGAAATCAAAATATATATATATATATAATTAATGTGATAGCGATGTTAATTTTTATTATTTTAATTGTATTATTTCCAAAATGAAAATTAAAATATTAATATAGCGAAATTTCCCTTGAATACTAAGTATAGCCCTATTTATTGTATTATTAATATTATAAATAATACCGATAATATCAAATAATCACAAACAATTATCATTTACAATTTTTTTTGAGTACAAATTATGAATATTTTTAAATTACATATACATATAATTATAATATATTTTATAATGCTTAATGCTATTTCGGGATTTTTTTTATTAATTATATATATATATAATCGATTCCCACGCTCCAATAATTATTAAAAAATCCTTCCTTAGACTTGACACTTCCTGGTATACCCTCGCACTCCTAAAACAAAAGCGTAAATTGCGTACACTTGAAAAGAAATTGATTAAATCAAAATCTGAATCTATACTTGCGCTTTATCAACTGATCAAGTCCAAACATAGACGTGATCTCTTAATTGCAAAATCGCTTCATATTACTGCCTCTCTGGAATCATGCTCATCAGATCAAAAGAAAACGTTCACCATTTGTTCGAAACTCCTTGGGCGAAATAAAAAGAAAACTTTACCCGACTTTCCACCAGACACCTTATCATCAACTTTTGATGACTATTTCCATCATAAGCTTACACGTACTCTCAGCAATCTCCCACAATATACCACTTTAATAACCCCCACCATGCCAACTCACTCACTTAATGTATTTTCAGTCCCTTCCATGTCAGACATAGGCACACTTCTTAAAGCAACTAAAAGTTCATCTCCTCTTGACCCTATTCCTCTTTCCCTTTTACACGAAATCACTGAATCCCTCACTATCCCTCTCAATAATATATTCTGTGAATCCCTCGAATCCGGTACGTTTCCAACATCCTATAAACATGCACTCATTACACCCCTCCTTAAGAAACCAAACCTTGACCCTCAGAGCCTCAACAATTATCGTCCAATCTCAAACCTGTCGATATTTTCCAAAACTTTGGAACGAATCGTCGCGAAACAACTAACGTCTTATTTAATATCACACAAAATCCCTCATATCTTCCAAAGTGCATATCTTCCTTCCAAATCAACAGAAACCGCACTAGCGAAGATATCCAGTGATATTCTCACTAACCTTGATAACAAAAATGGCACAATACTCGCACTACTTGATCTCTCCTCTGCGTTTGACACTATTGACCACACGATTCTCATACACCGTCTTACATCTATAGGTATCACTGGTACTGCACATACATGGCTATCCTCATTCATAACCAACCGAACTTCCTCAGTTTTAGTTCACTCAACCCGTTCATCTTCCCGTCTTGTAACACACGGTGTTCCCCAAGGGGCAGTCCTTGGACCAATACTCTTTAACATTTACATAATTCCCCTTCTCCACCTTATCTCGAATTCTCCAGTTAGCTTCCATACATATGCAGACGACATACAACTTTATGTAAAATGTACAGAAAACGTTAATTTTGCACCCGACATCCTTTCCTCTACTATTACCACCATTCATAACTGGCTCACAATAAACTCCCTCGTCTTTAACCCAATTAAAACCGAGGCTATATTCCTCCACCTTCCACTCCGAAGTAAAACGTTACCAACTCCCCCTCCAATTAACATTAATGGACAGCTCATCATGTACTCAACCCATGTCAAAAATCTTGGTGTTATATTTGACAATACTTTTAATTTTTACAGACAACTGTCCCACATAACAAAACTATTAAACTATCAACTACATTCACTACGCCTTATTCGTCATTCAATATCAATATCCACTGCTACTATTATAGCTTCTGCTTACATCCTACCTCTATTCGACTACTGCAATTTTATCCTTTATAATACCCCCTCATCGTATATTACTAAACTACAAATTCTTCAAAATTCTATAGCTAGGTGTATATTCAACATACCAAAATACTCCCACACTCATATATCTCCATTCTTAGTTAAACTCCACTGGCTACCTGTACGCCATAGAATCCTATATAAAACTCTACTACTGGCTCATAAAGCAATCCACCATGACTCTCCTGACTACCTAGCATCCCTACTCAAACTTAAATTACCAACTAGTACCACTACACGCTCCACCAATACGTTTCTACTTCAACTTCCTCCTAAACACAAATTACATTCAACCAACACTCGAGCATGGGCAATATCCGTCCCATACTCGTGGAACACTCTCCCCACATCCATCCGTACTACACCATCAACTCCCAACTTCAAGAAACTACTGAAAACCTACCTATTTAATATGAAACATTAACTTAAAATATATATGGACGGCCGATTGCTTTATAAGCACAGTTTGCAGTCCGAAAACCGAAAAATGTAAATGTATGTATAATATATATTATATATATATATATATATATATATATATATATATATATTAGTGTTGCAATCGAACCCTGCTATCAGAGTATCGGTAGAGTATCAGTTCGAAATAATAGAGTATCAGTTCGAGTCCGAGTTCGAATTTGTATCATTATTGAGTATCAGTACCAGTTCGAAGTTCGAAGTCTGAAGTTCGATTACATCACATATATATATATATATATATATATATATATATATATATAATAAACAATGATTAAAATCAAGTTACATGTACCTTCCGATATAGGGAGGATGCGGGTAGCATGTTATAATTCATGTTATAAAGCTCCAGGAGTTGGGGAACTCACCAATACAGTCATATTTATTGTTATTGTTATTGTTATTGTTATTGTTATTGTTATGGTATACGAACACGTGACCGTATGCACTCCTTTATTCGCTAGGGGTTTTAATTAACCGTAGACTAACCCTACGTGGGCCTTACATACATTGTAGGGTTAGTATTAGACGTACTTAACTATTGTAACGATACATATATGGTGTAACAGATTTATATTCATTAGTAACGATGATTAACACTAGTCACCATGTACTTAGAAGTATTTAGAAGTAGTTAAAGTAATTGTAAGTATTTAGAAGTAGGTACTCGTAATTATACAGAATTTCTTATGGTTACTTAGAAGTGCCTATCAGTACAGTTAGTTCGTTAGTAACGTATATTTCGTTACTTTACCATTACCTGCAGCGCGGTATCCCGTACCTCACAGTCGGGTAGAACCCTCGCGGGAATCTTCTAGTAAGTCATAATGCGGAGGTTGCCGTGTTCTCGCTGTGAATACACGCCCACAGTGTGTGCATGTTAACCGTAATAAATGTTGTTGTTATTTACTTTCGGCGGCAAGTATCGATATCGTGTTGTTGTGGCAAAACGCCCACTTTATACTCAGGACCACGCCTACTTTATACTCATCACCGCGCCCACTTTATTCTCCTAGATTCTCCTCCAGATATTATCGACATAGGTAGTAGTGTCGGGTAGAGCCCGCACTACTATATACACATAATGCTACTATTGATCTTCAATATTAAATAGGCCACAGTTCATCACTAGATGTGAAATAGTCAAAGAACGTGAGCTGCGCGATGTTAACTAGGTCAAATATCACCACGTGATGTAAACACTTGGCAATACTTGTCACGTGACAATATAACGTGATAGTATCTAGAGATATGGGTAATGGGTGATAGCGAATGATAGTAGTGCACGCATTAGAGATATGACGCAACTGAACCAAAATATAACCATTATTTAATTATGTATAGTTGTATAATTATATATATATATAATAAATATATATGCGGCATGATAATTATATATAATGATTATTGTATAGGTATACATCATTATGCATAATGATTCTTATAATTCAACACGCTATAGCGTATACAGGTATGCACATAACATATAATATGCATATTATTAACTTGTGTAGTGAAATAATATATATAAATGATAAATTTCATAACTAGTTTACATAAAATTAAGTGTTATTGTGTAATATACGTAGATAGATAATTAACACATCATTATTTCGACATCCGGTTACATGTTTATTATTAAATAAATAATGTAACAATTAATGTACTATTTGAATACTTTTTTTGTTATTATTAAAGTTTTTGTCTTTTTGATAATATTTAACAATAATATTTCAATAGTCAATTTTATGAATTTTATATAATATTTTATATTCAACTTATATTTCAGTTTTTATTTTTAGTATATTAAATTTTGTTTTCATTATTACATTTTTAAATAATATTTCTAATCGGTGTCTACTTTGTATATTTATTATAACTAATGTTAACTATATGTCTATGAAAGAGGATTTTAGTCAACTATATATATATATATATATATATATATATATATATATATGTTATAAAGTGAAGTATGCAGATATATCGATTAATGTAATATACATGTATATCGAATTGAATTGAATTCATTCGGTCATTCCGTAATATCGATATATCTCCATGCTTAAATTTGTTTAGGCTTCACGCTCGGTTGATTGCATAGTTATGTGTAGATTTCTATTGTGTTAATTAAATGTTTTATTATTTGTATAAATTATTATTTGTTTTGTATTTTATATACACGACACATATAATAATATAATAAATATAATCACAAAATAGGTAATATAAACATTGTTGTACACGTGATAACGTGATAACGTCACACATAACTTTACGACACGTGACATTAGTACTTACCTTCATCGATGTCCTTGAGGAGCAACACGATCGTGAATATCAACACCAGCGAGTCGCAGATAGCAATGGCCGACAGGTATCTATATTTAATTTGGTGGAGTGTATTGGTGATTATTTGTTATTGTACACTGTAGCAAATAACTTATGTTAAATATATGGTGATGGTGATGATGAAGATGCTAATGTTGATGATGAATATGGTGGTGAAGGAAATGATATATATTTATTAGGCACAATGACAAAGTTATAAATACTCCAACAGTATACTATAGTATACACATATGCGTATATATACATATGTATATATATATATATATATATATATATATATATATATATAATATAGATAAATATAAATATATATATATATATATATATATATATATATATATTATACGAATATTTGAACGATAATGAATTATTAGGCACACAACTAAATAGTTGTATGGGAAATCATTCCACAGTATAACATTACAGTTAATAATGATAATTCGAGCAAGAATACACACAAATATATAAACTTGATCCTTTCGATTATATATGTTGACTATATATTAGCTTACATAAATAAACAATTGTTAATATGATAACAATAGATACGTAACCTCATATAGCATGTTAACTATGCGATGGTTAACTTGGGTTACTTATCCTATAAGGTTATTTAAACCACGTAGTATGGTAACCTATGGGGTAACTTATGGGGTAACCTATGGGGTAATCTATGGGGTAACCTATGGGGTAACCTATGGGGTAACCTATGGGGTAACCTATGGGGTAACCTATAGGGTAATCTATGGGGTAACCTATGGGGTAACCTATGGGGTAATCTATGGGGTAACCTATGGGGTAACCTATGGGGTAACCTATGGGGTAACCTATGGGGTAACCTATGGGGTAACCTATGGGGTAACCTATAGGGTAACCTATAGGGTAACCTATAGGGTAACCTATGGGGTAACCTATGGGGTAACCTATGGGGTAACCTATGGGGTAATCTATGGGGTAATCTATGGGTAACCTATGGGGTAACCTATAGGGTAATCTATGGGGTAACCTATAGGGTAACCTATAGGGTAACCTATGGGGTAACCTATAGGGTAATCTATGGGGTAACCTATGGGGTAATCTATTGGGTAACCTATGGGGTAACCTATGGGGTAACCTATGGGGTAACATATGGGGTAACCTATGGGGTAATCTATGGGGTAACCTATGGGGTAACCTATGGGGTAACCTATTGGGTAACCTATGGGGTAACCTATAGGGTAACCTATGGGGTAACCTATGGGGTAACCTATAGGGTAACCTATAGGGTAACCTATAGGGTAACCTATGGGGTAACCTATAGGGTAACCTATAGGGTAACCTATGGGGTAACCTATGGGGTAACCTATGGGGTAACCTATGGGGTAACCTATGGGGTAACCTATAGGGTAACCTATAGGGTAACCTATGGGGTAACCTATGGGGTAACCTCTGGGGTAACCTATGGGGTAACCTATGGGGTAACCTATGGGGTAACCTATGGGGTAACCTATGGGGTAACCTATGGGGTAACCTATGGGGTAACCTATGGGGTAACCTATAGGGTAACCTATAGGTTTATAGCAGATACCGAGGGTGAATTATAAACAATTACAATAAAATAGAATTTCAACGGGAAATAGTGTACTTATTGTATACAAAAGACTAACATATGTGTATTGTATACAATATTTAAGTCGGCAATAACGATGAGTCGATGGGAAATTATACCTTTATGAGGAAATAAACGTATAACCCGTTTTAGTAATGGAAGCAGTGTATATATATTACAAAATACACGTAGGTATGTATATACATGTATATACATGAATATATGTATGTATATATTATCATGTGTATTACATACATTATTAAAAACACGCATTAAAACCCGCAGGTATATCTCTATATCTATGTAGTTATTATTGCAAACGTAGTGAAGTGGAACAAAATACAAACACATGAAATATAATAAACTGCTCTCGATACATCACTGAATTATACATGCAGTTACCTGATCTTATTACGTGGTTTATCGATATTTTAATGGGATTTAAGTTATATAGTTATAAGTTATATAAGTGCCCTTAATTAAAGAAATATTTTAAGGCTATCAAATATCTCTAAATAATTTAACAATAGTTTAACAATAGTGGGAATTTACACTGAAATCGTAACGTGGTGGGCGTTACGTAACGCCTCTTAATCAATCGGCAATGGCTAATCGATTCATATTTATATTTATATATATATATATATATATATATATATATCTATAGATAATATATTTATATTTATAAATATCTATAGATAATATATTTATATTTATAAATATCTATAGATAATATATTTATATTTATATATATTTATATTTATAAATATCTATAGGTAATATATTTATATTTATAAATATCTATAGGTAATATATTTATATTTATAAATATCTATAGATAATATATTTATATTTATATATATTTATATTTATAAATATCTATAGATAATATATTTATATACACATACATATAATTACGTAAAATAAATAAATACGTATACTTAGATTTATAATCACAAATACGAATATAGGCTCATATTTACAAATTAAATATTATTATTATATTAGTATTATACTATTATACTATAACTATATTTGTATAGGGATACTTATAACGTAATATAAAATAATATATATTATTAATTATCTATTTTACCGTTGACAAATTGTATTTGTATTATTATAATGGCACCTTCAAATTCCACCAGATATTTGTGATTTCTATGTGAATTCGTCACTGTAAATATTCCATTATATTTCACTATATATATTTATATATATATATATATATATATATATATATATATTTATATATATTTATGTATATATATATATATATATATATTTATCTTTGTAATCATTAATTTCCGTATGTTAAATGTGATGAAGTAAATGCATTGTGTGTTAATCTTTTTAAGTGTGTTACCCTATAGAACGGTAGATATTTAATAAATTATTTAATAGTTATAATCTAGAGATCATATAAATCCCTGATACAGATACTCTTGATATGAATACGGATTAATGCGGACAGTGTCCGTCGGATACTCTATAACCAATCAGCGCGCAGCGTGTGAACTCTTCATATTTTCATAAAAATCACGTGCGTTATAATATTAATACCATCAATTTAATAATACGTGTTATGCTTATTATTAATATACTTCACTTGTAATTATTAATTAATAAAATAATAAAAGTAATACATTAAATACTAATGTAATTTAAATCTATCTGTTTAGTTTCATCAATAATATATAGTATATTCTACTGGTATATATATATATATATATATATATATATATATATATATATATATTGTCCGTATTACAACATAGGGTGTCCGTATTCAAACATGGGTACCGAATATGGACACCTCCGTTATTTATTGAATAAAGAGAATAAATCAAATTATAAAAACACAATAATAATTATAATCATATAATATAAATATATTGTAATTTTTAAATACAAATACTTATATGTTAATAATATTTATTGTTAAATTGTCCGTATTATGATACTTTCCCCTAGATAAGAAAAATATTATTTATATTTCATAATTATTTAGATAATATATATATTATCTAAATAGGAGATATATCTATAGGGATAACAATTAATAAATAGTCGAATATGGGGTCGATGAGTGTATCGATGAAGGTTCTATATCATATAGGGTGATAGTAATAATAATAATATTAATAAAATCTATAATATATACTATTGTATACATAGTATATACTATAATTAGTATACTATAGTATAATTGGAGATAATAATAGTTCAGAGGAAATTATAAATCAGATTAGTAATGGATATTTTCATTATTATTAGATAATTAAAATGAATTAAGAGACGATTAGGAGACGAGTAGGAGTAATAAGAGGGAGTCATATAGGGAGTGAATGGTTTAATAGGGAGTAGGGGACTAAATAGGGTTAAATTATTATATGATTTATGGATCAAATTATTGTTCACAATTTCCTGGTTACCTCTTAAAAATATAATACTTGACTAGGAATTCTGCTATATGGAAGAAAATCTCCTATTATAATAATTAGATGGTATTTTATAATGGTGAACAAACTATATCAGTAAAACTAACTTAATCCATATAGGATATTTATATTATTTAATATTTATTTCGATTGATAACAGAGTTGAAGTTTTATTTATATTTAATGATATAATTTGAGATGTGATGTGTATGTTATATTATATAATGTTTATTATATAATTAATAGCATTAAATATCATACTAAAATTGTATATTATTATTTTAATTAATGTAATTAACGAATCAAACTTAAATCAATTTCAGTGGTTAGATACTACTGCCAGTGTTATATAATAAATCGTCCCCATTTTCAAAATCGTCCCCGATTGTCACGTGACTACAAAATCGATGATATTTCACTAAATACACATACGAATAGCTTCACATTTTAAACACATATAATTAATATGTATATACACAAATTTGGAAAAAATCAACTTCTAATTATGCATTACAAGAAAGTAATACACACATATATAAAGTAGAATGGAGATTAATTTGATAATACCAGATTAATCGACAATAAATTAATATTTTAAAATTCTGAATCGACAGAAGTTATTATTTTTCAATTGTAGGTTTAATACTTTAAAATGGTATTCTAAAATTGTCTCTATATTAAATTTTAATTCGCAACAACTTCGATGTATATCCGCTAGGCGTACGTTGTACATTGTACACTGTGTACACTGTATACACTGGTATACGTGATGACTAATGCAGATGCATAGAGGACCTCATCCCATAACTAGGTAATCACTGAACAAAGTCCGCTATCAATTTTATAGTTTACTATTGTATAATTTTATGAGCGCCAAATATGTTAAAAGTGTATATCATTGCCGTCGAACATATCCCTTGATTATAAAGTATTATGAAGTATTATAATACTAATTTATATACTAATAATAATACCAATGATTTTTATTCGCCAAATATTTGCCCTTACTATAATATTAAGAGTATTAACATATAGTATACTAGTATAGTATTTAATATATGTTAATATATTCATATAAATGCATTTTAATATGATTATAAATATGTTTGTATATGGATTTATCTATTTTTGTATAAATATGTAGCACATGATTGCTATTCATTTTTTTACATTTGTATATATATATTCGTTTTTGTCGAGTATTATGATTGATTATAATCATATATATATATATAAATGTATTGCATAATATAGATTTATAAGATTAAATCCTATATATATATATATATATATATATATATATATATATATATATATGTGTTTGTGTATGTGTATAAAAAGTATAATACAAATTATAACATGTGTTGTATAATCAACTTAATAATGCATTACTAATTAGTGAACACTTTAAAATAATAATTAGAATAAATGTACTCTATCCCGTGAGATACGCGCGCACACACACATACACTCACACATACACACAAATACACATATTCATATACGTCTAAATACGTGTTTATGTATGTACGATATATCGTACATATATAAACACTTATTTAGACGTATATGAATATGTCTATATAGAATATATATTCTATACATAAATATATATATATATACATTACGATAATTCTAGAACTAAAGTATATCACGTGATACGTATAATAGACTATAGCCCTATAGCCCTATAGCCATATATGGCTAACGATATTATAACGCTGTTATTTATTGAACAACTTTACACAACTTTACACAATCACTGTACATCAGCACTATTGGTCACATGGTACACCTACGTCGTATACATAGTATATATAGTATGTGTACATAGTATCAATGATCCGCTATCAGTGATGACTCATAGCTGATCATAAACCATAATATATATCATGATATACATGTTATATATATGGTATACATCTCTCATTAAAACCATGGATGCCTTAACATGAGAGCGGCTTCGAAGGGCAATTATAGCCATATATGGTTATAGGTGAAACCTTCATCTAAGTTCCTGAATGGAATGAAAGGCCTTCACCAAAATAACAATAACACGTGGTGTTATTGGTGAGTTATACGCATTATACATATATGTAGCATATATATATAAATATATGCTATATATATGGCACGGTGTTTGAATTGACTATTGTGTAATCTTATGATCTAATTATGATGTAATATATGATTAATATATTAATCGTCCGGCACTCGCTGATAGGAGAATGGTTAACGCTGAGTCATAATTATATCTCTTAACATTACGTACTCATATATTATTAAAGTAAACGCATGCTTATAAGTGTGTGTGTATGTATATATATGTGCGCGCGTTTGTGTAACTCGAGTTTGTGTAACTCGAGTTTGTGTAACTCGAGTTTGTGTAACTCGAGTTTGTGTAACTCGAGTTTGTGTAACTCGAGTTTGTGTAACTCGAGTTTGTGTAACTCGAGTTTGTGTAACTCGAGTTTGTGTAACTCGAGTTTGTGTAACTCGAGTTTGTGTAACTCGAGTTTGTGTAACTCGAGTTTGTGTAACTCGAGTTTGTGTAACTCGAGTTTGTGTAACTCGAGTTTGTGTAACTCGAGTTTGTGTAACTCGAGTTTGTGTAACTCGAGTTTGTGTAACTCGAGTTTGTGTAACTCGAGTTTGTGTAACTCGAGTTTGTGTAACTCGAGTTTGTGTAACTCGAGTTTGTGTAACTCGAGTTTGTGTAACTCGAGTTTGTGTAACTCGAGTTTGTGTAACTAGAGTTTGTGTAACTAGAGTTTGTGTAACTCGAGTTTGTGTAACTAGAGTTTGTGTAACTAGAGTTTGTGTAACTCGAGTTTGTGTAACTAGAGTTTGTGTAACTCGAGTTTGTGTAACTCGAGTTTGTGTAACTCGAGTTTGTGTAACTAGAGTTTGTGTAACTCGAGTTTGTGTAACTCGAGTTTGTGTAACTCGAGTTTGTGTAACTCGAGTTTGTGTAACTAGAGTTTGTGTAACTAGAGTTTGTGTAACTCGAGTTTGTGTAACTAGAGTTTGTGTAACTCGAGTTTGTGTAACTCGAGTTTGTGTAACTCGAGTTTGTGTAACTAGAGTTTGTGTAACTCGAGTTTGTGTAACTCGAGTTTGTGTAACTCGAGTTTGTGTAACTCGAGTTTGTGTAACTCGAGTTTGTGTAACTAGAGTTTGTGTAACTAGAGTGTGTGTAACTCGAGTTTGTGTAACTCGAGTTTGTGTAACTCGAGTTTGTGTAACTAGAGTTTGTGTAACTCGAGTTTGTGTAACTCGAGTTTGTGTAACTCGAGTTTGTGTAACTCGAGTTTGTGTAACTCGAGTTTGTGTAACTCGAGTTTGTGTAACTCGAGTTTGTGTAACTCGAGTTTGTGTAACTCGAGTTTGTGTAACTCGAGTTTGTGTAACTCGAGTTTGTGTAACTCGAGTTTGTGTAACTCGAGTTTGTGTAACTCGAGTTTGTGTAACTCGAGTTTGTGTAACTCGAGTTTGTGTAACTCGAGTTTGTGTAACTCGAGTTTGTGTAACTCGAGTTTGTGTAACTCGAGTTTGTGTAACTCGAGTTTGTGTAACTCGAGTTTGTGTAACTCGAGTTTGTGTAACTAGAGTTTGTGTAACTAGAGTTTGTGTAACTCGAGTTTGTGTAACTAGAGTTTGTGTAACTAGAGTTTGTGTAACTCGAGTTTGTGTAACTAGAGTTTGTGTAACTCGAGTTTGTGTAACTCGAGTTTGTGTAACTCGAGTTTGTGTAACTAGAGTTTGTGTAACTCGAGTTTGTGTAACTCGAGTTTGTGTAACTCGAGTTTGTGTAACTCGAGTTTGTGTAACTAGAGTTTGTGTAACTAGAGTTTGTGTAACTCGAGTTTGTGTAACTAGAGTTTGTGTAACTCGAGTTTGTGTAACTCGAGTTTGTGTAACTCGAGTTTGTGTAACTAGAGTTTGTGTAACTCGAGTTTGTGTAACTCGAGTTTGTGTAACTCGAGTTTGTGTAACTCGAGTTTGTGTAACTAGAGTTTGTGTAACTAGAGTTTGTGTAACTCGAGTTTGTGTAACTCGAGTTTGTGTAACTCGAGTTTGTGTAACTCGAGTTTGTGTAACTAGAGTTTGTGTAACTCGAGTTTGTGTAACTCGAGTTTGTGTAACTCGAGTTTGTGTAACTCGAGTTTGTGTAACTCGAGTTTGTGTAACTCGAGTTTGTGTAACTCGAGTTTGTGTAACTCGAGTTTGTGTAACTCGAGTTTGTGTAACTCGAGTTTGTGTAACTCGAGTTTGTGTAACTCGAGTTTGTGTAACTCGAGTTTGTGTAACTCGAGTTTGTGTAACTCGAGTTTGTGTAACTCGAGTTTGTGTAACTCGAGTTTGTGTAACTCGAGTTTGTGTAACTCGAGTTTGTGTAACTCGAGTTTGTGTAACTCGAGTTTGTGTAACTCGAGTTTGTGTAACTCGAGTTTGTGTAACTCGAGTTTGTGTAACTCGAGTTTGTGTAACTCGAGTTTGTGTAACTAGAGTTTGTGTAACTAGAGTTTGTGTAACTCGAGTTTGTGTAACTAGAGTTTGTGTAACTAGAGTTTGTGTAACTCGAGTTTGTGTAACTAGAGTTTGTGTAACTCGAGTTTGTGTAACTCGAGTTTGTGTAACTCGAGTTTGTGTAACTAGAGTTTGTGTAACTCGAGTTTGTGTAACTCGAGTTTGTGTAACTCGAGTTTGTGTAACTCGAGTTTGTGTAACTAGAGTTTGTGTAACTAGAGTTTGTGTAACTCGAGTTTGTGTAACTAGAGTTTGTGTAACTCGAGTTTGTGTAACTCGAGTTTGTGTAACTCGAGTTTGTGTAACTAGAGTTTGTGTAACTCGAGTTTGTGTAACTCGAGTTTGTGTAACTCGAGTTTGTGTAACTCGAGTTTGTGTAACTCGAGTTTGTGTAACTAGAGTTTGTGTAACTAGAGTTTGTGTAACTCGAGTTTGTGTAACTCGAGTTTGTGTAACTCGAGTTTGTGTAACTAGAGTTTGTGTAACTCGAGTTTGTGTAACTCGAGTTTGTGTAACTCGAGTTTGTGTAACTAGAGTTTGTGTAACTAGAGTTTGTGTAACTCGAGTTTGTGTAACTCGAGTTTGTGTAACTCGAGTTAGTGTAACTAGAGTTTGTGTAACTCGAGTTTGTGTAACTCGAGTTTGTGTAACTCGAGTTTGTGTAACTAGAGTTTGTGTAACTAGAGTTTGTGTAACTCGAGTTTGTGTAACTCGAGTTTGTGTAACTAGAGTTTGTGTAACTCGAGTTTGTGTAACTCGAGTTTGTGTAACTAGAGTTTGTGTAACTAGAGTTTGTGTAACTCGAGTTTGTGTAACTCGAGTTTGTGTAACTCGAGTTTGTGTAACTAGAGTTTGTGTAACTCGAGTTTGTGTAACTCGAGTTTGTGTAACTCGAGTTTGTGTAACTAGAGTTTGTGTAACTAGAGTTTGTGTAACTCGAGTTTGTGTAACTCGAGTTTGTGTAACTAGAGTTTGTGTAACTCGAGTTTGTGTAACTAGAGTTTGTGTAACTCGAGTTTGTGTAACTCGAGTTTGCCTCATACGCTATACAACGTATGTTATAGTAGCGCACTTTCGTGAATATAGTATATCTAGTACACTCTTTACATATTATAATACATGTACATTATGTATTTAAATAAACACTATATTATATAATGGCGAATATATATAAATATATATATATAAATATATATATAAATATATATAAATATATATATATAAATATATATATAAATATATATATATATATATATATATATATATATATATATATATATTTATATATATATATTTATATATATATATATATATATATATATATATATACTTATAATATATATATATATATATATATATATATATATATATATATATATATATATATATATATATATATATATATATACTTATAATATGTATATATTTATGTATATATACGAATATATATGTTTAAATACATGTGTATACATATATGTGTATATATATATGGTTAAGAATGTATGGGTTTGTATATTATTAATAATTGATAGTAATTATAACAGCGATGCCTGAGAAATATCGTTACAGATGTAGCCGCGCTTCCACATGTTTGTTCACGTGACCATCGTCTTATTATCGATTATTGATTATATTGATTATCGATACCGTCGAGAGCTTGACCACTTGATACGGGGGACAGTAGTACGTGACGTAATACCGTGACCATTGGGGTTTTAGTACGCCATACCGCGTGATGCTATAGGTATGTCCTTATGGTGTGTCCTTCAAGTTAATCGGTTCGTAATCAGTGTCGGCTAATTACTAACTCTAAGCAACACTCGCACCCACACTATAGCTCTCTACATTCTATATATAGATTTTCACTTGCACTTTACATAGCATTTAATTACAGCCGCTTTTATTACATCTCTTTGTGATCTAGAAATAAAGACACTCACACTGCAGTGTGGTACAGTGCATGCAGTGCGTACCATGGGCTAGTGTCGCCTCACTATAACTATAACCCGACAATGGATGTAATGTAATGTATTGCATTGTGCAGCGGCACGTATGCACATATGTACACAGAGATAGATCATATGCCGTGTAAACGTAAACGTTAGCCTATAGGATATGCACTACAGTATACTGTGGAGTACTTACTGATATGCCAGATATTACAGATAAACATAAACTTTAGTTAACATTAAATACAATGTATACATTTATCGTTATTATAAATTAATTAATATTGTACTATTTTTTTACTTTATTTTTCTTTTATATTACAAACTATAATCATTTATTTATTTATATTCTTATTACTCGTTAGAGCGTGTGAGATATTTCTGTGATAAAATCATCACCGTGTGTTATATAATGGGCGATAACAAAATAAAAGAGTACACCTTATCCGGAAGCCTTTTAGGAAAAATCAACCCATATATGATATAAAAACGAAATAAAATAGAACAAAATTTCTTCTAACAAATAATTATAATAATAATGACAACTATTATTATATATAATGTGTGATATTAGTTAATAATTAGTTAAATATATAAATACATCGATTAATACCCGTAGACGTCGTTCACGTGTACTTATATATTGGTTAACTGTTAACAATACCTCACACACAATGATTACGTAATATTGATGGCATTGTTGTGTATATTACTGTATTCGTTTATGTGTAATATATATGTAGGGCAAAGTACGAAGTTATAAACAGCCAGATATATAATCCTGAAATGTGTAATGATGTAAATTGTCAACATTATTAGTATTCCAAGTACTTGAGACTATAGTATATTATATATATATAAGATATGGTCTTCAAAATTATATAATATTAAATTTTAATATAAATATAAACAACATAACATTATATTATTTATATTTTTATAAAATATATTGACTAGAATTTAGTGAATACTAATATCACTGTTAAGGTCATGCATTGCGAATATATCGATAATAAGTCAATATAAACTAGGTGTTTAAATAGACTAATATTCATTAATAACAATTTTAACTTTAGGGTTAAGATTAAAATGAAAAGCAGATTAATAAGAACCTCGTTTAAATTTATTAAAATATTTCATTACAAAATAATTGTATGCCTAAATTTAAATACATTATATATACAGTCAACTCCCTATAAGTCGGACTCGTAAGGGACCGGGAAAATTGTCTGACTTATCGAGATGTCCGACTTATCCGAGATTCATAAGATCATGCTAATAAGACATGCGATGCGCAGCGTGAGTTAAAGGGTTACCAACATGTGGAATTATGCAACAATCAATAACATAAAATATGGTATTCAATAATATTACTTACTAAAATTATAATATACATTATTCAAACTAAACATTTCTGAAATTTTATAAAAATTCCTACTTATCCAGTATAAAAATCATAAATTTTATATAATATGTGTCCGACTTATAGAAAATTCCGACTTATCAAATCCAACTTATCCGACTTATCCGATTAATTTAACATAGATATAGATACAAATCCAACCAAACCAACTACATATGTCCGATTTATCGAGAAATCCGACTTATCCGTAGTCCGACTTACCGAGAGTTGACTGTATATATAAATTATTTGTTATCATTCCATTTTATTATTCATTATATATATACAGATATCCTAATATATATATACACATACGTGCGAATATATATATATATATATATATATATATATATATATATATGCGTCCGTATGCATATATATGTATGTATGTATATGTGTGTGTAAATGTAAACAGACTGTGTTATTACAGAGTGTATTATCGCCCTTTATCGTGAATAATAGATAGAGAGTGTGTTATCTACGCTGTTATTAGATTACCAATAATAACATATCGTATCTAACTTCATATTAAGTATATTGCATATAGTATTCACACACATATATATATATATATATATATATATGTATATATATATATATTACGCTCGTATTTATAAATACAGTTTACAAAGTGAAATGTGTTCACGATACGATACGAGGGTATCGTATACGTATACGTATATATATATATATATATATATATATATATATATATATATATAAGGCTCTGTTCTGGGTCCCCTTTTATTTTCTATATATATTGTTCCTCTTTCTTTAGTTATCAAGAATTTCTCTAATATTTATTATGCAATATATGCAGATGACATACAATTATACTGTAAAGTAAATAAACAAAGTAATACAGAGTTAAATGATTTTATTGAACAAGTTAGGAGATGGCTCATTTTTAATAATTTATTCCCTAATTCATCCAAAACTAAACTTATTAATATCACAACTAAATCATGTATTTTCCCTACTGTACTATTTGACTCTACTATTATAGAACCTAGTGAGTATGTTACGTCACTTGGAGTTACATTAGATTCTAAACTTTCATTCTCACGATTCATCTCATCTATTTGTAAATCTGCAAATTACAACTTATATAATATTCGTAGAATAAGGAAATACCTAACTGTAACTTCTACAATGACGTTAGTGCAATCACCAGTTATATCTAGATTACGTTATTGTAATAGCAATACTATTCATTCAAATAAGAATATTTATGACAGAGTAGACAGGGTAATAAAATGTTCAATTAGATTAATATATAATCTAAAAAGGAATGACCATATTATTGTTAAGAATATTTTAAATGGCCCAAAATGGTTTAACCATGATAAGATGACTAAATTTAAGTTACTCTGCATAATGCATAAAACATTATTATTCGGTACCCCAAACTACCTCAAAAA
The DNA here is from genome assembly GCA_964019155.1 of Osedax fenrisi. NCBI lineage: Eukaryota > Metazoa > Annelida > Polychaeta > Sabellida > Siboglinidae > Osedax > Osedax fenrisi. Next base: position 39,853,187 of record OZ025241.1, read on the forward strand.
TATATTTATTAGGGAAGTAAAGATGAATCCGCGTAAGCAATATGATGAAATGTACAAGGTTCCTTCGATACAATTTAAAAGATTAATGAAAAGATCAATAAGCTGGAGTGCCCCTACGCTGTGGAATGACTTACCACGAAACATACGAAACCTGAGAAATCATTCAACATTCAATCTAAAAAATTATTTAATTAAATTATAATTATAAACATATATATATATTAATATATATATATATATATATATATATATATATTTTAGTTATTTATCGTTTCTGTTATTTTCTTTTCGTTTACACTTGTGAGATTGAAAAATGTACAAGTGTATAAATAAATAAATTACCTACTTACTTACTATATATATATATATATACATACTACATACATATACAATATATTTATATATATAATATATGTTATAGTTGATATTTGTAGGTAAACTATATAGCATTACTCATCTTATTATATATTATCGAATAAAAAACAACACGTCAGATGGTGATGTCATTCAACACTATGTGTGCTTGTATTGCTGACATACGAGGTTAACTATCAGCTAACCACGTGTGTGTTTGTTACGGTATGTATATGTAAATACTATAGTATACCGTATACCGTATACGGTAATATCATGGTAATAGTTATTAACTACTAGTGATGTAAATGATGCCAGTCAAATATAAAGTATAATCTCAGTTACCTAAAGTCTCAGCTCGGGCTCGTTTTTTTTTCTGAAATTAAAATCTCGGCTCGGCATCATTAACCAAAAGTATCGGCATCATCATTACATCACTACTAATAATATCTATTATGTAACGGAGATTAACACATGTAAACAATGTATTATTAGGTTGTACGGTATTCACTAGTTATTTTAATGAATAGGAAAGTATGTATTCGATTAAATTCGTTTGGTCAATCTATTATTAATTTAATGTTTGATACATTCATTAGGTGATGGTATGGTATATATGAAATGGTATTTCTTAGGTAGGTGTGTTGTTTTGTGTTAACGGAATATTATATAATTATGTTCAATTAACATTATATTGGATGTTCATTGAATAAACTCAGTATATATTATATTAGCATAGCAATAATATGTTATGTAAGAAACGAAAAGTAGACAATAAATAGTTAAACATAAATATCTTAATTCTGGTGAAATAATTAAGTTTCGCGATTCAATATTCATAGATATTTACTATCTACATATCTATATCGATATGTATACCTCTAGGGAAAAGTAACCAAATACGGACAGTTCCATAATACGGACACTCTCGGTATCTCAGAACCTATAAATCCTATAGGATTGTATACAATAATATGTTTAATGAATAACTTATTCATAAAAATATTCTATATAATTATTTTTATTTTTTATTTATTTAAAATAGTGCTGATATGTCCAATAAACTGATTTTTTTATTCTCAAGTATATACAAATGTATTAATATAAATTATAACAATATATTATTAATAACTAAATCATTTTAAAATAATATGCATAATTTCTATATTTGTTATCAAATATTTTTTAAGTTATAAGCATATATCTAGGTCATATAAATCCCTAATATAGACACTCTAGATTTCTTAATATGGGCACCCTATAACCAAGAAGCGCACATGTGCACAGTGCACTGTGCGCCGCGCAGCGTGTATAATATTCTGATTTTTATAAAAAATTGCATGCGTTATAATATTAATACCACTAATGAAGCTACATCTAAAAATGTTATTATTTAGATACTTATCTTCTATTATTAATTAATAAAATAATAAAAATGTATAAATTAATTACTAATTAAATTATATTAAATTATTCATAAAATTAATTATAAATAATGTAATTATAATTTATTTGATTGGTTCATCAATAATTTATAGTTTATCTAGTTGTATATATGATGTCCGTATTGTAATACGGGGTGTCCGTATTCGAACATGGGTAACGAATACGGATAATGTCCGTCGAACACCTCGTTATCTATTGAATTATAATATTAAATACAATTTTAAAATCACAATAATATCTATAATCTTATAATATTAATATATTGTAATTTTTGAATAAAAATATTGAGTCATAAAATGTTAAGACCATTTATTGTTAAAGTGTCAGTAATAAGTAAGTTACTTTCTCCTATATCTTTCAATTTCTATATTTATACATATATACATATATATATATATATATATATATATATATATAAATATTCGTATATATGTAAATATATATATAATCAATAACCTATTTTGTGTGGCACTACTTAACTATTGCTAATAAATAACTATATATAGTATACTAGCGTAAGAATGATCTAATATTATATAACATTAACTACAATTTCACATATATACTATTATAACACTATAAGGTGATGTCAGTAAGTACATTATATTCACTCTTATAAGAGTATAGGTGAATTACTTTGGGCAATAGGAAATAGAAATGTATGTATTCCAATACGAATATAATATATGTGATTTAATAGTAATAACTTCTAGTGAAATTATTAAATAAAAATGTATTCAAATATTTAAAATAAATATATATATATATATATATATATATATATATATATATATATATATATATATATATATATATATATATATATATATATATATATATATACATGTCATATATTACATAACAATTACGATGTAACAACTCAATACGATGATCTATACGCATATAAGCGTTGTATTATTGTAATTAAATAATCTGTATATTACAGATACTCGATACGCTAGTATTGGTTATAAAGCGCTTAGCGAAATCAACAGCCTGATAGCTACGCGAACATTACATATCATTATTAATATCTTCCATACTTGCGTAATACTTACGTAATGAGTCTTTACTTATATTACAGGTTTCATAATGAAAGATAAAACACTTTCGCGAAATAGTGTAATTCGATTGTTTACACAACATATGAACAGCCCTACCTACACAGGTTAAACTACCTATATAGGTTCAATTTAAAAAAAATTGTTATTTATAATATACATTTTTAATCAAAATATACACTTAAAATGTAAAATAGCAAATTTTTAATTATTATCTGTATGCCGAAATCTAAACTTATATTATGTATATTGATGGTCTAGTGAATACATAGCATCATGTATATAACCAAAAATCAGAAATATATGACATTTTTATATCGTCATAAATACATATAGGTAAATACGTCAATGTTATATTATCACGTCCTATTTAATTACTATATTCCTTTTAATTTTGAAATTTAAACTGTATAACTTTATAAGAGCCATTTTAATTAAAAAATTACTTAAAATAATTATCTTAATATGAATATATATATATATATATATATTATTATTATTATTATCAGATTTGGTTTTAACAACCGGGTAATTGTAGAAGCAGAGCTTATCGAGACAATTACCCTTTATTATTTTGACAAGTCCTAAAAAGTACAATTATAATTGGAATAATAAATTCCTGAAAAAAAGAATAAACTATATATAACATAATGTTATATCTAAGTTGACTTCCTGTTTACACTAAATCTAATTATGAATAAGATCAAATAATTGTACTTATGAAGGACTTGAAAAAATTATCAAAAATCATCATATAATATATAAAAATAAACAAAATAAACATTAAGAAAACTAAAACGACTAAAAAACTAAAAACAGACAAGAAAGGTTAAGAAGAGTAAATATATGAAAATTTAATATAAACAATAATAAATATATGTTTGGCAAATATTCAAAAATAAATTTACAAATTATCTACACAAAGTAAAAAATATTTAGATAGTTTTCATAAGTCGAAGAGTAGTTATAGTATAAAATATGGAAAAAAGAAGAAATTAATGTAAAAATGTAAAATGTAAAAGTCTGAGTAAAGATAAAATGTATTAAAAATAGTATATAATATTATATAAAAGCGTAATTATAGTATAAAATATGGATAAAAAGGAGAAATCAATGTAAAAGTCTGAGTAAAGATAAAATTTATTAAAAATAGTAAACTTATTAAAAATTAAAAAAATGTTAAAATATAATTTGAAGTAGAAAAATAATAGTAGATTAAAAAATCACAAGGTTAAAAAATAATTAAAAATATTATTACTGAAAAGGGAAATAGATACTAATTTTCTTTTATCAATATTTAATTCATTCCAAAGTCTTGGTCCATATGACGTTAAAGAATTATTCATATAGTTATATTTATTATAAGGTTGAATGAAATCAAAAGTACTTCTTGTATTCATTTTTTTTTTAGTTATTCTTTTATAATGTTTATAAATACTTGGACTACAAGTTTTATAATATATTCTATGCATAAATATTAGTGTTTTATATTTACACAAATCAAAGATATTTAATAACTTATGATCAATAAATAATTTTTTTGAACTAAAATCTATAGGTTTAGAAAAAACTAATTTTAATACTTTTTTTTGTATAACATGAATACAGTCTATATTAGATTTATATGTATGCCCCCAAATTTCTAAAATAAATTAAATGGGGATAAAAAAGTGCATAATAAAGTTTAATCATAGCTGATTCATTATTGCAGAATGATACATTTTTTATGATCCAATATATTTTTAATAATTTATTCTTTAGAAATTGAAAATGAGATTTCCAGTTCAATGAATTATCAATGATTAGTCCAAGGAACTTTGTTTCAGATACTTGAACTAGAAGCTCATTTTCAATTTATATTTCAAATTCTATATCATTTCTAAATGACATGTAGTGAGTTTTATCAATGTTAATTGTCAACTAATTTGATTTTACCCATAACATTATTTCATTAATTGTCAGCTGTAATTTAACTTTTAGTTTGTTGGCTGAACAATCACTAATTATAATATTGGTGTCATCAGCAAATAGTATAAAAGTATTATTAATAGAGCAGGTCGGCATGTCATTAATAAATATAAGAAAAAGAAGCGGCCCAAGAATAGAACCTTGGGGGACACCGATATCTATATTAGTAGTAGTAGACATACAGTTATTATAATTTGTAAATTGACTTCTGTCTTTAAGATAAGATGATAACCATGATAGAGGTAATCCTCTTATACCGTAAAAGGCAAGCTTTTTTAAGAGTATTTCATGGTTGACTGTGTCAAATGCTTTTTTTAAGTCAATGAATAGGCCAACACAGTATTTATTGGAGATCAGAGAATCAATAATAGCTTTTTGAAGGGTTTCTATAGCATGGAGGGTACTGAGGCCTTTCCTGAACCCAAATTGTGAACTACTAATTATGTTATGAAAATCACAGAAAGAAATTAATCTTGAAAAAAACAATTTTTCTAAGATATATATATATATATATATATATTCATATCGAACTTATACCAAAGCCCGAGGGCTTTGCTTATACTATGAATAATAAATTTTATATTCTAATTAAAATATAACTCAATAAATAATATACTCAATAAATAATATATTTAATGGCTAAATCATCAAGAATAATAACAATAATACCTATATATATATATATATATATATATATATATATATATATATATATATATATATATTATATATATATTATATGTGTATTATATATATATATTATATGTGTATTATATATGTATACATATAAGTGTGTTGTACATGTATTAATTAATGCAAGTGTATATGTATATATTAATATTTAATAACTAACGTAAGACAGTACCCATAGGTATTCTCTTTGGTGATTTATAGGTAAATCATCATTAACAATACCGCCTGGGGGCGATACCCGTTGTTACACTCTATGACGTAATACGCAAGCGTATGACGTAATACACAAGCGTACGACCACGCATCACCATCATCATCATCATCATCATCATCATCATCACCGTCATCATCATAGGCTTGTAGTGAGCGCGATGGTGAGTGTGTGCGCGTGTGACGTATATCGTAGAGTGCGTTTGCGATGCAAGTTAGCGAGTATAAAAACATATACATATATATATATATATATATATATATATATATGTATGTGTGTTTTTATATATCCATTTGTATCCGCTATTTTTTATTGTATTCAATATATATATGAGATTTCAATAAATACATATTATTATTATTAGATATGTTCTTGCAAGAGTGGTTACAACCTACACTTAATAACCATGCTATAATAACCATGCTATAGTAAGTATCAATAGCAATACATTAACGATAGTGGTTTCGAACACAACCAAAAGTAACATTGATTTGTAATTTCTCGAGAAGTTTATAAAAACAATCACAATAACTAGACGCATTAATCTAAGTGGAGTATATAATACAACTATATGATATGCATATAATTTATATATGTATACAAATACGTATGATATATACATGTATATATATATATATATATATATATATATATATATATATAATATAGAGTATATGTATATACATGTAAATATAGTGATTGTTATACTGAACATTGAAATGTGTGTTATTATATATATATATATATATATATATGTTTTATTTGGTTATGTGCATTGATCTACGAATAGCGATATGTACACATCCTCATATTAAATACACACCTAGGTTAGTATGATGTCACGTGACACATGTCAGGTGCGTGGTGCGTGTCATATCACGTGACCTAGATTCACTATAATACAGTAAACTCCCGGTAGGTAGGGCTCCCTACTTACCGAATCCATTCGAATCAAATAATAATGCATTACGGGAATAATATCAATGTTTGAAAAAAGTGTTTTAATATTTAGAATTAAAATGGAAGATAATAAAATTAAAGTAATTAAGGTACACCAAGACAACCCCTGTTTATAGGAAGTTACATTTGAAATATGTTTTAATATCAACATATATTTATAATCATTCTATGTGAACTATAAACTTGGATAATTCGCTTAAACATTTAAAAATAATTTAAAATAATTCGAAGTAATGGGAAACGATGACAAATATTATAATCGAATACATTTGCATCGAATGTATTCGCTTCGAATGTATTAGCAGGTAAATTAACTATCCGAATCAATGTTAAACTCCTCTAAGATAACATACAAATAAAATATATGATCTCAGATAACAAAGAGATTATAATATTCCAAAAACAATTTTGACCCAAAGTAATAATGGAATATATATATATATATTGGTTAAAAACCAGAGTATACTTAAAATGAGATAAAGAATATTAAACATTATAAAACTTTAAAATAATAGAATGAATTAAATTTTTTTTTAAATAATACTTAATATTAAATACTATAATATATACTTATAAATATACTTAATATATATATATATATATATATATTACTTACTTTAATCACCTGGACATCACTTTATTTCAATCATGTGAATGCACTTGATTGCAGCCATTACAATTATATTTATAACTTATTATAATATATTAGCCGATTTAGGAAGACAAGAAAAAAAGATAGAAAAAAAAATAAAATATACTTAACTCAATAAATGATTATTTAATTCAATTCCATTCAATATTTAATATATTGTATAGTATTTCTATATATTATGTATACATATATGTATTCTCTATATTATATATAATTTTATAATATATATTATATATTGTATATATTACTACTATAGTATTATTATTTGTATTCTTTAATTATTATTATTATGTGTTTTGTTATTATTATTAATAATTCCTAGTGTCGTAAGCAAATAACAACGCGTAACAAAACACGTGTATCATTATCTTCATTATTATTATTATTAATAATGATAGCATTATTAAAACATAGGCGTCACCGGTACCGCCACCTGTCGCATGTTTAACGTCGCACTATCGACTGATGATGATTATGTAACAACACGTGTGATCAACACCTGCGTAATCACGTGATTACGATGCGAATACTAGTCATATGGGAGCTCAATTCGGAGACGGACCAATTCGCTACCATATACACATATGTATATACGTGTATATACATATGTATATAGTTATAGGGTAATAAGCCGCATAATATGGTAATATGTTACTAGGATATATAATATAATGATAATGAATTACGCATTATATTATACAACATGTATGCCTTTAATCAAATCGGATGGTACCTATAGGTACCATATATTTATATATATATATATATATATATATATATATATATATATATATATATTTAATAGATAATATATGCGATAATTTATAAAATGGAATTTACACATATATGTATATATACAAGATATATGTATATCTATATTATTTTTGAAATAAATATTAACAGGTTTATATATATATAATTTATATCTGTAATAATATGTACATAATATTAACTCAGTATAACATTGGTTTAAATTAACACTATTTACACACACCCATACATATATATATTATACGATGTGTTCAATAAATTAAAATATAGGGGGCTTACTAGTCATGCTAGTACATTAGGAACAGTAAATAGTATTTATGACTCATTTAAATCTCACTATTTACAACCGTATTAATAATCAGATGTGCGATGGTATGGTGTTATAAAAGTTCACTCATTAAATAGCGTATTACATCATGCATTACATCATACATTACATCATGCATTACAACATACATTACATAACACTCTTGAATAGCTACGCCCGCATAACAATAGTTAAGTTCACCTAGGAGAGATACGTATGACATACGTCGTGTGTTCGTTGTAAGCAAGTATATGTATACGAGCATCACTTCATCACAATTACATTATTGTATAATACCCACGAATAGTTCAGTTATATGAGTATATATATATATATATATATATAAAACTATAGGTTTATTTAATATATCGATTATATATATTATATATGTCAATTATTGATGTCTACATTTGTGTATATATATATAACTATGATATATGGAGAATAAAGATAATAATCGATAGAAGATACCTGAGAATATCTATGATACCCGCCATAAGTTGTTATTAAACAAAATTAATCATTATACGACATACTCTATGGTTATAAATAGCTAATGGATATGTCACACAGATATACATATCGGATATATAGATACAAGAATAGAGAATAGAGAATAAACGTGAGGACATCGAGAACATATAGACATGTCCTTGGTAAACATCGAACAGGAAGTAGTACTAACGTGTAGGTGGATGATAATCTCATTGGTCGACGCGTTAACACTAACAAAGACATCAGATTGCCAATGATGCCAAGTATACAGACCACAGTACCTGCAAGTAATCGTAAGCGATAGAGGAGTTATTTCATTAGTTTGTTGGAGGACACAAATCAAGAGAAGACTCAATCTTGTGAAGCTAATTTATGAAATAATAATCTTAGGTATTATTTTTCATATTTAATTTATTATAAACTACAATTAATACAACATCTACTAAAACCTATAATGAATAATTAGTTGGATTACTATGGTGTTACTAGTAGTATAATTTACATTAAAAAATATGTATTAGCTAATCCCGGTATATCTTTACCAGCATTAAACACTAATCTAAAGTATATACAGTCAACTCCCTATAAGTCGGACTCCCAATGGACCGGGAAAAGTATCCGATTTAGCGAGATGTCCGACTTATCCGAGATACAGAAGATCATGAACATAAGACATGCGACGCGCAGCGTGAGTTAAATGGTTACCAAAATGTGGAATTATGCAACAATCAATAACATAAAATTGTTGTATTCAATAATATTACTTACTAAAATTATATTATACATTATTCAAATTAAACATTTCTGACAATTTATAAAAGTCCGACTTAACCGTTATAAAATCATAAAATACTATAATATGTGTCCGACTTATAGAAAAGTTCGACTTATCCATCCCAACTTATCCGACTTATCCGATTAATTTAATATTGAACTATATATAAATCCAACCAAACCAACTAAATGTGTCCTACTTATCGAGAATTCCGACTTATCCGTAGTCCGACTTACCGAGAGTTGATTGTATATATATATATTTATGCGAAATGTACCATATTTGGCAATATCAAAATCCCGATATCTATATAATATTCTATATTGGCATACACTATACATCTAGAATATAGGTCACAATTATAGAATATCAACTTCATCATGTAGAATTCTTAATTTGAATTTATAAGGTTTAACATTTTAAAGATTTAAAAGAGAATTTAAAGTTATAATAATATTGTATTTAAATATCTAAAGTAAATATACATATCTAAAGTAAATTAAGATTAAATTCTAAAGTAGAAGTTCTACTCTATTCCTTCCTATATGTACGATGAGCGATATAAGGGTGGTTTATGTAACATCTTAACCTCTAACACTGTAGCCTATGTTATCGAGAGCCCAGAGTACACCCATATGCTACACACCACATGTATGTGTAAACCGTAATGTATACATACACGAGTCACGTGCATATGTAAACAACTCGTGACTTGATTCACTACGCATGTGCGGGCTACATGGTATTTGATTCGGATTCCCGTTACTACGTTATGTCCTTATTCGGGGCGTGGTTATCTATACTTAGACAGAGTGTTCCCGCTAAAACATTCTTCCGAAAGTATTACACCAAGTGTATTTAGAATAAGTGTGAACGCTAGTAAAGCTACTAAAGATATATCGTTATCAGTAAGTTAGCTGTAACTTTACGGCGATAACTTTAATTAAACAAGTTATGTTAACCTCTCTGCAATAAACTGTATTTGTACCGCTGATGTAATACAAGTTATCTATGCTAGATACAACGATAATTTACTATTCTGAGTTATTAATAGAATTCTATAACGTAACGAATAATCTCCTATAGGATCTCCTATACACTATAGTGTGAATTACGCTTGGTAGCAATAAAGGGTTTTAGTATTAAACGTTGAGTAGATAGTAATTGTGCGGATAAATACTGAACATACCTTACAAATGTATGATATCTGAGACAGTTTACCCACCATTACTATGTTATCTATCTACCAGTGCGTACAATTCTTATAATTAACCGAAATGCGATTAGTATTAAATTAAGTTAATTTCAGTGTAGAATATTGCGATATTCATAGAAAATGATTAGTCTGAATCATTTCTATATATAGGAATTATTTAATCACATGTATCAAGAATATGTACTATTAATAACAATAGCTAGGTGTAAAGTAATACATATATATGTATATATATATATATACATACAATTTATATAGTCACATTAATAATACATATACACCTATTAGTACAAAAGACATTAACTAGATGAAAAAAAGATGAAAAGAAATTCTAGATTAAATAGGTTCATTATTTAGACATCAAAAGATAAATAATAGGAAGTGACCAAGACGCTCGATAATGAATATCTTAAAATAGCAGTTCATTGTACGGCGTAGCCGCTTAATGTGAATAAATATATATATATATATATATATA